>BQMB01001324.1:452500-634052 GCA_027943415.1 Closterium sp. NIES-67 | reverse complement strand
GTGCCGGCGACCTCATCGACTAGCTTCGCGTGGCATGGTTCTTCTCGAAAATCGACCTGCGGGGCGGTTACCACCATATTCGCTTGACTGCTACAGGCGACGTTTTGGAGCCGGTACGGGATTTTTTAGTACACGGTTATGCCATTCGGCTTAACAAACGAGCTTTCGACATTCCAGTTAACCATGAACAATATTTTTTGGCAACTAATGGATAAGTGCGTCATCGTGTACCTCGACGACATCCTCGTCTACAGCACTACACGGGGGCAGCATTTGAAGGATTTGGAAGCAGTTTTCTCTCTCCTGCAGCAAAACCGACTCATCACCAAAGGCTCTAATTGCGAGTTTCTACAACACGAACTGGAGTTTTTGGGCCACCTCATCTCCATCGACGGTGTTAAAATTGACCCCAAAAAGATTGCGACGATCCAAGATTGGAAGCCGCCGGCTAACCTCCACGAACTTCAGAGTTTTCTGGGGTTTGTAATTTACGTCTGTCGTTTCATTCCGAACATGGCGGGGGTAACTTCCCCTCTCATGGATCTCCTGAAGAAGGGCACGTTTTTTTAGTGGGGAGAGAGCAGCAGGCTGCATTCGAAAAGCTCAAACTTTTCCTGACTCCACCTCCAGTTCTTCGGATTGCCGGATTGCGGATCCTCACCTTCCGTTTGAGCTCATCACCGATGCTAGCGATCTGGCCATTGGCGCAGTACTGTTACAACAATTCGGCAAAGGCCTCCATTCCATCGCCTACAAGCCACGAAAGCTGAACCAGGCCGAGCGAACTTATCCTGTCCTTGACAAGGAGTTACTCGCCATCGTTCACGCTTTCAAAGTCTGGCGCTGCTACCTGACGGGCGCTGACATGACAGTCCGAACAGGCCACAAGTTACTACTGTTCATCCGTGCCCAGCCGACACTGAATCCCCGACAGATTCGCTGGATAGACTACCTCGAGTCAAACTTCCACTGCATAGTCACCTACAAACATCGCCGATGCACTGACCCGCCCCTCGGTCCACACCGCCGCGTCCTAATTACCCAAGCTAATACGCTGCTAACTGGCCTATTTACCCATAGATACAGTACTGACCCATTCTCTACCACTAACAGACATCCCTAACTGATAGTCAAGCAAAGGGCCTGTTATAATCACAATAGGCTCAGATGTGCCTAAAATGAGAGAAGTTGTGCACAGTTAGACTTCTGTTAGACAGCTTCAAATATTGATGCCGATCTGATCTGTGCCTCAAACGGTGATCTGTAAATTGGATCTGAAGCGCATTGCTGTCGCCTATTAGCAGCAAGTTGAATCATAAAATTCCATGAAGATGTGACGGGGCTATGGCGGTTTGACTGGCAGGGGGTACAGTAGCCACTATAGTCTTAGGAGTACAAACTTAGCAAGAAGAGTTCGAGATGGAGATGGTTCCCAGCCTCTACATACCCCAAGATCCGAGGTCCAGGTTGGTGGTACACCACCACAGAGTCCCCAACCATGAGGAGTCTCGAAAAAAAACCCAACAAGGGGCTACACCAAGTGAAATGTAACACTACACGAAGTAGCGTTACTATTTTCACTATTTTTATATTTATCCACGTCCGTTGGGCTTGAAATCTTGAGCTCTTGGTCTTGGTTCTGCAAGATCACTTCTTCTTGAGTTGATGGGGGCTTGCTGCACACACCTGCGACGCGATTGACACTTTACACTCGACAAAATAGAAAAAACGCATGCGACACGCAAACGACGACTTGACATGCGAGTTGTAAAAACTCGCTAATGTCTTGACCGACACAAACCACATTGTGATACACCATTCAAACACACACACAAGCACTAGATAGCAATGACATAGACTCACAATTCATTCCATGCCATGCATGCACACACACAAACAAGGACGACAAGCCGAGTGCAAGCCATAGGGTTGCACCAACAGGGCCTACTACATGAAATCCGGTACTAATCGGATTTGGGTTCCCGCCTACTGTACCCTACGGGAGTTACTGATTCAGGAGGCACATGACTCGAAGTTCTCGGGTCACTACGGCATTGACAAAACCGCAAAATTACTGAGCCGTAATTATTACTGGCCCGATCTACCGACAAAGATGCAGCAGTACATCACCTCCTACGCCATGTGTCAACGCATGAAGTCCTCCCGGCTTTGACCTGCTGGATAGCTACAACCGCTCAAGCCATCCAGCCGACCTTGGAAACAAGTGACGATGGACTTCATCACTGGCCTGCCAGCTGGTCTAAGTGGTAACGACACGATCCTCGTCGTCGTTGACCGGTTGACCAAAATGGCCCATTTTGTCGCCTGCAAGACGACAATTACTGCCGAGCAGACAGCGAAACTATTCCTCACGAGCATCGTGCGGTTACACGGCATCCCCTCGGCAATCATCAGCGATCGTGACCCACAGTTCCCGTCCAACTTTTGGACAAAAACCTGGCAGCAGTACGGCACACGTCTGCATCTGTCCACGGCTTACCACCCAGAATCGAACGGTCAGATTTAGCACACCAACCAGATGGAGCGAATCAGCTGCTCCACCCACAATCGAACGATATGCACAAACCCGGCCCAATGGGAAGACACCCTTCCTTTGATCGAGTTTGCGTACAACAATGCCCCATCGGCCACGGCTACTCAGTCCCCGTTCTTCCTTAATTATGGGATAGACCCGACAACCCCTCTATTGCCACCGATAGAAAATCTGGCACCAAGATCTCAGCAGTTCGTCGAGAACCTCCGACAGTCTCAGCAAAAAGGCGTCGATGCCATCCTCAAAGCCAACCAGAGGGCTAAGCAGCAAGCTGACCGACGACGCCGAGACTTAACACTTCTCTTTGGGCATATGGTCTTGCTCGACACCAGGAATTTGGGAATTCCTCTCCCAAATAAGTTACGACTACGATTTTGCAGACCATTCCGCATTATTCGAATGGTGACACCAGTCACCGCCCAGCTGCAATTGCCCACCGACTGGCGGATTCATGATTCGTTCCACGTCAGTCTCCTGCGACCGTTCGTCCCGAGCGTGACCAATCTCGACCGTCAACACATCAAACCTACGGTCAACCCAGTACCTGAGCCCACGACAGAACTGTCCAAGATTCTCACTCATCGCGTACGGGGGCATCGAGATACAGCAGCCACCGATTTCCTTGTACGATGGGTCGATCGCACGAGTGACGACGATTTCTGGGTTCCCGCAGCTACACTCGGCGAACACAGAGTTGTCCGGGACTATTTGCACCGACGACGTGTCCCGAATGTGGGTAGTCTCGTCCCGGAAGGAAGGGTGTTGTAAGGAAATTCCTTTTCCTTACTGGGCTTGACTACAGCACGTACGCCTTCGACTCTCGGAAGTCCAGGCTCGGTAAACTTCTTCGGTCCCGAACCACTTTTCGAACCCAAACCTGAACCCGTGGCGCTTCCGTAGCTTTCGCCAACCGGACCGCCCCAACCTGTTCGCGTGGTTCTCGGCTAGCCCTGTTCGTGCCTATAAATGCCTAGTCCCTCATTTGTATCGACACTCTTGAATCACAACTCCTTTATTACACTACCTGTTATTACTCCGATTAATTCATAACACCCACGTAGATTGCTGCCACACTTGTACTCGCTGTACAAGTATCTATCGTTTATTGGCCCCTTAGACATTTCCCCCTTGTAATACAGTGTCATTATCATCTCATCGCCCACTTTTGCAATCTCCTCTCACATCCCTCGAACGTTTCCTCTCATGCCAGCCTCATTTCCTCTCGCTGTCTCGCCTCGTCAGCCATGGTTGTCGAGGACGATGTTGACGATGTTGACGCCCCTCCCTTACGTTGCCATGCCGCACTTAGTGGCTTAGACTTCTTGCACCACACTAACGCCTCCGAAGTAGAGCCTCTGCCGCTCCAAAAGCGTCGACTCGCTGCTTTAGAATCCACGCCTCAGCGCGAGTCTAAGCAGCAACAAATGGGTGTGGGAAATGGAGGAGGCGAATCTGCTGGCTTGTCCTCCACCTCCAGAACCCGTGACCTCGTCTCCCACATCTGCATCCGCATTGATGACTGAGAAGAATCGTCGTTACCAGTAGAGGCATATGCCCTTCACACCTCCTCCTCCCTAAGTTCTCATGATTTTCAAAACTTCAGCGGGTTTCTCTTAGATTTCAGAATGAGTATCTAATCGTGTCTTGTCTTTGTCGCATGTATGTCTTTAGGGAGATGGTGAAAGCCATGGTTGCTTCCTGGAAGGCGCAGCAGATGGAGACTACACAGAGCAGTGGGACCTAGATCACCAGGCCCCCGGGTCTCCAGAGAAACCACACGGACCCCAGGGCAGCGACCGCCCTGGGTCCCAACCCCCAGGGCTTCTACTGTGCCCAACACCCCCAGGGCCCCACCACGGCGACTGCCAGTGCTGCTGCTGCTGCTGCGGCTCAAGGCAGGGAGCCCTGTAGCATACCTCGAGGGCATGGAGCTGGGCGACGAGCTCACCAGTAATGTGGGCCTCCAGGAGCTCGCAATCCACATGCTGGCTCACTAGCTGCCGGTGGAGCGCGAGAAGCCAGAGAGAGAAATCGACCGCCCGGCCTTCGGCGTCCAGCCGAGGGACAGACTCCGACGAGGTCGGCATGCTGATAAGGGAGGCGGCGAGGAACTCTAGTAACGAGGAGCAAACTAGTGGGAGGCGCTAGGGGCTGCAAGAGCACGAACGGTGGGAGGGGCAGTGGATGCTGTGGCCGGAGCGGCGGCCTGGCAGCTGGCGGCTGGCTGCTAGCGGCCGGCTGACCGCGGCAGGGAGCGCGCAGCAGGAAGCAGCAGCGGGTGGCAAGCAGGCGCAGGGGGGCTGCAAGCTGGCAGCAGGGGGTTGTTGACGAGCGGCAGTGGGCTGCTGCAGGGGGCTGCTGCCGGCTGGGAGCAGCAGCAGCGAGCCGCAGCGAGCGGCAGCGGCAGTGGGCGGCAGGCAGCAGGGAGCAGTGGCTGGTGGCTGGCTGGTGGCTGGCTGGCTGCTGGCGGGTGGCTGGCTGGCGGCTGGCTGGCTGGCTGGTGGCTAGCTGGCTGGCGGCTGGCGAGCGGCGGCTAGCTGGCTGGCGACTGGCTAGCTGGCTGGCGGCGGCTGGCTGGCCGGCTAGCTGGCTGGCCATGGATGGCTAGCGGGAGCGGCTGGCTGGCTAACAGTGGCTGGCTGGCGGCTGACAGCTAGCTGGCTGGGGACTGGCTAGCTGGCTGGTGGCTGGCTGGCTGGCTAGCTGGCTGGCGGCAGCTGGCTGGCTAGCTGGCTGGCGGGAGCGGCTGGCTGGCTAGCAGCGGCTGCCTGGCTAGCAAGTTGGCTGGTGGCTGGCTGGCTGGCCAGCTGGCTGGCGGCGGCTGGCTGGCTAGCTGGCTGGCAGGAGCGGCTGGCTGGCTGGCAGCGGCTGGCGAGCTGGCTGGGCTGGCTAGCTGGCCAGCTGGCTGGCGACGGTTGGCTCGCTAGCTGGCTGGCGGCTGCTTTGCTGGCTGCGAGCCGCTGGCGGCAAGCTGGCAGCAATTCGCTGGCGGCGGGCTGGCGGCGGCGGGCTGCTAGCTAGCTGTTGGCGGCGGCGAGCTGGCAGCGTGCTGGCAGCTGCTAGCTAGCAACTTGGTGGCATGCTCGCAGCGTCTGCTGGCGGCGAGCTGGCTGCAAGGCGCTGGCGGCGAGATGGCAGCGAGCGAGCAGCACTGAAGGAGCGGTGGGCGGCTGCTGGCAGCGAGCGAGCTGGCAGCAGGCTGGCGACGGCTAGCTGGCGGCGGCTGCGGGCGGCGAGCTGGCAGCGGCGAGTGAGCTGCTGGCGGCGGCTGCTGGCGGCGAGCTGGCAGCGAGCGAGCTGGCGACAAGCTGGCGGCAGCGAGTTGCGAGCAAACTACTGGCGGAAAGCTGGCAGAGGCGAGCGGTGAGCAAGCTGCTGGCGGCGGCTAGCTGGCGGCGAGCTGGCAGCGACTGGCGCGCTGCCGGTGGCGGCGAGCTGGCAATGGCTGGTAGGCAGGCTGGCTGCAAAATGCGGGCAGCGCGAAGGTAAGGCAGCAGCCTCGGACTAGAGCTTAAGCTAGGGCGCAGGCTAGAGGAATAGAGGAAAGCCTAATTAGGGCTAAGGAGGTAAGCAGGGGTGGGGGGGGAGTGGGTAGTGCCTAGGGTGGAAGCATGACGGCTAGGAGCGAGACCTAACTCTATACCATGTCGAGAGAGAAGTTGACTAGGCAAGGCAAAGCAGTTGGGTATATCTGAGTGCTGTACCCTTTAAGGGCTGATCCTAGCTAGGCTACTGTACCAGTATATATATGTGTATATGCCTTACATACGTCAACAGGGGTGACCCTGATTTCAATTGAAGGGAGGGCCGAAAACCTATTTTGGGCCATGGATGGGTACAGAACTGCACGTTGAAAATTGAATTCCACGTGTACGGCCTGAGAAATGTATTTCAATGTTTCATTACAAGACTCGTACCCCCCAGAATTGCTGGTGGTATGTGATGTAACACCCTTGAGTCATATATCCGGGCGCTTACGTTACATTTCATGCGAGATCATTGAGGTCCAGCGATCGCTCCACCGCCTTGCACCAGGAAGCAAACCGCTGTTCCCTCACTTCTGGCGTAATCAACGGCAGAAACAATGCTCCGATCCCCTCTTCACCTCTCCCCCCATCTTCCGCGCTTTGTCCGTATCCCCCCACCTTACCCCCGAGCACCTCCTCTTCCCTCCACAGCCCCACTCCTATCCCTGCCGCAAGTGCTGCTCCCAGTGCTGTTGTCTCTATGTCGGCTGGCCGCTGCACGGGGCAGCCAAGGAAATCAGCCTGGATTTTCGGGGGTAGAGGGGGGGGGGGGAGGATGGATGCAGAGGGTGGTATGCGAAGGAGCATATGCGAAAGGAGGGATGCTATTGAGGCGCCTAGGGATAGTCTCTTATGTCGGTGGCCGCTGCACCGGGCAGCCAAGGATGTCAGCCTGGAAGGGAGGAATGGAGGGATGGAGGGATGGAGGGAGAGAGGGAGAGAGGGAGAGAGGGAGAGAGGGATGGAGGGAGAGAGGGAGAGAGAGCAGAGAGGAAGGAACAATGGATGGATGGAGGCTGCACAGAACAGGGATGGACGGATAGCGGAGCAGATTCCCTCTCGTCAGAGCATCTCAACACCTTGTGCCTTCCGTTTCTTGATTAGCCCATTCCGCTCCCTTGCAGCAGGTTTTCCATGTGCAGATACCCCTGAGTGCAGATACCCCTGAGTGCAGATACCCCTGCAACAAGCAGTGGAATGCCATGAGTGGACCACACATTTCCCTTAGCACTTCCACATGAAAACGGCACAATACTACCTCTTCCAAGCCTGCTTCATTGGCCATATCCCGCATAGCAACAGCGCCTTCTCATAACCAAACAGCCAAGCAGTTTCTCCACATCCCACATCCCTGCGTCTCACCTGCATCCGCATGAGCAGGCTGTTGACTGATGCGCATCCAACCACCCTCAATACAAACTGCTCGCTGCCGCCCTCCCTCCTCCCCATCCTCCTCTTGCCGCCGCTACTGCGGCTGCATTTCCCCGGTACGACCCCCCCCCTCACCCCTGCGTCTCACCTGCATCTGCACGAGCAAGGAGTTGACTGACGCCCCTCCATCCACCCTCAAAACAAACTGCTCGCTTTCGCCCTCCCTGCTGTCGCTGTCACCACTGCTCGCAGAGCTGCCACTGCTGCCAACTCCAGCTGCACCTGACTGCATCGCGTCTGATCGCATTGCATCTAGAACCTCCCGGGTCTGCAGGAGAAGAGGAATAGGGGCACGATGGAGAGAAAATATGCTGAATGGGAGTGCTAGCACTGTTGCCAATCCCCACTGCCAGTGCTGCTGCCAGCACTAGCTCCTGCTGCTCCTGCTGCCAGTACTAGCTCCTGCTGCTCCTGCTGCCAGTACTAGCTCCTGCTGCTCCTGCTGCCAGTACTAGCTCCTGCTGCTCCTGCTGCCAGTACTAGCTCCTGCTGCTCCTGCTGCCAGTACTAGCTCCTGCTGCTCCTGCTGCCAGTACTAGCTCCTGCTGCTCCTGCTGCCAGTACTAGCTCCTGCTGCTCCTGCTGCCAGTACTAGCTCCTGCTGCTCCTGCTGCCAGTACTAGCTCCTGCTGCTCCTGCTGCCAGTACTAGCTCCTGCTGCTCCTGCTGCCAGTACTAGCTCCTGCTGCTCCTGCTGTTCCTGACTGCACCGCGTCTGACCACCATTGCATGCACCATTGGATGGGTGGATGGCATGACAGCGGATGGATGGGGGATGCACAAGGGTACCATGCCACCTGCCTGCATGAGAGTCAGGCAATCGCTCTCAGCAACGACGAGCTCGGGCAACGTGGGCGCCTTTTTTCACCTCGACTAGCCCACTATCACCCCAGCAACAGCTCACATGCGCTCAGCGTGCAACAGCTCACATATACCCTGAGGCGCTCAGCGTGCAACAGCTCACATGCGCCCTGAGGCGCTCAGCGTGCAGCAACTCTCACCTGCCAAGCTATCGCCTCCAGCACAGCCCTTGCTATGTGCGCTCTCGTTGTACACCGGGACAGCCCCACTATCGCCCCTCGCACTGTGCTGCGTCCGTGCACCGCCCTCAAACACCCACCTGCCAGGCAATCGCCTCCAGCACAGCCCTTGCGATGTGCGCTCTCGTTGTGAACCTCGACAAGCCCACTATCACCCCTCGGGCGTCCTCCCTCCACCGTGGGGCGAACAGACCACTGCAGTGGGGGAAGAAAGGGCGAGGGGCAAAAGAAGGCAGGAAAAGAAGGGTTGAGTGTGGATTGTGAGAGTGAGGCAGAGAGGAGGGCGAAAGGGATGGATGTGGTGTGGAGCAGGGAAGACCCACTCTCACCCCTCAGCAATAACTGCATGCACCTATGATCAAGTGATGGCACCTGACAGTCACCAGAAGGCGGGGAAGATGTAGACTCAGCCGGCGTGCGGCACAGAGGCAACAAGTGGCTCCCTAGCGCTGGAGATGATCCCGAGGTCGTCCCTCAACCATGGCACCTGAAGAATCACCTGAAGGCACCTGAGAATCACCTAGAAGCACCTGAGATTTTCCTGAAGGCGGGGACGAAGTAGACCCCACCTGTGTGCGGCACAGAGGCAGCCAGGGGCTCCACCTCCCTGGCGCTCAAGATGATCCCGAGGTTGTCACACAGCCACTGCACCTGAAGAATCCCCTGAAGGAACACTAGAACTACCTGAAAGCACCTGAAAATCACCTGAACGTGGGGACGAAGTAGATGCCGTTGCGGCACAGAGGCAGCAAGAGGCTCCACCTCCAGGGCGCTCGAGATGATCCCGAGGTTGTCCCTTAGTCACTGCACCTGAAGAAATCACCTGAAAGCAACAGGAGAAATCACCTGAAGGCAACAGGAGAAATCACCAGAAGGCAACAGGAGAAATCACCTGAAAGCGGGGACGAAGTAGACGCCTCCTGTGTCGGGCACAGAGGCAGCAAGAGGCTCCACCTCCTGGGCACTGGAGATGATCCCGAGGTTGTCCCGCAGCCACTGCACCGCCGCCCCTGCTATGGCGATGCTGCCCTCCAGCGCGTAGTAGCACGTGCCACTGCCCCCACTGCTGCTGCCACTGCTGGCACTGCTTACAGTACTGCTGGCTTCCTCCCATGCGATTCCCTCTTCCCCTCGACCCCCCTCCCTTCTGCCTCCCTCCCTCCTACTCCCTAGCTGGAAGGCAACTGTGCTCAAAAGCCCATGCTGGGATGCACACACCTGGGAGTGGGGGGTGGGATACGGTTTGGGAAGGTGGACAGAGGCATAAGCTGTGGAAGAACAAAACGGCAACAGTTCTCAGCAGCCCGGGCTAGGACGCGCACACCTAGGAGTGGGGGGAGCAGCAGGAGAGGGGGAGGGGGGGGGGGGGGAGGGAGGAGGGGATGAAGGGGGGAGGAGCGCGAGCTAGCTTGGGTCTGTGTGGAGCGGCATGAAGCAGCCCGTGCCGAAGGTGACCTTGGCTTGTCCCTGCGTGCACAGCTGCTGCCGTGATGCATGATGAAAGAGCATGCCTACAGGAACACGAGTCAGCTTGGGTCGTCCCAGTGTGTAGAGACATGAGTCACCTGGGGTCCTGTGTTGAGCAGCATGAAGCACCCCGTTCCAAAGGTGGCTTTAGCCTGCCCCCGGCTGCACCGCTGCCCCAGCATGGCTGCGTGCTGGTCCCCTAGGCACCCCGATAGAGGCACCCCGGCTAGCGGCCATGAGGAGGTTATTGGGGCGATGTGCTCTGTGGTGGGCGGGAGGGAGGGGAAGGAGAGAGGTGTAAGAGAGGGGATGTTGACCTGCCCCTGATTGCACCGCTGCCCCAGCATGGCGGCATGCTGGTCGCCCAGACTCCCTGCTAGAGGCCAGGACGAGGTTATAGGGGCGATGTGCTCTGTGGTGGAGGCGTGGAGAGGATGGGTTACGGGCGCCAGGAGGGGAGGGAGAGAGAAGGGATGAGGAATGGGGGGAGAGAAGGGATGAGGAATGGGGGGAGAGAAGGGCTTTTATGGGGTTGTCTGGTGTGAGTATTGTTCCTAATACCTTCCCACTCCGTCCTCCCCCTTCCCCCCCCCCTTCCTCTCACTCTGCAGCTGCGGGAGCTATGGCCAGCCCGCAGCCACTCTCTCTTGCCGTCCCCTTTCCTTCGACCTTTCTCACTCATTCACAAGCCCACTTGGCACTGGAAGCGATGCCCGAGTCGAGAGGATGCCCGAGTCGAAAGAATGTGCTTTATTGAGGAGTTTTGAGGCGCCTCAAAATGTGCTTTTATCGAGGAGCCTCAGAACAAACCCCCTTAGCAACTCACCAGCACTGGAAATGATGCTCGGGAGGATGCTTCTGGGAATGTTCAGAGCCTTCAAGATGGGATCGCTCCACTGCAGAGCCCTCAGGTCCATGAGCAGCGTGCGCGAGGCGTTGCTGCTGTCCGTCACGTGGGTGGCACCACCTGCAGCAGGGTGGGTGGGTAGGAGGGAGGGAATTGTCACCAAGAAAGAATGGGCACAGCCGCACAGAACGTCAGCTCGCTCCACTGCAGAGCATTTAGGTCCATGAAACGGTGATACTACTAGGAACGGAGAAAGAAGGGAGATGGAATGATGCCGGGGTGAGAGAGAGCGGGACAAGAGAGCGAGCAAACGGAGGGAAGGGGGAAGGAGCTCCAAGAGTGATTGCACAGAGAGATACGTTCTGAGAGTGCCACCTGTCAGGTTCCAGATGAGCCACGTGTCAATGGTGCCGAACAGCGCGTCGCCCTCCTCCACTGCCTGCCTGACAGCTGGCACCTCCTCCAGCAGCCACGTCAGCTTGAGGGCGCTGAAGTAGGTGCTGAGGGGGAGCCCCGTCACTCCCCTCCACTCGTCCCTGCCGCCCGGCAGCTGCTGCTCCAATCGCCTTTGGGGAGAATTAAGAGGGTGGAAACACGAGAGGGGAAGCATGTCTGCACTGAAATCACGACCCAGGGATTGCCCCACCACTTCCCTCCGCTCTTCCCTGCCGCCCGACAGCTGCTGCTCCAACCGTCTTCGAGGATGGGGAGAGGGAGAGAGTGTGGCGAAGGTATTGCAAAATAATGTATGAATAGCTGCTCCAACCGCCTTCGCCTGCACCGAGACAAAGGTACAGATGCAGGTGTTACCCCCTCCACTCGTCCCTGCCGCCCGGCAGCTGCTGCTCCAACCGCCTGTGGCCCTGTGGAAACGAAAAAGAGGGTGGAACAAGAAACATTTTTTAAAAGTAGGAGCCAGCAGCCAGTGAATGGTAGCATGCCAAGTGCCTGTGAGAACCCAGACCCACTGGCACAGAGCCCCCGTCCTCATGTTCACACTCATGGCGGCATTGTGACGGGGCTCCCCCATGCATCTTGACTACTATTCACGTTTCACGAGCCACAATCACGTTTCAGAGCGCTTGTCCGCACGTCCATCCACGCCCTCGCATTGTGAAGGGACGCCTCAGTGCCTCTCTTTCGCCACACAGCAACTGGCAACCGGCAACCGGACATGCATCACGTGCAAAGCACAACCCCTCGCGGGCACAGCCCACTCACCCACCCGCAACTTGTCAAGCCATACCAAACAGTAATGACCCACTGGCACACACAGAGCGCTGGTGCGCACGGCCATCCACACTATGGCATTGTCAAGGAGTTCCACCGTGCTCCTTTTGCAACACAGCTGGCAACTGGACATGGGTCGAGTACAATCCCCCACCACTCACTGGCACAGACCACTCACCCACAGCTTGTCAAGCCACACCAAACAGCAATCACTCACTGGCACAGGGCGCTCGTGCGCACGTCCATCCACACTATGGCGTTGTGGAGTGGTTCCCCCGTGCTCCTGCGCCACACGACAGTTGTCTCCCTCTGATTGGTCAGCCCCACTGCCCTGACCGTGTCAGGCCCAACCTCTAGCCCCTTGCTCCGCGCTGCTGCTATCGCTCCCTCCATGCATTCGCGGACTGTTGAGAGGATCACCATAGGATCATGCTCCACCCAGCTGGGAACAGGATGATATCGAGCAGAGCATGCAAGTGGGATGGCAGGGCGACAGAGAAAGAAACGGCTGAGTGCTTTCTGCTCCTTGGTGCGGTTATCGCTCCCTCCACGCACTGACGGACCGTTGAGAGGATCACCCGAGGGTCGTGCTCCACTCAGCTGGGCAGGGGACGGGGTGAAGAGTGAATGGGAAGGTAGGCAGCTTGAGCAGAGAAATCTACTGTTTGCTCCTTGCTGCTGCTATCGCTCCCTCCATGCGCCGGAGGGCTGTGGAGAGGATCACCCGAGGGTCGTGCTCCACCTAGCTAGGAACAGGAGGGGAGGCGGATGGGAGGGAGATGGAGAAAAGAGGTTTGATCTATCCTGGGCACTGAGGGACGGTTGAGGGAATTACCATCGAAGCCCTGCTCCACCCCCAGTTAGACAAATCCCCTAAAAGCAGTGAGTTGTCCGCTTTTAGGGCATTTGTCTCGCTGCTACTCTTGCAATCACTGATTGTGAAAACAATCGCCAGACGGCCGTGCTCCATCCAGCTAACCACACGAGAGGAGTTCGAGCACAGCGGCAAGTGGGGCGCGGATTCGTCTCTTCCTTGCTGCTGCTATCTCTCCCTCCGTGCACTCCCGGACTAAGAAGGGGGTTCATCACAGGGTCACGCCGTGAGCGGCCCCCCACCAGCTACACATCAGTGAGGGTCGAAGTTTCCTCACTGTTGCATCCCAGCCCTTGCCAGGCCAGACTGCTCAGTGTCCCTTCTCGAATAGCTTCAATATAGAATCACATCTACACGCCCGTTCTCGCCTTAGCTAATACCGAGGATTCTGCAACCAGACGAAGCCTAGCCAACCTAAGATCAAGCCTACCCGGCCTGCGGTTGGATCTGCTCGAATTCCATCTGATGCGACGCGACGACGCGCAGGTGCTCGTCGTAGAGGAAGAAGCGCGTGCTCGTCGTGCCCTGGTCGATGGCTCCCACCAGCCATCCCTCGCCGCGATCGCCGCCGGTATCCATGCTCGCACGCGCAGCGCACGCTACGCTTGCAATTTGCCTTCTGGAAGCGCCGGACGCAGTATTTTGAGCAGAAAACGGGACGGCCACTGAAATTTCTCTAAATGGCTGCCCGAAAGTATGATTTTGCCGGATCTGGCGGGTCAGCCCGTGCTGTTTCCAGTCGACTCGCCGGAGGCAGTAGAGCGGGCTTGTGATGGTCACGGCATGGTGGTGCTTCTGCCAGGTGCGGGATACTCCCGACAATGGTGCTTCTGCGAGAGTGGCCCGCGAAACAACTCTCAATGTCGCTGCGGGCCGGATAAACATTGCCAGCTCAGCCGCGCGGTGCGGAGGGGAGGGAAGGGTCGGCAGGAAAAGAGGTTGTGTGGTGTGGAATGCAGGAGCGGTCTGTCCGCCTGCCTCCCTCCCCTCCTAGATGTTGCCGTGAGACATTGGACGGTTTGAAATTGGACAGACGGGAATGCAGTGCATTTTCGAGCAATCAGAAATGCTTATAGTGAGAACAAGAATCAAGTAGTAAGCTGTAAACCAATGCTATACACAAGCCGGAAGAGCAACAGCGGACGCAGTAACTCTGTCCTTATCGAGGTTTTTTCCACACCAGCCTTTCCCAACAAGCCACGGCAGCCAAGCCCACAACGCTACGTCACCACAGCAAACCATATCAGAACACACTAAACCACGTTACATCACACACGCAAGCAACGTCTGACACACGCGATGGCGCACTGCCCCCCCTGGCTCGCCATGGAGCAGAATCTTCCTATTTCCTCCCCCCCCTTTCCTCTGAGGGGGTGTCGGAACGGAAGACCCTTGTGATCTCTCTCCCTTTTCACATCTCCCGTGCTCCATTTCTCTCCTCCCATTCCCGAATTCGTCTTTTCCCACCTATTTCACCTGATCTGCTCGCACCGCCGTTTGACCTCGGCCGAAGCGAAACCGGGGTTCCTCGGTTCCCCATCTTTCAACGCGGAACGGTTCGTAATTTCCGTTGTCTTTCCGCTCGTGTCTGTCGTCGCCCCGGTCCGTCGTATTTTAGGAGGGGTTCACCGCCTGCGAGGCGATTTGCTGTATGCCACTGCATCTCACCTCGCGATCGGGCGCGGACGGCGGCGCCGTGGAATCCGACGATCGCGAGCACAAGCGTCAGAAGATCGACGGCGAGGCAGCAACTTCAGTAACCGACCCTAAATTAGACGACTGCGTTCCGTCCAAGTTGACCAATCTGTCGAATCCCGACGCGGAAATGGCTCCGCAGCCGACATCTGACAGCGCGAACGGCGCCGCAGCCGGCGCCGCCGCCGGCGGAGGCGGGGAGATCGTGATCGACGAGGATCTGCACAGCCGGCAGCTGGCGGTGTACGGCCGCGAGACGATGAAGCGCATGTTCGGCGCCAAGGTCCTCATCTCGGGCCTCAACGGCCTCGGCGTGGAGATCGGTATGTGAAGACGCTTACGGGGGATGGCATAGGTCCGGTAGTTATTGTTTCGAGGCGTTGGCGGTGTGTACGGCCGCGAGACGATGAAACGTATGTTTCAGCCGAAGGATTTGATTTCGGGACTCACGCCCTCGGCGTGGAGATTGATACGGGGGGGCCGGGGGGGAGGGGGGGATGAGACGGCTTAGGGAGGGAGGAGACTGGTCTATTGCGACGAGGAAGCGCATATTTGGCGCTGATGTCCTCATTCTGGGGCTTAGCGGCCCTGGCGTGGAGATTGGTACGTAAAGGGAGGTGACTGGAGGGATTAGGGAATGGGATTCTGCCAGGATAAGGTAGATCTGCGTGAGTCTTAGATCTCTCAAGATTTGCGCGAGAATTAGGTCTAATGTGCGCGAATAGGTGTCGCGTTCAGCTCGATCTGACGTGTTACACCAATACGACGTGATTGGTTAAATCTGCACGTTCCTACCACTCATCATGTATTGCTGGTCGCTTTGTTTTGTTTTAAAGTAGACCTATCGCGTGCGGGCTTATTTTTGGCAACTGCTAGTTGTCCGTTCACTGACAATCGCTGTGGACGCTACCCCCGTCATTATCTCCTGCTGTTCCTTCGCGGGTTCAGGGCTTTACGTCTTCCCGTTTCCTCCGTCCTTGAATCTCCTCCCCCTCCGCCTCGTATCTTCCGTGCTCAGCGAAGAACGCGAATCTAGCAGGCGTCAATTCCGTCACAGTATTCACGAAAGGGGCTGCGTCACGGAGCCCCTTTTGCAGAGCTATTTTTATCAATTTTATTTTTCTCCTCCATACCCTCGTTTCTGTCCCACCCCCAGCCAAGAACCTGATTCTAGCGGGCGTCAATCCGTGACTGTGCACGACACGGAGTCCTTGTGTCGGCGCCTGCAAAATCATTGCATCCTTTTGATTCGCTCCATCCCCTCGTTTCTCTCCCCCGTGCAGCCAAGAACGTGATTCTAGCGGCGTCAAGTCCGTGACTGTGCACGACATAGTCACTGTCACCATGCAGCGCCTCTCAGCGCAGTTGTTTCCCTCACAGGCCGATGTGGGGCTCAACCGCGCCGTTACGCCTTTCCTTAGACCGAGATCCCATCCTCCTGTCCTTCAATCCCCTCCTCTCCCCTCTCTCTTTCTCCTCCCATCCCCCCATCCCCCACTCCCCGCTCCGCCGCCTCCCCTCCCCTCCCCCCTCGGTTCCGTCGTTCTTCCAGCCAAGAACGTGATTCTAGCGGGCGTCAAGTCCGTGACTGTGCACGACACAGTCACGGTCACGGTGCAGCACCTGTCGGCGCAGTTCTACCTCTCGGAGGCCGACGTGGGGCTCAACCGCGCCCAGGCGTGTGCGGCGCGCCTGCAGGAGCTCAACAAGGCCGTGGACGTGCACGTGCATACCGCGCCTATCGAGAAGGAGTTTCTAGGGGGGTTCGAGGTGAGTGAAGGAAGGAAGATGGATGGTATGAGGCGTGTTCTGCGCGCCTGCAGGAGCTCAACAGGGCCCTGGACGTTCATGTCCGTGCCGCGCCGATTGAGAAGGAGTTTCTTGGGGGTTTCGAGGTGAGACAGGAGGAAGGGGTTCGTTAGGGAGGAAAGCAGAATGGGAAAGGGTCGATCCAGGGCTCAGCCGCGCGCAGACGTGAGCGGCGCGCGTGCAGGAGCTCAACAAGGCGGTGGACGTGCACGTGCACACGGCCCTCGTTGAGAAGGAGTTCCTGGTGGAGTTTCAGGTGAGATGGGAAGGGGATGTAGCCTGTAGGCAGTATGAGGCGTGTGCTGCGCGCCTGCAGGAGCTCAACAGGCGGTGGACGTTCACACTGCCCCTATGGGTAGGGAGTTTCTGGGAGAATTCCAGGTGGGTTGGCAAAAGGAGTGGGGGGAATGAGCAGGTATTCATTCTCCTGCCGAGCGATAGATTTCGTCTCCGATAGCCACGCACTCACACTCCCCCACCATCTCCCCCCCCCTCCCCTCTCTCCCCCCCCGCCGCGCTTTTATCTGCTGCGAGACCCAGGGAATCTGAGATGTGCGTTGAGGCGCCTCATTACTCTCTCCCTCCTTCTATCCCCTGTTCCCCACCCCCCCCATTCCAGGCGGTCGTTTTCACCGACCTCCCTCTGCTGTGCTCCAAGCAGTGCCATTCGACGCCTACTGCCACGCGCACTCCCCTCCTCCCCTTCCCCCCCCCATATGCCCATCTGCTGCCAGACCCATGGACCCTGACGCGCTTAGAGCAGCCTTTCAACTCTGTCATTCCTCCCACCCCCTCTCCTCCCACCGCCTCTCCTCCTTCCATTCCATTCCGTGTTGCCCGTTCCTCCCCACCAGGCGGTCGTTTTCACTGACCTCCCTCTGGACCAAGCAGTGGAGTTTGACGCGTTCTGCCACGCGCACTCCCCCCCCGTGCCCTTCATCCGCTGCGACACCCGGGGCGTCTTCGGCTCCATTTTCTGCGACTTCGGCCCGTCCTTCACCGTCACCGACGTCGACGGGGAGGACCCCTTCTCGGGTATCCTCGCTTCCGTGGCCAACGACTCCCCCGACGCGCTGGTCACCTGCGTGGACGACGAACGGCTGGGATTCCAAGATGGGGACCTGGTGGTGTTCTCGGAGGTGCGCGGGATGACTGAGCTCAATGACGGCAAGCCCCGCCGCGTGCGCAACGTCCGAGCGCACTCCTTCCTCCTGGACGACGACACTTCAGCCTATGGGGCGTATGAGGGGGGCGGGATCGTGACTCAAGTGAAGCAGCCCAAGCAGCTGGCGTTTCGCACGCTCGCTGCGTGCCTGCACCAGCCGGGGGAGTTTCTCCTCAGCGACTTCGCCAAGTTCGACCGGCCCCCGCTGCTGCACCTGGCGTTCCAGGCCCTAGACGCCTTCCATAAGGAAACCGGGCGCTTCCCTGCGCCGGGATCGGAAGCAGATGGGTCACGGGTGGTGGAGCTGGTTAGGGAGGTGAATGGGCGGGTGGGGAAGGAGGCGAAGGTGGAGGAGGGGGTGATTGCGGAGGGGGAGAAGCTGATCCGCCAGCTGGCGCACGGGGCGAGCGCGGAGATCTGCCCCATGGCCGCCATGTTTGGGGGGATTGTCGGGCAGGAGGTGGTCAAGGCGTGCTCGGGCAAGTTCCACCCGCTCCACCAGGTGAGATGCTGGTGCAGGTGAGATGCTGGTGCAGGTGACTGTGAACGTGTACACTGTTAGATGCTGGGGGCAGGTAAAACTGGGAGTATGGCAGCTGGTATGGCAGCTGGTATGGCAGCTGGTATGGCAGCTGGTATGGCAGCTGGTATGGCAGCTGGTATGGCAGCTGGTATGGCAGCTGGTATGGCAGCTGGTATGGCAGCTGGTATGGCAGCTGGTATGGCAGCTGGTATGGCAGCTGGTATGGGCTCGCGCTGTAACTTGCAGATATCCCTCTTCAGCCGCTCTCTGCAGGCATGCATACACGACAGTGCCGTTTCTCGTGTTAACTCACCCTTTCCCCCTCCCCCTTTCAGCTCTCTCTGTGCCCCCCTCCGCTTGTCAGCTCGTCTACTTCGATTCTGTGCAGTCTCTCCCACCCGCCCCTATCCCTGCTAAGGAGTCAGCCCCCACTGACTCCCATAACGACTTCCAGACAGCCCTCTTCGACCGCACCCTGCAGCCGTTTGCACCGTTTGTCGTCCTGATTCAACCTCCTTCCGTCCCTGTGCCCCCCACCACGTCTACTCTGCGCCCCGTCTTCCCTGTGTCCCTCCCTCCTCCCTCCCTCCCTCCCTCCCTCTCAGCTCTTCTACTTTGATTCGGTCGAGTCACTGCCTGCCGAACCCCTCTCAGCGGAGGAGACGGCCCCCACCAACACGCGTTACGACTCGCAGATAGCCCTCTTCGGCCGCTCCTTCCAGGCCCGCATGCACAACTGCTCCGCCTTTGTCGTGGGGGCAGGGGCCCTGGGCTGCGAGCTGCTCAAGAATCTCGCCCTCATGGGTGCCTGCTGCTCCCCCCCTGGGGAAAAACCTGCTGAACCTGTTGCCGGTGGTGGTGTTACCAGTGGTGGGAGCGTGCCGCTGAGTGGGAAGGGCTATTTGACGGTGACAGATGATGACACGATCGAGAAGAGCAATCTCAGCCGTCAGTTCCTCTTCCGCGACTGGAACATCGGGCACGCAAAATCCTCGGTTGCAGCAGACGCGGCGAGGGTAATTAACCCTGCGCTGCGCGTGAACGCCCTGCAAAACCGCGTGGGGCCGCAGACCGAAGACGTGTTCGACGACACCTTCTGGGAGCACCTGGATGTGGTGATCAACGCGCTCGACAACGTTAACGCGCGCCTCTACGTCGACTCCCGCTGCCTCTACTTCAGCAAGCCGCTTCTCGAAAGCGGGACGCTCGGCGCGAAGTGCAACACCCAAATGGTGGTCCCAGGCGAAACGGAGAACTATGGGGCTTCCCGAGACCCCCCTGAGAAGCAGGCGCCCATGTGCACGGTGCACTCCTTCCCGCACAACATCACGCACTGCTTGACGTGGGCGCGGAGCGAGTTCGAGGGGCTGCTGGAGCGGACGCCCAGTGAAGCGAATGCCTTCCTGAGTGCGCCGGAGAAGTACTGCGAGGAGATGATGGGCGCGGGGGATGCGGCTGCCAGGGAGGCACTGGAGCGCGTCGTGGAGTGCCTCATCACCGAGCGCGCGACGAGCTTCCAGGATTGTGTGTCGTGGGCCCGGCGCAAGTGAGTGGCGGTTGGAGTTTGGGGTTTGGGGTTGCAATTGGGGTTGGCGGTTTCGGGTCTAGGGTTTGTGTGGTGGTTTAGGAGATGATGGGTGCAGGGATGCTGCAGCGAGGGAGGTGCTGGAGCGGGTGGTGGAGTGCGTCGTGACTCGTGAGAGAGAGAGAGAGAGAGAGAGCAAAGGGGTTTTATGATTGTGTGTCCATCCTCCCCCCCCCCTCCACCCCTGGCCCTTTCCAGGTTCGAGGACTACTTCGCCAACCGCATCAAGCAGCTCACATACACCTTCCCCGAAGACGCCTCCACCAGCACCGGCCTCCCTTTCTGGTCGCCGCCCAAGCGCTTCCCCTCCGCTGTCGTTTTCACCCCAGACGACCCCACGTGCCTGGCGTTCGTGACAGCTGGCGCGATCCTACGGGCCACCACGTTCGGGATTGAGGCGCCGGATTGGGCAAGGGATGGGAAGAAGATGGCAGAGGCAGTTGCCAAGGTGGCGGTGGAGGAGTTTGTTCCAAAGCAGGTGAGAGGATGGGAGGGGTGGGTAGATGTGGGTAGAGGTGGGGGAGTATGGAGAGGAAGGGAGGTGAGAAGCGAAAAGAATCTTGAGGCGTGTGAGAGGGATGGGAAGGTGGCGGAGGCAGTTGCTAAAGTGGCAGTTGAAGGGTTTGTGCCGAAGCAGGTGAGACGGTATGGAGAAGGTAAGGGATGAGAGGGCAGCAAATAGTGCGCAACTCGGGTGAGGGATGAGGAGGATGAGAACAATGCGATGGCAGCTTGTGGCGCACCCCGTCATCCTTCTCCTCCTTTTCCTCTTTCCCCCCTTCCTCACTCCTTCACCAGGGTGTCAAGATAGTGACGGACGAGAAGGCCACCAGCGCAGCGACGCCATTGGGGGACAACGGCAAGGCGATTGCAGATGCTGCGGCACCTTCTGTTCCGCCCTCTCCTGCCGCCACTCCTACCCTCCTTGTTTTCCTTACCAGGGGCTGAAGATTGTGACGGACGAGAAGGCCACCAGTGCAGCAACGTCTGTGGGGGACGATGCCAAGGCGATGCCAGATGACTTTTGAGTCGACTCAAATGCCAGATGCTGACACACCTCTTGTATTCCCCTCTCCTCCCTCTCCGTCCACCCTGCTTGTTTTCCCCACCAGGGTGTCAAGATCGTGACCGACGAGAAGGCCACCAGTGCTGCCACGTCGGTGGGGGACGACGGCAAGGCGATTGCAGACCTGGTGGGAAGGCTCAAGGACGGCAGCAAGGGGCTTTCAAAGGAGTTCCGCATGGTGCCAGTGCAGTTTGAGAAGGTGAGATTGGGTTTTGGAGTGGCGAGTGCTGCCCTGGAGCCATTGATTGACGGCAAGGCGATAGCAGACGCGGTGGGCAGGCTGAAGGAGTCTAGTGTTGAGGCGCCCCAAAACTAGACTCCTATCACGCGCATAGCAGACCTGGTGGGCAGGCTGAAGGACGCCAGCCAGGGGCTGGGCAAGGAGTTCCGCTTGGTGCCCATGCAGTTTGAAGAGGTGAGGCCTTTGCTGAACCGGTGAGGCCTTTGTTGAACCGGTGAGGCCCCTGTTGGGGTGCAGCTTGCGCTAGTGGCAGGCATTAGAGCGGAGACACTGGAGGACGGCAGCAAGGGGCTGTCCAACTGGTAGAAGTTTGGTTTTTAGGCGTCTCAAAACTAAGCTTCTATCACATGTGAGGAGGCACTGACGGACGGCAGCAAGGGGCTGTTACAGGGGTTTTCACTTGATTTTTTGCAGTCGACTCAATCAGCATTCACAGCCTGGTGATAGCGGACTTGGTGGGGAGGCAGTAGCAAGGCAGCAAAGGGCTGTTGAAGGGGTTTTAGATGTGGCTATGCGGTTTGAGAAGGCAAGGGCTTTTTCCAGTCGACTCAATCAGTCAGCATTCACAGCAGGGCGATAGCAGCTCATTGGGGAGGCTGGAGCAAGGCAGCAAGGGGCTTTTGGGGGGAATCTTAGAGGGTGGCTTGAGAAAGCGAGGATGCGAGTCATTTATTCACGGCATGGCTGTGGTGTCACGGATGATGGCTGGTGGTGTCCATCGGTCTATGACGATGCTTTTGGCATCAGGTGGAAGAGGAGGAAGCAGCAGGGAGAAGTTGAGGTGGAGGGGGGCGGGAGAGGAGGCAGGGAAGAGCGGGAAAAGGGTTCCGGGGAGAGGGAGGTGCAGGAGGACCGCTGGCGCTGGAAAGTTCACGGAAGACAGTGCCAACGCTCTGCTCTTTCTCCTGTTCCTCTTCCCACATCATTCGTTCCACTCTTTTCTGCCGCCTCTCCATGCTTCTGTTGCCTCTTCTCCCCCCTGCTCCCTGCCCCTCTGCCCTCCTCTCTCTCCATATGGATCTCTTAGCCAGTCTCGCCAACTTGCAGCACAACTAGCGAGACGGGCAAACTCAAGGCTAAGTCTTCACCCCCCGTGCGCGTTTCCCTCCCTCCTCCCAAGTCTGTCTTCTGCCTTGCCCCATCCCTCTATCGCAGAATGACGTCACCAACCACCACATGGATCTCATTGCCAGCCTCGCCAACCTACTGTGCGTGCAACTATACAATATCCCTGAATATGCCCCCTTTTTTTCCCTTTCCCTTCCCCCTTACTCAGGACGACGACATCAATTACCACATGGACTGCATCGCTAGCCTGGCCAACCTGCATGCACGTAACTACACAATATCCGTGAATACGCCCCGTCTTCCACTTTCCCTTCCCTCTCACCCAGGACGACGACACCAATTACCACATGGACCTCATTGCCAGCCTCGCCAACCTGCGTGCGCGCAACTACACGATTGGCGAGGTGGACAAGCTCAAGGCCAAGTTCATTGCTGGGCGCATCATCCCGGCCATCGCCACCACCACGGCTCTTGCCACAGGTGAGAGAACGGTTTGGCATGTGCAGTGCTGCGTGTGTCACTGCGCAACGCAACACCTTTGCCCACCTGGCGCTTCCCCCCATCCTCCTCTTCCCCCCTCCCCCTCGCCCCCTTTCTTTCACACTTGTCAAGCCTGGTGTGTCTGGAGCTCTACAAGGAGCTCCAGGGAGCCAAGGCCCCTTCTCTGTGCAACATTGGACCGTGTGGGACACCCCTCACACTCCTTCACAGTCTTCCCCTTTCCCCTTTCCCCTACCCCGTTTCTCCTCATCGCCCTCCTCCCCGTGCAGACCTGGTCTGTCTGGAGCTCTACAAGGTGCTGCAGGGCGCCAAGGTGCCAGCTCTCCGCAACACATTCGCCGACCTCGCCCCCCCCCTCTTGTCGATGGCGGAGCCAGTCCTCCCCAAGAGCGTGAAGCACAAGGAGCTCACCTGGATTGTGTGGGACTCCTTTTCCCTTTCCTTGACACTTTTCCCACACCCTCCATCCCCCTTCCCCCGTCCCCTGCCCTCCCCAGGCCTCGTGTGTCTGGAGCTCTACAAGGTGCTGCAGGGCGCCAAGGCCCCTGCTTTGCGCAACACCTTTGCCAACCTCGCCCTCCCGCTCTTCTCCATGGCGGAGCCGGTGCCGCCCAAGAGCGTGAAGCACAAGGAGCTCACCTGGACTGTGTGGGACCGGTGGACGGTGGAGGGCGACGTCACCATGCAGGAGCTGATTGACTGGTTCCAGGCCAAGGGGCTTGAAGCATACAGGTAAGGGGCTTGGCAGCGTTGTGACCTTGTGCATGATGAGGGCACACTAGTATACGGTGTGGGACCAGTGGACGGTGGAGGGCGACGTCACCATGCTAGAGCTCATCGACTGGTTCCAGGCCAAGGGGCTCGAGGTGTACAGGTGAGGGGGTGTCAATGCATGTAGGTTGGGGGGGAATGTGAGGATGCAAGGGGCTGATCGACTGGTTCCAGGCCAAGAGGCTCGAGGCGTACAGGTGAGGGGTAAGGGAGAATAGAAATATCACAGAGGCATGATAGAGGTAGATAGGTGGACAGTGCAGGGCGATGCATGATGCAGGGGCTGATCGACTGGTTCCAGGCGAAAGGGCTCAAGGCTTTTTTATGGGGGAGTCATGCAGGTATGATGATGGAGGTAGATAGATGGACGGTGTAGGGGAGGGACTGATGGACGGTGGAGGGGGGTGTGATGATGCAGGAGCTGATCGACTGGTTCCAGGCCATCACCAAAACAGCATATCGTGCAGCCAGGCTGTGCTGCTCAAATCCTTCCCTCTTCCTGGGTTACTAAGAGCGCCTCTCCCGCCAGGTGCTGGACATCCCATCTCCCGTCTCCCTCTTCTGCTTCTTTTTCTCCTGTTCTCCTCCCATGCCAGCATTTCCTGCGGCCAGGCCCTGCTGTTCAACTCGCTCTTCCCCCGCCACAAGGAGCGCCTGCCTCGCAAGGTGCTGGACATTGCCAAGGAGGTGGCTAAGCTGGAAGTGCCTGCGTACCGCCGCCACTTTGACGTGGTGGTGGCGTGTGAGGATGAGGATGGGGAGGATGTGGATGTGCCCCTCATTTCCATCAAGTTCCGATGAGGCCTACCCACGCACCCGCACACCTCATCCATACAACGTCTCCAGACCGATAGGGACTTCCGTAGCTCTTCTGGAGTCTCTAATTCTCGATAACATGTCACACGACTGTATGCACTAGCTTTTGTAAACTACATACACTGAGGATGGATTATGGTCACTCAGAGCACTGATGGTGCATGGCAAATTTCATGGAATGGTGGTTCAGTTTCGACAATGGAAGTACCTAATGGCGGTGCCATGACACTCAGTTTGCAGACTGGTACTAATACAGATTTGGTAGTACAGGTGCCTGCAACATGTACAAGGATATAACCTGTCACAAGCCTTAGGTACTTTAAGTGGTGTTGAAACGAGTGCTCTCAGGAAACAAAAGCAAGCATTGCTAATAATTTACAAAACCTGGCAGACCAGTTACTCTGGTTCCAGCTAGAACGTCTTACGGTAACTAACTTTGCCTCAGCACACTACTCATTCTACGGAGAGTAACCCGGCTGCTAGAACCCGTTATTCTCCGCCTGGCTCCAAACCTCCCAATGCCGACCGAGATGCCAGATGCCGCCAGGGATCTCCTCTCCTCCTCATCCTCCTCATCCATGTACAATTGATTCATGTAGCACACATTACCCGTCCCATGCAGCGTGTAGCCTCTTCTGCTGCTGTAGTCTTCACCATCCTGGTCATCTTCATCATCATCCCCATACAGCTGGTTTGAGAAAGTGGATTCTTCCTCAGCCTTCCCACATCCTTTCCCCTCCAGAATCCATCGTTTCCCAGTGCTGCAAATGCTTCGGCCAATCCCCCTTTTCACACCAGTTGCCTCCGGTATCATTTCAGCAAGTGTACTGCAGAGGCTATCAGCAGATGAGGAGGAGCAGCTATCCCAGGGGAGGTCAATGAGACACGCACTGTGGCTGCTGCAGCTGCTCTCACTCCGACTCATGCTGCACCACCTGCTGCTCGCCACTTCACCCATCTTCACACCTTGCTGCTCCTCCGAACCCATCTTGACATCCTGGTACGCCTCTGCAACGGGGAATGAAGAAGCTACTTCCTCTGGCTCCAGGCCCAACCAGGACGCGTCCTCAGCTGAGCAGGTAGGTCCCTCAATCGAACCGAGCGATGCTTCGAGTGAGCAGAGAGGAGTATCAACCGAGACAGCAAGTGCCACCACAGAGACAGCAGGAGCCACCACAGAGAGAGCAGGAGCCACCACAGAGACAGCAGGAGCCACCACAGAGACAGCAGGAGCCACCACAGAGACAGCAGGAGCCACCACAGAGACAGCAGGAGCCACCACAGAGACAGCAAGAGCGTCAACGGAGACAGCAGGAGCCTCAACCGAGACAGCAGGAGCCTCAACCGAGACAGCAGGAGCCTCAACCGAGACAGCAGGAGCCTCAACCGAGACAGCAGGAGCCTCAACCGAGACAGCAGGAGCCTCAACCGAGACAGCAGGGGCGTCAACCGAGACAGCAGGGGCCTTCACACAATCAGCAGGAGCCTCAACCAGGAGCGGAGCAGCCTTGGCTGCAACTTGATTGCTGGAACTGGTCCATTTGAAGTCGACCTGCAAAGTTTCAAGTAAACAACGTTAGTTTCTGTTCGTGTAACTGCGCCTGTTCAAGATTCTGCGAGATTTGAAGTCAAATTAGGATAAAAAGGATGCCTCTGCTTAAGACGTAAAAAAAGAACGAGAAGGAGAAGGTAGGAATCTGTTCTTACCAGGCGTGGAAGAGAGATCAAGTTGCAGACGAAGCTAGTCAGGGAGTCATTTTGCTCCCAGCAATTCGAGAAGAGGGCGTCGACGTCCACGCAGGCACTCTCAGCACCGACGCAGGCCATATCGTTGACGGATGAAGTAGGGTAGACGGACTGGTTCTAGAGTCAAGATTTGAAGACCGATATAGAGTACTCGAACAGGTTCAGACAGCAAGTAACGGAGGCCTTGAGGGCAGACGGTGATAGGAACTCGAAGGCTGATGGTGAGGATCCACAACAAGATTCTCAAACTGGTGACTGAAACTGTAGACCCCTGGTCTTTTTATACTTGTTTGGCTGGTGGCTGCAGGAAGTCTGACGAGGGGTCAGATTGTGGTGTGAGCCAGAAACTGCGACGGGAATGCGACGAGAGGCACGGAGGGGGTGGGAGGGAGGCAGAGGGTGCGAGGCAAGCAGGGAATCCCGATGGCCGCTGCTGGCCGAATTCGAAACGCCTGTGGGGTGGGCTCGCGAGGGGCCACGACGATCGGTGCCCATGGCGACATCGCCGCCTGGAATAAAGTGTCGCATGGTTCACCAGTTCAGCAGCGACGACTCAGAATGGGACACCTGTGCTATTTGTGCCAGCGAGGGGGGAATCCCTGGAGGCGCGTGGTGCTCCAAGGTCCGCCGCAATCGGGAGTACCAAGCGCGGCTCGAGAGATGATCTAGGCGGGAAAATAGATAGGTGTGGAAAGAGGGCGAGAGTTTCGGCCAACGGTATAATATGCCGAACCTGTAGCCGAGGCTAATGACTAACCTTGAGGGCTTCAGGATGCTAAACACTTGGTTCGAGGTGGATGGTGGAACTTTGAAGTCAGGCAGAAGGCAGAAGGTTTGGTTTTAGGGATTCACGGAAGTGGGACCGAGAATTTCCTCTCGCGTTAGAGGGTTCATCGCTGATATCTGACGCATAGATACTTGAGGAATTGTTATAGTTCGTTTCTTATACAGTTTGTTTCCAAAACTTATCTATAAAAGAACACTCTATACGCATTAGACCACCTGTAAACACCAGAATTTCGCTCCAGATACCTTAAAACCTCTAACGTCACGTATTCTTCCCTAACTTGGTTCGAATAAAAGGTGAGTGAAACTTGTTGCAGCTAGTGCAAACCATTCTGCCCGTGCTCACTGGCTGATATGGAATAGGATATGGAGAGTGAAAGGAAGTATCCAATGTAAGCACATACAGTACAAACATATGTTGTCAACATATTGAATGAAGAAGCATGTAGTCAATTCAACCTAGCTAGCACCCATTTTATTTTTTTAGACCCCCAGGGAGGTGAGAGCATGTCAGCCATGAGTTGGGGGGTTAATGAAATGCCACGCTTCCAAAGACACATCAGAAGTTTATCATGGTAACCAGCTTCATCCCCCTCTAAGGACAAAAGGCATATACTCACCACAATCCCAATTGCCATGGCCGGAACCAGCCCAATCAAACTCAGCAGCACCCCTCTGTACAACCCCCTCACCCCTCCGCACCTCTCACCCCTTCACCTCATCCCTCCCCTCCTGCCCCTCGGCCACCATCACTCTCTTCCCCATCTCATACGCCAGAAACCCAATCGCTGTTGCGGGAACCAGCTCAATGAGGCTCGGCAGCACCCCCTATACAGCCCCTTCACCCCCTCCTTCCGCCATATCCCCCTCATTGCCTGCGGCAGGGAGTTGTATTCCAAGTGCCCGCCCGTAGGGGTGGCATGCTTTGGCAGCAAGCTCATGTTGATTTCGCGGCGGCAGAGCTCGAAGGGGTGTGTGATTATAGTGGAGGTTGCACCAGCGAGGGCTCCTGCAACGAGCGTGTGGGCTGCTGAGGGGTCCTTGCCGTTTCTCCGCCTCTGTTTGATAGGAAATATGAGAGGGACAGGGCATTGCAACGAGTGTTACTATTTTGAAATCTTGTCAGCTTGAAGGGATGTGAGACAGCAACGAGGGAGTGGATGCTGCTCCTCCAAGCTCTCCTGACAAGAGGAGAGGAAGACAAGGGAGGGTGAATGGGCGATGGAGCATGTGAGAGGCACAACGAACAAGGCGCACCTCACGTGGGTGGATCTCCCCTCTGGATCTTCTGTTTCAGACGAGGAAGTTGATAGCAGAGGCTTGGGCTGGAGGAGAGGGAGAGCGAGAGGGAGTCCGTGTTGTAGTGAGGGCATAGGGAACAAGCACATGTGCAGCTGACCTTGATCTCCTCCTTGAGGGAGTCAAAGACGAGGAAGTTCATGGCAGAGGCGGGCACCATCGAGACCAGCTTGGGCACGAGAGGAGGAAAGAGAGGGAGTGTGTGCTGTGAGGGCATAGAGCACAAACACATGTGCAGCTGGCCTTGATTTCTTCCTTCAGAGAGTCGAAAACCAGGAAGTTGATGGCAGACGCGGGCACCATGGATGCCAGCTTGGGGACGCACAGCGGAAGAGAGAGCGGGGAGTGGGAGTGTAAAAGCCAAAGGAGGAGAGAGCACAGCTGACCTTGATCTCTTCCTTGAGGGAGTCGAAGACGAGGAAGTTGATGGCAGACGCGGGCACCATGGACGCCAACTTGGGGACGACTCCCCTGAAGAGCTGCGAGGCCCCATACTGCTGTGTGACGCCCACCAAGGCATGGCGCAGACCCGCGTACTTCCCTGGCTGGAAAGTGAAGAATTGAGGAGAGGATCGAACGGAAAGCATACGGAGGAGGAAGTGAAGAGGAGCGAACGAAAGGAAGTCTCCCCAGCTTGGGCCCGACTCCCCTGAAGAGCTGCGAGGCGCCGTGCTGCTGTGCCACGCCCACCAATGCCTGGCACAGCAAACCCGAGTACTTCCCTGGGTGCGGCCGGGGAGATGCAGAGGGAAGGGGGACGAGCAATCCGAGAGCGAACATGAGCAGCAGACTGGCAGCCAGGCCTGCTGCTCGGACGATATTGCCTCTGCTGCACAACAATGCTACCGTGCAGGCTCGTGTGGTCCCCAGCAAGTGGCAGCCAGACCTGCCACACACGCACACAGCCCTGCACTGATGTGGGACCAACTGTAGGGCTGCAGGTAAACCTACATCAGTGGGAGGGAGCCAGGCCCGCAGGTTTACCTGCAGGGCTGTGTGTGTGGTCACACGCATATTTGCAGGGATGTGTGCGTGCTCACACGCATACCTGCAGGGCTGTGTGCATGCTCACGCGCATACCTGCAAGGCTGTGTGCGTGCTCACACGCATATTTGCAGGGATGTGTGCGTGCTCACACGCATACCTGCAGGGCTGTGTGCGTGCTCACACGCATACCTGCAGGGCTGTGTGCGTGCTCACAGGCATACCTGCAGGGCTGTGTGCGTGCTCACACGCATACCTGCAAGGCTGTGTGCGTGCTCACACGCATATTTGCAGGGATGTGTGCGTGCTCACACGCATACCTGCAGGGCTGTGTGCGTGCTCACACGCATACCTGCAAGGCTGTGTGCGTGCTCACACGCATATTTGCAGGGATGTGTGCGTGCTCACACGCATACCTGCAGGGCTGTGTGCGTGCTCACACGCATACCTGCAGGGCTGTGTGCGTGCTCACAGGCATACCTGCAGGGATGTGTGCGTGCTCACACGCAAGCCTGCAGGGCTGTGTGCGTGGTTATACGCAAGCCTGCAGGGCTGTGTGCGTGGTCATACGCAAGCCTGCAGGGCTGTGTGCGTGGTCATACGCAAGCCTGCAGGGCTGTGTGCGTGGTCATACGCAAGCCTGCAGGGCTGTGTGCGTGGTCATACGCAAGCCTGCAGGGCTGTGTGCGTGGTCATACGCAAGCCTGCAGGCGCATGTGGTGGAGAAGGGGCACAGGGGTAGTGGCAGGCGGACCTCTACCCCAGCAGCAGAGACAGCGGTAGCAGCCAGAGCTGCTGCCCCCCCCGTATCAAAAGAACCTGATCTTACACCAAGGCTCACACACAATCCCAAGGTATATCTGCAGGCGGATGTGGTCGCCAACAGCAGCGAAGGGGTACACTAGCAACGTGGCAGCCATGCCTGCTGCCCCTCCTGCCACTTGCTGCGTGCAAGTAGCTGTAAACTCATGTGGTCGACATACATGATACCTCCTTACCTCATATGCTTACATGCTGCTAACCCCTGGTAGTACCTGTGAACTCATGTGGTCGCCGCCATACCTCCCTACCTCATATGCTTGCATGCTGCTAACCCCTGGTAGTACCTGTAAGCTCATGTGGTCGCTAACAGCAGAGAAGGGGTACATTAGCAGAGTGGCAGCCAGCCCGGCTGCCCCGCCTGCCACTGAGCTGGGAGGTACAGACTCGGGCAGCCGAAAAGTTCGAGGATGGTTCTGATTGGCTCGTGACAGCCAGGCCTTGGTGGTTTCAAACGTGTAAAACTGTTTAATTGGGTGTGGCGAGGGATAAGACAGCAAGGATGCACGGAAGGAGAAAGAGTTGGGGAGAAATTGGGGGGATTAGAAATCGTTCCCGATTGAGGGGATCAGGAAACATCGTGAATTGGAGGCTTAAAGCGAGGGTCTCAAGAAGCAGAAAACCAAATCCAAAGGTTTTGGTTTCGGGGGGTCTTGAAAATTGCGAGGGGTGGTGAGGGGTGCTGGTTGGGCGCTGTTACTGTTTCGCTAATTTCGTCAACCCAAAACCAAACCTTTTGGATTTGGTTTCGCGCTTCTTGAGACCCTCGCTTTAATAGACATAGTCTAGGGCAAATGCGCATTTTCCAGGGCAGGGGGAAGGCTTGGGAGGAAATGCATGGAGGTGAGATCAGAAGGGGAAGTGAGTGACTTGACGATTGCCACTTGAGCTTGGATAAACATTGCGCATGCATGACTGCACACCCATGTGCATGAGCGTGCATACATATGGATGGATGTGGATGGATGTGCGATGGGCATGCATGTTTACACACATGGACCTGCTTGAACATGCATCAATAGCGTGCATCACATAGGGTTTCATGGTTGCACGCACACATGCATGCATACAAGTGCATGCATGCATACAGGTATGCATTCACGTGCATGGATGTGCATATATGTGAGCATGTTGCACAGATGTGCATGCACCTCCAGTTGAGATAGCAGTATTATGCATGTGCTCTGACATGCATGGACTGGCATGAATCTGCGTGATTATGCATGAATCTGCGTGATTATGCATGAATCTGCGTGATTATGCACGAGTCTGCATCGTTATGCATGAATCGGCATGCTCATACACCGATATGCTTGATCTGCAAACACCTGCGATTCTAAGCACCGAAATGCGTCAATATCCATGCACCAATCTGCATCAATAAGCATGGATCTCTGTGAAGCAGAGAAGAGAGAATGCTATCCCTTAAAGCCCACCTGAATGCCTCTGTTCAGAGCTGTCATGATGATGGGCATCTTGAGGCCAGCAGACAGAATGCTGTCCCTTAAAGCCCGGTTGCGCACAGCCGTGGATGCCACCTCAGCTGCTGTTCGCCCCCCCTTCTGTGCAATCACCCTCGTTTGAAGGTTCTTCAAGGGGCCCGTGCATGCCCCCACCACCCCCCCTGCCAGCACTCCGCATAGGAACTGCAGACGGGAGTCGCAGAGACAGAGCCGAACGCTGAGTCAGCAGCACGTAGACATTGCAGAGATGAACCAGCAGCGTTCCTGGTTCATTTCCACGCAAACCTGTTTCATCTCCTAACGTACCTGTTTAACCTCCAGGCTCCGGACACGCCGAACCAGAGGCACAGGCACGTTGTCAGGCACGGGAACGCGGTACTCCCGAGCCTCGCTCGCGATCCGCTCCAGGGCATCCGGAGCCTCCGCCGAGCCTCGGCGTGCCTCGCGCTCGGATCGCTGCGGAGAAATCGAGGTGGCGAGACAGGTGGTGAGGGAAGTGATGGTGAGGCGGGGAGGATTCGAGACGAGCAAGCGAGTCAGGATCAGCGAGGAAGGAGGGGGAATGAGAGCAAACGATGGGGAGCAAACGATGGGGAGCAAGAGTACGGACGCGAATAGCGTGTCAATAAGTAGGTAGCTTACAGGCCCAGGCATGGCTCGGGGAGAGAGTTAACGCTGACAATGGAATCGGAGAGACGGAGAGACGCGATCCGCAGTTTTTGTTCAGATTCGAAATGGCAGTCGAGACGTTCGGGATCCGTTGCGACCAGCGCACTATCGTGCAGTTCTAACGCACTACCTGATGGAGCGTGCGGATGAAAGCGGTCGAGCCATGTGGAGCAAGGAAAGGGGCACTGCGAGGCCATGCTGCAGGATGCCGCAGGGGGCGCAAGGGGCTGCAGGGGGACAGGCCTACCGTGCATAGCACCTGCGGCTAGGAGGACGAGCAGTGAGTGAAGAAGGGCAAGAAGACTTCCATCGTCGCCATGACGCCGCGCAACGCGCGACGCGCGACGCTGGAGCCCGTGAAATGTTCGAGGGAGGAGTAAAGCGAACGGGCGGCATGAAGGGCACGTGGCGATGCCCTTCGTTGTTAGTGGTGAAGGGCCAGAACAGAAACAAACGGGAAAGGGCAGGAGGGGGGAAAAAATCCTTTCGGTGCAAAATTTCCGTTGCCGGGATTTGAACCCGGGTCTTTCGGGTGAGAGCCGAATATCCTAACCGACTAGACTACAACGGATGAAGAGAAAGAGATGTTTAATTATATAATTCTATAAAACATAAGCTTCGTGACATCCTAGTCAGCAGAGCAGCGCGTGCCACCCAAAGGAAGCTGCCATGGTCTGAGCCGCCAAGCGTGCCATCCTGCGTGGCAAATTGAACAGCCCGGAATCAGATGAGCAGACACGTCATTCGATCGTGCCAAGCCGTCAGTTCAACCGCGATAAGTGTCATTCGATTGTGGCACTAGTACTCTCCTCGAGTTCATCCTGGATTGCTGCTTGTGTTCCACCACACACGCACGCTGCCGCGCCGAGTCGTCTTCACATCACTTCACTTCAGCCCAGCCCAGTGCAACGAACTGCTCGAACTGTATGCAGGAAGAGCACAGCGAGAATATTCCACATCCACACCGCTCAAACAAATCCGACAGGCGAGAGAAGAGGTCTGCCTGACAGGTTTGTCGAGTCGAGCGCAGATAGGGTGTAGCGCAGAGCAGCTGCGTCAGGCCGATCGGGTTGCCGTGTTGCAGCCATAGCAGCTAGAAGTAAGTCCGTCGGCTAGTCCCGTGCGCTTGGCCCATGTAGGTCGTAAGGGCCGCATTGCTTCTGCGACTAGAGCACCCGTGGGAGAGAGGCTGACTGGGATTTGACGCGTAGAGCGTGGGCTAAGCTCGTCGTCGTAAAAACAGAAAATGCGGCTTCCTTTGCCGCCGCCCTTCGCCGGCGACGCCGCTGACGCCGGGAAGCAAGGAGCGGCTGTAGCGGCCGGTCGTCGCGCGAACGCCGCCGGCTGTAGCGCGGCTCGGAAGTGTAACACCACGGCTCCCCATTCGTCTCATTCGCCTCAGCAGCTACAGCCGCTACAGCTGCCGTCATGGCTACAGGAGCTGCTGCAGCAGCAAGAGCGGCTGCTAGCAAGGATACAGGGCGATCCCCTTCGCTCCTATTCCATGGCTGCCGCTTCGTCCTCCCCTTCCTCTTCAGCTGCTGCTTCTTCGTCGCCCTCCCCTTCGGCCTCTTCTCCTTCTCCTTCGGCTTCTTCCCCGTCAGCTGTCGTGCCCCCCGCCACCACAGCGCATCAGCATCCCCCATTCGCGAAAATGCTGCAACCACCGCGTTTTTCCAATCCCTTCGCCGCTCTCCCTATCCCCGGGAGCTCGTCTTCCGCCTCCTCCGCTGCTTCCCCCGCCTCCTCCCCCGCCTCCGGCTCCGCCTCCCCCTCCGCCTCCCTAGGGGAAGCCGCTAAGCCAGACCCGGCGCCTTCCGCGTCGGGCTCTAGGGCGCTGATCCTGCTACCGCGGCAGCGCCTTCTCTTAGTGCCGGCCGCCGACCCCACCCCCGCCACGCCTGATGGCGTCATCACCGTCGAGGCAGGTTCGCCGAAGGATCCGAGCCCGGGTCTGGGAGCGCGTCCAGTCGGCCTGAAGTGGTCGAAACTTTCGGGATGGCGGGTGGAGCTTCCGCCGAACCTTCCCGACCTGACGAAGCTTCGTCCGGAAATCGAGAAGCTTCGGCCGGCGCTGGAGGCGCGTGTGCAGCACACGCTGTCGCACGTGCCGTTTCGGGAGCTCCTGGAGGAGATCCAGCAGTGGAGCAAGGCGCGCGGGGGCCCCGGCGGGTGGGCGGAGGGCGCGCGCGTATCGCGCGGGTCGCGGCGGTACCCGAACAAGCAGAAGCTGTCGTCCGTGCAGGACTTTTTCCAATACGCGGAGTCGGAAGGTGAGTGCTTTTATTTAGGTCTTGTTGTTTTGGGACAATAAATATGACAGGGTAATCAGCCCTAATTCTGGTAGGCCAACAAGCGGAGGCTGTCGTGCATTCGGAAGGTGAGGTTGGGAGGGTGAGTGAAGTGATCTCCTTTCTAGAATTTTTTTTTACTGAAATCAAATACAAATAGACGCTAAGAAAAGTTCTAAGTGTCCACGAAGAATGACCCCTAAAATGAGGACACCGGGGCCTACCAAGAACGCTATTTTTCCCTCCTTAGAATGTGGTTTCCGGCGGTAAGTATGCGGTTTCCGGCGGTGAGTGTGTTCAGTGTGGCGCCTTGGGGCCCTTCGAGAAGAGGGAAGGGCTCAACGCGAGCTTACTCTAACGCGTCTGGGAGAAAGCAGTAAAGAACGCTCCAGGCAAATCAAACACTTGCTTGACCTGTCACCCGTGGTGCTTGCTGCTGTAGTAAAAGCAGAGCTGGACACGGACGGCGGTGGGCAGGTGCGCCTGGAGGACATCAAGAGGGCGTCAAGGCGGCGTTTACGGCCTATATGCAACCATTCCCCCGCACCCCACCCACCACCTTCCCTCTCACATCCCTCACCCCTACCCCTTGCAGGCCGCCGGCTCTTCTCAGAGCTGGGCAGGGGCGGCGACGGGCAGGCTCGCCCGGAGGATCTGGAGAGAGGGCGCTCTAGTGGCGCCACCTGCCGGTGTCAACCGTTCCTTTCCCCGTTCTCTCCCTCCCCGCCTCCCTTGCAGGCCGCCGCCTGTTCGCAGAGCTGGACACGGACGGCGACGGGCAGGTGCGCCTGGAGGACCTGGAGAGGGCGCTCAAGCGGCGGCGCCTGCCCGTGGCGCACGCGCGGCCGCTGCTGCGGCGCCTGAGGCGGCACTGGCTGGCGGCGTCATTTGGGTGGGAGGAGTTCCAGTCGTTCATGGAGGCGAAAGAACCCGCCATGCTGAGGGCCTTCACCTCGCTCTGTGTTGGCTCCTCCGGGACGCTGCAAAAGGGACAGGTGAGCCGAGGGCTCTTGATACAGGCGCCTGAGGCGGCGCTGGCTGGCGGCGTCGTTCGGGTGGGAGGAGGTCCAGTCGTTTATGGAGGCCAAGGAGCCCGCCAGGCTGAGGGCCTTTACTTGGGTCTGCGCGGGGTCGTCAGGAACGGTGCAGAAAGGACAGGTGAGTCTGCAGCCTCCCAGCCAGGGACGCCACGAGTGTAGAGTGGTTTGGATGGGAGGAGTTGCAGTGGCTCACGGAGGTGAAGGAGCCTGCTGTGCTGACGGCGTCCACTTGGCGTCCACTTGGCTCTGCGTGGGGTACTCTGGAGCTCTGCATAAAGCGCAGGTGAGCGGGCACTGGGCACTGCACACTGCATGTTGCGCCGTTCATTGGGAGCAGCTCCAGCCACGGAGGGCAACGGGAGGGCCTGACGCGCTTCCCTCCCTCCCCCCCTCGCACCTCACCCCCTCCTCCCCCGCGCCCTTTCTTCCCACCAGGTATTCGCTTCACTGGAAAAGGCCGGCCTACCAGCCACGGAGAGCAACGTGCGCGCCATGATGCGCTTTCTAGACGCGGACGAGTCGGGCCACGTCACCTATGGGGACTTCCGCAACTTCCTGCTGCTGCTGCCGCCTGAGCGGCTGCAAGGGAGCGACCCCAGGTGAGGCGAGAGAGGTCTAGTTTTGAGGCGCCTCAAAACGAGAGAGGAAGAAAGAGGAGGGGAAGAGATAAAAGGCTGCTGTTGTTGCTGCTGCTTCTGCTGCTGGTTCCGCCGCCGCCGCCTGAACTTCTGCAGGGCAGGGCAGAGATTCCAGGAAAGAAGATGAAGGGTGGACTGTGGAGGGTGGTGGTGAGGGAGAAGATGATTGGTCGGTTAGGGGTTGAAGGTTGCTGCTGCTGCTGCGCTGCGGCTGCCGCCCAAACGGCTGCAGGGGAGTGAGCTCTAGTGAGGAGAGGGTCAGGGCTGGAGGAAGGAAGGTCTGGTAGTACGCAGCGCATAGGTGCTGTAATAGGCAGCCTGGTACGGAGCAGACTCTCCCTCCTTCTGGAACGGTCGTCGTTGTGTCCCTCACCCTCCCCACATCACAGCTTGTTACGAGCTGTCTGTTGAGTCGGCTCAAAAGTTCCTTGTGTCCCTCACTCTCCCCACATTGCAGCTTGTTACGAGCTGTCTGGCTAGGAGCATACCATCATGTTTTGCGGCGTCTCCCCCTTTTCGCCCTCCTCTCCCTCGCCCCATGACCGTGCCTGAATTCCCCACCACTCTCCCTCAAACCACCCCCCCCCCCCCCCCCCCCTTCCTCAGCCAACCACCCCCTCTCCCTCCCCCGCCACCCCGAATCGCCAGCAGTGCAGCCACCATGTCCCCGGCGCTCTAGGCTACCCCCCCACCCTCCCACGTTCCCCAATCCTAACTTCCCCATCCCCATCCCATCCCATCCCATCCCATCCCATCCCGTCTCATCCCATCCCATCCCATCCCATCCCATCCCATCCCATCCCATCCCATCCCATCCCATCCCATCCCATCCCATCCCATCCCATCCCATCCCATCCCATCCCATCCCATCCCGTCTCATCTTAGCCACACAGCATGGCGTGGTGCGATGTGGCCACCATCCCTCCCCTTAGCACCACGCTATTCCCCCACATCCCCACATCTCCCCAATCTCTTAACCCCCCCTCACCCCTCCCCCCCCCCTCCGCCCTTTCGCAATTCCAACCACTGGATGGTGAGGTCCGATGGATTCCCCATGGTCCCCATCGCGCCTCGCTTTTCTCCCACCTCCTCCCCCCATCCCCCTCCTCCGCCCTCTCCCCCCCCCCCTTTCTTCCGAATCGCCAGCATGGTGTGGTACGATGTGGCCACTATGGTCCCCATGGCATTGGACTAGTCCCTCACCTCCGTATCCCTTCCCCAATCTCCAATCCCCTTCCCATTCCCCCTTCTCCCCCTCCCACACCACCCCCCGCCTCCTCCCCTCCAACCACACAGCATGGTGTGGTATGATGCAGCCACTATGGTCCCCATGGCGCCGCCCGCCGCCACATCAGCGCCAGCTGGCAGTGTGATCAAATCTGCGCTGGCGGGCGGGCTGGCGTCGGGATTGTCGACTTGTCTGATGCATCCACTGGATACCATCAAGGTGAGTGCGGTGGTAGATGAGCCTTATTCCCGTTATTGGTCTCTTCCGTACAAGTGCATGCATGCATGGCCTCTTGATTGTTGACATGTCTGATCCATCCACTGGATACTATCAAGGTGGGTGTGGCAGTAAGGGATGGTGGTAATATGAGATGGCATCTGAGAACTATCAAGTCGAGTGTGATTCAATGTGTTCTCTCTATAAGTGCATGCATGTGTGTGCATGCATGGCCTTGGGATTGTCGACGTGCCTGATGCACCCCCTGCATGCTATTAAGGTGAGGGTGATGGTAAGGGATGGTGGTGAAAACGAATTACACCTGTGAATGCCACCTGTAAGGGATGGGATGCTTGTTAGAGCAAGGCGCGCTCTGCCGCCCTCACAGGTGGCATCCGCTCACACTTGGATTCGACTAGAATCGAATGTTGCAACTTTAAAACGCAACTCCAGACGAGTCGGCATAGACATGACATTTGTGAACGGCATTGACATTGCATAAACTGTGCAGATGTGGCCATTGTTGCGGTAAGGTCGCCTAGCCTCCCGCGCAAATGCCGTCCCCTCTGCCTCCTCCGTCGCCATCTTGGGCTGTACTGCGAGGCACAAAATCTCACCTTTTCCAACCTTCTATTTTCCACCAGACCTGAGTGCATGGAGCCCCCCTCAGCATGCGACAGAAGTCATCCGCTCACTGCCATCCGCTCACTGCCATCCGCTCACTGCCATCCGCTCACTGCCATCCGCTCAGCATCCTCTAGGGGCTGAACCACAGGCCCCAGAATCCCAACCCCATGGCCTCTTTTCCCCACCATTCAAGGGGTGTACCAGGGGCTTCAAATCCAAACCCCCGTCTACCCTTATTCCTCTACTCCACTCACCAGACCCGCGTCCATGCGTCCTCTGCCTCACTCTCACAAGTCATCAAATCGGCGCCGTCCATCGGCCACCAGGGATAGTACCGCACGGCACACTGCCGGCCATTCTGGGGCAGTTCGCCAGCCAGCCAGCCAGCCCACCCGCTCCCCCATCCCTTCCTCCCTAAACCCTTGCTGCCATCAGACCCGGGTGCAGGCGTCCTCCGCTTCTCTCACAGAAGTCGTCAGATCCGTGCCGTCCATCGGCCTCCAGGGGCTCTACCGCGGCGCACCGCCCGCCATTCTGGGGCAGTTTGCGTGCCACGGGGTGCGAACGGGCGCGTACGAAGCTTCCAAGATGCTTCTTACCAGCATGCTGCCCAATCTCACTGAGTACCAGGTATGCGCTAGGGTTTGCTGCCAGATGGGGTTTGCGGCCAGATGGGGTTTTGGGGATTGCTGCAGTCAGTAGAGAGTTTAGGAGCTCTGGGGTTTTGCGGATTTCAGGTTGCTCGGATGTCATGGTTGTGTGCCGGCCGTGTCCTAGAAATGGGGAACCACTGTACCACTGCCTGCTCTGCATATCCCCTCTCCATGCCCTTCTCTCCTTCCAGCTCCACCTGGCTGCTTCCAGCTCCACCTGGCTGCTTCCAGCGCCACCTGGCTGCTTCCAGCGCCACCTGGCTGCTTCCAGCTCCACCTGGCTGCTTCCAGCTCCACCTGGCTGCTTCCAGCGCCACCTGGCTGCTTCCAACGCCACTTGGCTGCTTCCAGCTCCACCTGGCTGCTTCCAGTTCCACCTGGCTGCTTCCAGCTCCATTTGGTTGCTTCCTCGAGCAGCACTCTCTGTGAGGTGTTGAAGGCTTGAAGCAGCAGCTGCAGGCAGGTCTGTACGACCGCACAGGGGCGGCTTCATATTGATTGACACATCCCAGCCCCCGCTCCTCCCTTCCCCCCTCCCAGGTCCAACCCGTGGCCTCCTTATGCTCCGCTGTTCTAGGCACTCACGCACGGCCCTGCGCATTCCTTGTGAGGTGCTGAAGTCGCAGCTGCAGGCAGGTCGGCTACAGCAGTGCACACCGGCCCAACCACCTCCTCCCTTCCCCCCTCCCAGGTCCAACCCATGGCCTCCTTATGCTTCGCTTTCTAGGCATGGCTCTGCGCGTCCCCTCTGAGGTGCTGCACATCCCCCGTGAGGTGCCAAATCAGCAGCTGCAGGCAGATCTGGTTCAACACCACACACAGGCTCAACCACCGCCTCCCTTCTCGCCCCCCCCCTCAGGTTCAACCCGTGGCCTCCCTTTGCTCCACTGTCTTGGGCACAGCCCTTCGCATTCCCTGCGAGGTGCTCAAGCAGCAGCTGCAGGCAGGGCTGTATGACAGCACAGGGGCGGCTCTGAGAGCCACGCTCAAGGAGGGCGGGGTGAAGGGGTTGTTTCGAGGCACCACTGCCACGCTGTGCCGGGAGGTGCCCTTCTACGTGTTCGGCATGCTCATCTACCTGCAAGTCAAGCGGGTGAGTTGAGTGGGGGAGTGTAGTGAGGGGTGTTACAGGCCTCTGCCTAGTGTATGGCAAGAGGTTCCATTGTACGTGTTGGGGATGCTCACTGCCCACAAGGTAAGAGGGTGCGAGGGGACTTAGGGCATCAAGTTGTGATTATGAAACTGCTGGTTTAGAGAGATTCAAAAGGATGGGTGATGAGGGCGAGTATGGGGAAGCAGGTGTATGGCAGGAGGTGCCAACTGTCAGCATCCCAGCCAGCCATACGTCATTGGCAGAGCCTGGCAACAGCATTCCCATAGGAAGAGCAGTAACCAAGGCCTTGTCTTTATCTCCCCATGCACTCCACTCCCTCCTCTCCATCCATATCCGATCTCCATCCGCCACTCATCCTCCCTGTCCCTCACACTCTCCTCTCCATCTCCCATGTCTTTCTTGTTCTCAAGTAACCTGCCGAGTCTTGCATATCGAGCCAGCCCCCTGGGGAACTCTTCTGCTAGCCAATTTTCTCATGCGTTATGTATACACGCATCCTCCTCCTCTTCCTTGCCTATCTCGGCCACTCGCCATGACTTTTGCCGGGAGCTCGCCGCCCAGGAGACCCTTCTCCTGCGCTGCTTTTCGGGTGTTTCTGGAGATCTTTAAAAGATTCATTGTCCTTCCTTCTCCCCCCCCCCCCCCCCCTTGTCTCAGGTGACTCGCCATGTCATCCGCAGGGAGCTCGCCCCCTGGGAGACGCTCCTACTGGGCGGCTTCTCGGGCGGCATGGCAGCGATCGCAATCACGCCATTCGACGTGATCAAGACGCGCATGATGACGTCGCCGCCCGGCGCAGCGGCGGCTGGCATGCTGACAGTTGGCGCGAACCTATTGGCCACAGAGGGAGTGGGGGCGCTCTACAAGGGGTGGCTACCACGATTCTTCTGGATTGCTCCCCTTGGGGCGATGAACTTCGCTGGGTATGAGCTGGCGAAACAGGCGATCGATGATGTCGGGGAGGAGGGGAAAGTGGAGTAGCAGAGGGAAAAGAGGAGTACAAGGTGTGGGTGGGGGTGTGGTGCTCGAGGAGGGGTGGCTGCTGTGCGACTTCAGCATCGCCCCGCTCGGAGCGATGAAACTTTGCTGGGCAGGAGCTGGCAAAGGAGGCGAGATAGATGATGATGTAGGGGAGGAGGGGAAGGAGTAACAGTCAATTGGTCACAATGATGATGAAGGGAGGGGAGGAGAAAGGCGGGTAAAGGCGTCGGGGTGCGCCACAAGGGGCGGCTGCTGATTTCCTCTGAATTGCGCACCGGGAGCAACGAACCGCAGGGGTATGAGCTGTCAAAACAGGCAATAGACGATGTAGGGGAGCAGGGGGAAAGAAGAGAGAGGGCAGAGTAAATGTTTAGCGAGGTTGGGGAGGGGGGGTGTCAAGAGATTAACTTTTCTGGTCAAGGTTTAGGAAGCAGGCAATACCTAGCAGATGCAGGGCCAGGGTGGGGATAGAGACGTAGCTGATGCGGGATACAGGAGGAATAGGGAGTGCTTAAAGTATCCACTACATGGTGGTAGGCTTGTATGGTGGCACACCTGGACGTATACCCTGAAACGTATACTATTTTGGGCTATGAGTGTTCCCTGGACGTGTTGAGGTAGCAAGCATGCTTTGGGCTATAGGTGGGAGGGAAACATAATTCTATGCAGTTGGGCTATACCGTAATCCCCCGGATATAACACCCCCGGTATAGTAAAAAATTCATGCAAAATCAGGAGGGTGGGTGCTGTATTTCGCGTTTAGGCTATAGAACCCGGGTGCTATATTTGAGGACAGAATTTTTAAGATGTGCATTAGACTCGGGGTTTCACATCCAAGTTCCAGCTGAAAAGGCGTATGTTTTCTAGAGGTTCGGAATACCCCCTGATCGCCCACTTGCTCCCGAATATCAGGGGTGTGTCAGGTTGGAGAAGCGAGATTGGGGGGTTGGCTGGCGACTCTCGCAATAGGCTGGGCGAAAATTGCGAGGCTCGTCATGTCAAACATGTTATGCATATGTCTTATAGGCTAGATAGGTGCGTACTCTTAGAGGGTACAACCCTTTAGACAAAACCAACCTGTTTGCCTCATTTTAGTTAACATATCTAACTTTGATATGGTACGCTAGCCGCCCGTACCTAGCTGCCCGTTTCGAGCCGCCCGTAGCTAGCCGCCCGTAGCTAGCCGCCCATAGCCCCATGCCCACTGGCCCCGAGTTCGCCGGCCCCGCACCACTGGCCCCGCTCCTCGCTGGCCCCGCTCTAGCCCGCCCCGTGCCCCGCTGGCCCCGCTTTTGCCGGCCCCGCATTCGTCGTCCCTGCGTTCGCCGACCCCGCAGTCGCCGGCCCCGCATTCACCGGCCTCGCGTTCGCCGGCCCCGCGCCTGCTGGCACCCGCACCTGCTGACCCTGCGCCCGTCCGCCCGGCGCCTGCTGGCCCCACGCCCGCCAGCCACGCGCACGCTGGCCCCACGCCCTCCAGCCCAGCGCCTCGTGGCCCCGCGCCCGCCAGCCCGGCACCTGCTGGCACCGCGCCTGCCGGCCCCGCGCCCGCCAGCCCTGCACCTGCTGGCCCCGCGCCTGCCAGCCCCGCGCTCGCCTGCCCCCGTGCCTGCTGGCCCGCTCCCGCCGGCCCTGCACCTGCTGGCCCTGCGCCTGCCAGCTCCGCGCCTGCCGGCCCCACGCCCGCCTGCCTCGCGCCTGCTGGCCCTGCGCCCACCAGCCCTGCACCTGCTGGCCCTGTGCCTGCCGGCCCTGCGCCTGCTGGCCCCACGCTCGCCAGGCCTCTGCCCGCCGGTCCCCAGCTAGCCGGCCCCTAGCTCGCCGGACCCCAGCTCCATCGGCCCCTGCTCTGTCGGCCACAGCCTGCATCGGCCCCGCGCAGTCCAGCCGCCGCGCCCCAGTGCCGCCGTGTCGTCGTGGAGCTGCGCCGCCGCGCCACTCTGCCATCCCCGACCTACCGGCCTTGGCTCCCTTCTGAGCCAGCACATCTGCCGGCTGTCTCCACCGCTCTCCACCGCACTCCACCACACTCCAATGCACTCCACTGCACTCCACCGCTCTCCACCGCTCTTCACCGCACTCCACCGCAATCCACCGCTCTCCACTGCTCTCCACCGCTCTCCGCTGCCTTCCTTCGCCTTTCCTCCTCTCCCTGTCAGCGGCAGTTAGCCGCTGCAGCTGTGGTGATGGCGGACTCACTGCTCCGACTGGACACGGAGGGTCGGGCGATCGACTTCGAGGCGTGGCTCGTCGACCTTTGCCGTCACCTTACAGGTCAGCGCCAGGACGGTCACTCCCTGGATCTTCATGTCGATGGCCTGCTTCCCCACCCCGCTGCGCCTGTTGCCCTCCCTGCTGCTCCCACCACTGCAGAGCTTGAGATATTTTCCGCTGCTGTGCCTGCTCGTACTGTCTGGGACTCATGCGACGCAGTCGCGCAGTTTGCTATTAGTCACGTGTTTCCCCTGTCTGAGCGTCCCCGCTTTACCACTGTAGCAAACACCCATGAATTCTTAGATGCAGTCGTCGCGCACTATTCCACCCCCGCCTCAGCCTCTGCTAGCCACCTGATCCTCCCCATGCTGTTCCCTGATCTTGCGTCCGTCCCCACTGTCGGCGATCTTGCCACTCGCCTCCGCGCACTTGAGACTAGCTACCGCGCTGCTAGCACTGAGGCTCAACTCAATACCTTTCCGCCGCTGCTCTGCGCTACCCTTTACCTCATTGCCACGCGCCTTCCTGACCGCCTTGCCACTGCTCGCGACCACTTCCTTAATCAGCACCCAGGTGACCTCACCCTCCCCGCCTTTGTCACCGCCCTATCTGCGATAGAGACCCACCAGCGCACTATAGCGCAGTCTAGCAGTACTGCGCCGGTCCCTATCTTTCAGGGCTGTGCTCCCTCCCAATGCTCTTACTTTGACGTCTCTGCCGCTGTTGCTGAGACCGCTGCTGCAGCCTCAGCGCAGCCGCGTCCAAGTAGGGGTCGCCGCTCCAAGGGGGGGCGTGGCGGAGGGAAGGGGGGTGGGGGTGGGGAGGGTGGAGGAGGTGGGGGCGGGGACCGTGGTTCGGACGAGGGGACTGTGGCTGGTGCCCCAGAGCAGCAACAGCAGCAGCAGACTCAGCAGCCACAGCAGCATTCGCCGCAACAACAGCAGTTCCAGTGGGGACCCACGCCGCCGTGGTGGCCTGGCGGCGCTGGTGGCGGTGTTCGTGGTGGTGGGGGGCACAGCTCGGTGTCGGGTGGCGGCTTCGGTGCGGTCACCTGTCAGTACCAGCTTCAGACCGGCCCCCGCCGCGGCACCGTCTGCTCCCGTTCCGACCATACCGCCGACCGCTGCTACCGCCGCCTGGACGACCTCTTCCGTCACTGCTTCGGTCCCACGTCGGACCCTCCTGACTGGTATGCCCTGGCGCGCTGCCGTGTGCCTGTGTTTGAGCTTGACAAGGATCAAACTAGGGCTACTATTTTTGTCATGTATGCTGATGACTCTAGTGTGATCGGACCGTACTACCCGGTATTGCTTAGCGAAGGTGTGTCCCCTGTGTGTAGTTTAGACTCCCCTGCTGTGTCAGCCATAGGACCCTCTACATTGTTTAGCTTAGGCTCTAGACTAGCCCCTCCGCCGGCTGCCGCTACTGCTTCGCTCTCCTTCACGCTCGACTCTGGCGCGTTCGCCAACTTCTTTTGCGACCACACTTCGCTGCCCAGCCCCCGTCCCTGGGCTGCATCGAGAGTGCTACTTTCTAGTGCTTGTCAATGACTACACGCGCTACACCACGGTGTTTCCCCTGGAGCGGAAGCCCGATGTGCCTGATGTTCTTATCCCGTGGGTCGTAGCTGCGTGAGTCCACCGTGGCCTCCCTGTGCTACGTCTCCACTCCGACCATGGAGGGTGCTAGTCCTGGGGTTACTGTCGTGGCTTGTCCCGGCGGTCTCGGGGGTCGCACCGGTGCTGGAGAGGGTTCTCGTTCTGGGGGTGCTGGTTCTGGGGGTGCTAGTCCTGGGGTTACTATTGTGGCTTGTCCCGGCGGTCTCAGGGGTGGCATTGGTGCTGGAGAGGGTTCTCGTTCTCGGGGTGTGGGCGTGGAGTGTTCTGGAGGTAGTTGTAGTGCAGCTGAAGGTTCTTATGTCGACATGGAGCAGCAACAGCAGCTGCAGCACTCGTCGCCGATGTTCGCCCTCCATCTCCTCAATCTTCCCTCCCCTGACCGTTCGCCTGCGCCTTCGCCGCTGCCGCCTCCCCTGCCTGTCTACGGCCCTGTGTTTCCTCCGCCAGACTCGTCTCTGGCTCGTCTCCCCCCTCTTTCTCCTCCTGTGTCTCCTCTTGTGTCTCCCGACCCGACGCCTACGTCCCACTTCTGGTCTCGCCGTCCCTCTCGTGCTCGTCCTGTCTCCCCTTCTCAGCATTCTCACCCTAAGTTGCTCCGTTCCCACGCGTCTTGTCCTCCCCTCCTCCCGCTGCCTCCTCCATCGTCGCTTGTTGTCGGCCCGCCTCCTCTATCTAACTACCTTCGTGCTGCTAGTCCTCTTGTTCCTTGGGTCCTTGCCTCCCTTGTTACCGACCTGTCTGTTCCTGTCTTGAGTCTTGACACGCTTGTCGCTGCTGTCGCTGACTTCGCCTCTACCTGCCGCCTTGACTACGCCACCGCTCTGGTCTCTGACCCTGCGTCCGTCCGTCCTTCGTCCGTCGGGGGTGCTCCTACCCTTGGCAGTGACGTCTTGGAGGATAGGCAGTACGAGCTTGCTTTCCTGTCCGAGGCCGCGCCTCATCTCTGCTCCATGCTGCTAGTCCCTGAGGAGGACCCAGGCGCCTTTGACATCGCGACCCCTTGCACTTACACTGAGGCGACCTCGGGACCGTGGGCCTCTAAGTGGATAGCTGCCATGGACGTGGAGATGGCATCTTGGAGATCCACCGGCACCTACGTCGACACATTTCCCCCACCTGGTGTGAACGTAGTCGATGGCCGGTGACTCTTCTAGATGAAGCGCCCTCCTAGAGAGCCGTCGGTGTTCAAGGCGCGCTACGTAGCTAGAGGCTTCAGTCAGTGCAAGGGTGTTGACCTCTTCCATACCTTCGCCCCGACCCCGAAGATGACCACTCTTTGGGCACTGCTATACGTAGCAGCATTGCGTGACTACGAGCTGCACTCTCTCGACTTCTTCACAGCGTTTCTTCAGGGCAGTGTGCACGAGCAGGTCTACCTACGTTGCCCGCCAAGCTTCTCCGGCACCTTCGCCCCGGGGACCCAGTGGCTCCTCCTGCGCCTGGTTTACGGCATGCGGTAGGTGCCACGCGAATGGCACGACACGTTGTGTACTATATTAGCTAACATACAGTTCTTCCCGTCGTCTGCAGACCCCTCGCTCTTCGTTCGTGCCGGCCAGACCCCGTTCTACATCCTTGTCCACGTAGATGACCTGGTCTTCGCTACTGCAGACAGAGACGCATTGGCCTTCGTGAAGGCCGAGCTGTTGAGGAGACACACCTGCACTGACCTAGGAGAGTTGCGCCGTTACCTTGGCCTGCAGATCTCCAGGGACAGAGCAGCATGCACCATCACTATCACACAGTCACACTTAGTGCGCCAGGTCCTTCAGAGGTTCGGTCTAGGGTTTTCCTTCGCACAGCCCACACCTCTGCCAGTATATCATTGGCTTTCGACTCCAGTCTTTGAGGAGTCTGTAGAGCCTAGTGGTCCGTACGCGGAGCTGGTGGGTTGCCTCATGTACCTGATGACTTGCACTCGTCCAGATCTCGCATACCCTCTCAGCATCCTGGCTCGCTTTGTGGCCACAAGTAGACACTGACCACAGCACTAGTCTGCCGCTAAGAGGGTTTTGCTTTATCTAACAAGTACATCGGGCATGGGTCTTGTGCTGGGAGGACGCAGGCCAGTGGTCCTTATTGGGCACACAGATGCGTCGTGGGCAAACGACGTTGAGACACTCAGGTCCTCCCAGAGCTAGTGCTTTAGCTTTGGTGCACACACCGTTTCGTGGTGGCCCACTCGTTCGTCGTCTGTTGCCCAGTCTAGCTGTGAGGCTGAGATCTACGCTTGTGCCATGGCAGCACCTCCTTGCTCATAGACTTAGCTGAGCGGCCTAGCTCTGCCTCGCCTTGTACGCTAACAACAAGGCCATGATCCTCCTGTGTCAGGAGCCTCAACTGGAGGGCAGAGTGAAGCACATCCAGCTGCAGTACTTCCTCCTGCGCGAGCTCTAGCAGCGCCGCCAGGCCCGCGTAATACACTTGGCCTTAGGTGCTAATACAACTGATATCTTTACGAAGGCGCTTGTGCCTAAAGATCATCAGCGGCACTGCGGATAGCTTGGTCTAGTTCTTGTAGCTTCTCACTTGCTAGGACCTTGATTGAGTACTACTTTTATATTACCTTGAGTGGCCTTGTGGCTCTTGTCCCTGTGGCTGGACTAGTAGTTCTGCCATGGGATGCTCTTGTTTTGTTTGTACTTTTGCTGACTGGTCTTTGGACCCCAGCCTCAGAGGCTGGACTAGTAGTGCCACCCTAAGCTGTGTGTCTCTTGCAAGGCACTAGCCCTCATCTAGTCTAGGGGGTGTGTCAAACATATTATGCATATCTCTTATAGGCTAGATAGGTGCGTACTCTTAGAGGGTACAACCCCTTAAACAAAACCAACCTGTTTGCCTCATTCTAGTTAACATTTCTAACTTTGATACGTCAACCAGTCAGAACAAGTCTTTCGCACAAATGGAACAAAATTTGTCGGCCCAATGCGCTTTTCCAGGTAATGATTGTCAGAGTAACGAATGAACTAGAAAGGAGAGTACAGGGTGGCTTTGTGCTAGTGTGTTATACTCTCTAAGAGCGTGCACCTCTTGTCAAACATATTTGTATATGTTGCTGTAGACTAGATAGGGGCATGCCTTAGAGAGTACAACACATTAGGTCAAAACCACCGTGTACTCTTCATTCTAATTCATTCTGCTACTCTAAGATGGTATCAGTTTATGTTAGGTCCACCCACCCGCTTCCTCCCTAGCCCTAGCCTTCGCGCCCCGCCGTCCTTAGTGCCTCGCTGGTCCCTTACGCGCCCCGCCAGGCCCTCGCGCCCCGCTGGTCCCTTACGCGCCCCGCCAGGCCCTCGGGCCCTGCCGGCCCTTCGCGCCCAGCCGGCCCCTCGCGCCCCGCTGGTCCCTTACGCACCCCACCCGGACCTCGCGCCCCGCTGGTCCCTTATGTGCCCCGCCAGACCCTCGCGCCCCGCTGGCCCTTCGTGCCCGGCCGGCCCCTCACGCCCCGCTGGTCCCTTACGCGCCCCGCCCGGCCCTCGCGCCCCGCTGGTCCCTTATGCGCCCCACCCAGCCCTCGCGCCTCGCTGGTCCTTTGCGCCCCGCCGGCCCCTCGCGCCCCGCTGGTCCCTTGCACGCCCCACCCGGCCCTCGCGCCTCGCTGGTCCCCTTCGCGCCCCGCCGTCCCTTTCGCTCCCCGCTAGCCCATCGCGCTCCGCTGGCCCCTTTCGTGCCCCGTCAGCCCGTTCGCGCCCCGCCGGCCCGTCGCGCTCCGCTAGCTCTTCACGCCCCGCCAGCCTCCTCGCACCCCTGCTGGCCCCTTGCACCCCAGCCGGTCCTTCTACGCATCGCTGGCCGTGTGAGCCCCGCTCGGCCTTATGCGCTCCCACCGGTCTGCGCGCCCCGCGTGCCTCGGTCGTGGTCGCCGTCCGTTTTGCCGTGGAGCCGGGCCGCCGTGGAGTCCTGCCGCTGTGTCGCTGAGTTGCTGTGCCGTTGTGTAGCTGTGCCGCTGTGTCGTTCTGCCACTGTGTTGCTGTGCCACCATGGAGTCGGGTCGCTGAGGTTGTGCGATAGTGGAATCTGTACTCCGCCTGGACGCTGAGGGGCACGCGATCGACTTCGCTGCCTGGCTTGTCGATCTACGCCGTCACCTCACAGGTCAGCGCCAGGATGGGCACTCCTTGGTTGTGCATGTTGATGGCTTGCTTCCCCGCCCCCATGCGCCTGATCCCCTCCTTGCAGACCCCACCACTGTTCAGCATGAGGCCTTTTCTGCTGCTGCGCTTGCTCGTGCTGTCTGGGATTCGCGCGATGCCGTAGCGCAATTTGCCATTAGTCATGCTCTTCCCCTGTCTGAGCGTCCGCGCTTCACTACTGTCGCGAACGCCAAGGACTTCTTAGTTGCCATACTTGCGCGCTACTCCACACCCGCCTCCGCCTTTGTTGGCCGCCTGATCCTCCCCATGTTGTTCCCTGATCTCGCCACTCACCTTCTTGCACTAGAGGCTACCTACCGTGCGGCTAGCACTGAGGCCCAGCTCACTACCTTTCCCCCGCCGTTCTGCGCTACCTTTTACCTCATCGCCATGCGCCTTCCGGACCGCTTAGCCACTGCCCGCGACCACTTCCTTATTCAGCACCCAGGTGACCTCACCATTACCGCCTTTGTCATCGCCCTGTCTGAGATAGAGACTCGCCAGTGCACTATCACTCAGTCGAGCGGTACTGCGGCAGCCCCTATCTTCCAGGGTTGTGCGCCCTCCTAGTGCACATACGTTGACGTTTCTGCCGCTGTCACCTCGACAGCCCCTGCTGTTGAGTCCGCAGCTGCGGCCTCCTCGCAGTCGTGCCAGCGTCGGGGCCGTCGGGGCCCCAAAGGGGGGCGTGGTGGCGGCGGTGGTGGGGGTGGTGGAGGTGGTGGCGGTGGCGGTGGTGGCAGCAGGGACAGTGGGTCCGACGAGGGGACCGGGGCTGGTGCCTAGGAGCAGCAGTAGCATAAGCCACCATCGCAGCAGCCGCTGTTGCAGTTGCAGCAGCCGTAGCAGCAGCAGCAGCTGCCGCAGCAGTAGCAGCAGCAGTCGTGGGCCCGCCTCCCGCTAGGGTGGCCGAGTGCCTCCAGCGGTGGTGGCCGCGTTAGCGGCCCTCGCAGCTCGGCGTCGGCTGGCAGCTTCGTTGCTGGGGGCTGCCAGTACGAGCTTCAGACCGGCCCCCTCCACGGCACTGTGTGTCATCGCCCCCACCCGACTGCCTGCTGCTTTCGCCGCCTCGACGACCTCTTTCGTCGCCGCTTTGGCCCGGCGCTGGACCTCCCTGACTGGGCCAGTCTACTTCGCCACGGTGTGCTTGTCTTTGAGTTAGATATGGATCAGATTTTTTCTGCCCTGCATTCTCTGTATGTTGATGCTTCTAGTGTGCCCGGATCTTATTACCCTGTGTTGCCTAGCTTAGGTGTGTTACTTGTGTGTAGTACAGAGTCCCCTGCTGTGTCAAGCGTAGGACCTTCTGCCTTGTCTATTCTAGGCTCCACGCTCGCTCCTCCACCAGCCGCAGCTTCCGCTTCGCGGTCCTTTACGCTTGACCCTGGTGCGTCTGCCTACTTCTACCGCGACCATGCCACGCTGACGCCGCTTGCAGCGCCCGCCGCTGTCGCACTTGCTGACCCCTCCTCCGGTCCTGTCGTTGCCTGTAGCTACACTACCCTTCCCTGTCCAGCGGTTCCCTCAGGTTCTCTTACAGGCCTGCACATCCCTTCGTTCTCCAGGAACCTCGTTGGTGTCGGCTGTCTTCATGACCACGGCGTCACCACTACGTTCCCTGGTTACGAGCGGTACGCTGCCTGTACCGAGGCCGCCTCAGGTGCCCCCCTTGCGACGTTCCCCCTGGACCCGGTGTCTAGCCTGTTTATGCTAGACAGTGCTTCCCCCCTGGTGGGCACGTCCTCCCCAGGTCCTACGTCTACCCAGGTCGCTGTGGCTTGTTCATGTCGGTTGCTCACTCACCCGTCCCTTCTGTGGCACCACCGCCTAGGTCACCCCACACTCCCGCGTCTGCGTCACATGTCTCAGCACGGTCTTGTCCTAGGTCGCCCTGCGTTGCTCCCTCCCCTCCCTCCCTCGCCTGCGCCGCCGTGCAGTCCGTGCGTCGAGGGCCGGCTGCGCCATGCCCCTCATTCCTCTTCGCTTCACCCTGCCACCGCGCCACTTTGGACCCTCCACCTAGATGTCTGGGGCATAGCCCCTGTCCCTGGGCCGCGTCAAGAGCGCTACTTTCTCGTGCTCATCGACGACTACACACGCTACATCACGTTGTTTCCTCTGGAGCGGAAGGCCGACGTGCCTGACGTTCTGATCCTGTGGGTTGTAGCTGCGTGCGTCCACCGCAGTCTCCCTGTGCTGTGTCTCCACTCCGACTGTGACGGCGAGTTCGCATCCGGCCGGCTTGGACAGTTCTGTCGTGCGGAGGCCATCACCTAGTCGTACACCCTACCGGACTCCTCGCAGCAGAAGGGGTCGCTGATCGACGCATTGGTTTGGTCATGGAGGTGGCTCATAACTCCATGATCCATGCCAGTGCACCCTATTTTCTGTGGCCGTTCGCCATTCGTTACGCCGCTCACCAGCTTAGCCTGTGGCCACACTCCCAGCGGCCGCGGGTTTCGCCGGCCCTTCCGCTGGTTTTGGAGCGGGTTCCTTGGTGACGTGTCCGCGTTCCATGTCTGGGGTTGCCTTGCTCACGTTCATGCCTTTGGCACGGACAAGCTCATTGCCCGTACTGTCCCTTGTGTCTTCCTTGATTTCCCCCTTGACTCGTCTGACTGGCACTTTTACCACCCGCCGTCTCACCGCTTCTTTCACTCCTGTGACATCGTTTTCGATGAGTCTATCTCCTTCTACCACCGCTTTCCCCACCGAGGTCTCCCGGTTTCCCCTCCCCTGTTTCTGGTTCCCACTCCCCCAGTAGCCCCTGCTCCCCTCCCTCCCCGTCCTGCCCCGTCTGCTGTGTCTCACGTCACTCCCCTTCCGTCGGTTGTCCCGATCGAAGAGTTGGCTGACTTTGGTGGCCCCGCGGCGCAATTGTCACCGCCTGTTCCTCCCCCAGTGTCCTCTCCTCCGCCATCGCAGCAGCCGCCGTTGTCGCTGCCGCAGCAGCAGCCGCAGGAGTCGCCGCCGCCGTAGCGGCAGCAGCCGTCCGCGCGCTCTGGGGATGCGGACGTTCTGGAGGGTGCTGGTTCTGGGGGTGCTCGTCCTGGGGTTCCTGTCATGGCTTGTCCTGGGGTTCCTGTCATGGCTTGTCCTGGCGGTCTCAGGGGCACCGGTGCTGGAGAGGGTTCTTGTTTTGGGGGTGCTAGAGTGGAGCGTTCCGAAGGTAGCCGTGGTTCAACTAGAGGTTCTGGTGTCGGCGTCGAGCAGCAGCAGCAGTCGCCGCTGGTGTCCGCTCTTCGCCTGGTCGGCCTTCCCTCCCCTGATCACCCCCCCGCGCCTTCCCCGCCGCCGCTTCCTCTGCCTATCCACGGCCATGTGTTTCCTCCGCCGAACTCGTCCCCGGCTCGTTTTCCCCCGCCTTCTCCTCCTGTAACTCTTCCCGTGCCTCCTGACCCGACGCCTCCGTCCCACTTCTGGTCTGGCCGTCCCTCTCATGCTCGTCCTGTCTCTCCTGTCCAGTGCTCTCACCTCATATTGCTTCGTTCCCACACGTCTCGTCCTCCCCACTTCCCCTCACCTCCTCCATCATTGCTCTGCCTCTTCTGTTTGACTACCTTCGTGCCTCTCGTCCTCTTGTTCCTTCGGTCCTTGCCTCCCTCGTTACCGACCCGTTTGTTCCTGTCTCGAGTCTTTATGCTCTTGTTGCTGCTGTCTCTGGCCCTGCCTGCTGTGAGAGTACGACTCCGTTACACCACTTGGCCTTTTCCATATTTCATCTTCATTTCATTCCTCTTTTTATCTCAGCTCCTTTTGCCTCATATTCCCCATTTTCCATTATCCTTTGGTTTCTTCCCTTATTATAATTATATCACCGACCAAGCATGGAATGTTCTAGACACGCTATCTAGCGTAATCCTGTCGTAATCTCTTAAAACCAATAGCCTCGCGTGGCTATACGCAGGGTGATTCTATCTTCTAGAAGGGTCTATTTCTTTAGGATAAGATAAACCTGGTTACCTGATGTACTCTGGAAGTATAAAAGCGCCTTGTACTGATCGATAGTGCAACCTTTCCTCGACACATTCGATCCTGTGACACTTGGTAATCAGAGCTTTTCTCACTCGGCCGCGCTCAGCTAAGCAGCAGCAGCGGGGATCCTGCCTCGAAAAACCGCCGGGGGCGACCAATTCGACGCCGATTCTGGTAAGCACCAGCTCCGCGATTTTCGAATTACCCCCTCCGTGCGTGTTTTGAACAGGATGGCAACCTTCGACAACGCCGAGGTTACCCAGCAGCTCTTCGCGCGCATCGCAGCCCTTCAGGAGGAAATGCGAGCAGATCGCGAAGCGTGGCGAAACCAGTTCGAGCGAGTAACTCGACTCGCCGGAGCGCAGCACGAGACGACAACGGCGACGACGCAGCAGTCGCAGCAGTTTCTCGAGGCTCCGAAACCGCGCCCACCTGAGCCGTTCGATCCGAGCGATCGAAACTCCGACGCCCGCAGATGGATCGCCGGGATGGAGATCTACTTCGCAGCCGTCGGATGGAGCTCGCCAGTCTGGGACGGTCAACGTGTACGACTCGCGGCGACACTGATGCGAGGGCCGGCACTCGAGTGGATTGGCGGCAACAGCACCTTCATCCACGGTGAAGCCACGTGGCAGCAGTTCCGCACCGACCTGCTGAAGCGATTCGAGCCGATAAATTCGAGTTTTCTTGCCCGCGAAAAAATTCATCGTCATCGACAGTTCGGGAGTGTAGCGCAGTACACGCAGCAGATGGAAGAATTTTATAACCGAATTCCCGACCTGACCGAAGGGGAAAAAGTACAATCGTACCTCGCCGGGCTGAAGACCGAAGTCAAACGACAGGTGGCAGCGTCAAACTACGCGAGCTACAGTGACGTCGTTTCGGCCGCGGAGCGCTTCGACATGGTCAACGCCGGAACACGACGGACGCACGTCGGCAGTACGCGACAGGGCGACCGCTCGGCTCACCCCACGTTCGCCGACCCGATGGAAGTCGACAGATTCGAGGGGCGGCCACGTCCGAAAAACACCAACTACACGTGTGATTTTTGCGGGGTGCCGGGCCACCGAATCTTCGACTGCAACAAAATGAAGGCCGCACGCGCAGAGTATCGGGCACGCAACAGTGGCGGAAATCTTCCGGCCAATCAGAAGACAAAAAACGGGAGTCGCCAGTGATTGCGGATCTAGCTGGCGAAAATAAAAAGATCCGGAAACGGCCGCGGGATTCCGAAAAAATCAACTTCGACGAAGCTGATTCGACGCGAGCAGGAGGAAATGATGGGGGAAAATCTCCACCCCACGACCAGTCTTCGCCAGGGAAATTCGCCGAGGAAAAATCAGACTCCGCGAAAAAAGACTCTGCCGAGACGGGGAAACTCCTTGAAGACCCAAGAAATTATAAGAATTCGTTAAAGCTATCCTATAAAGATGCTTTAATGAAAACTTATGATTTTCGAGGAGCTAGAGCCTTGGAGAAATTTCGGGAGGGACTCCAAAAGAAGCAGACAGCTGTGGAGATTATACCGGTACCGGACAACTTGGGGACCAAATTAAGGAGTGTGGAAAGAAGCCGACCTTTTCACGGAGTCAACGTCCTCTCCCGACACCAGCCCACAACGACTACCCGCTCCCCAGGGAAGACGTCGGTGGAGCTGAAGCAGCTCAAGAGGAAGCTGGGGGTCTACAAGAAGCTGCACAAACCCCGAACTCCTTCTACGGATGCATCCAGTTCTTCGGCATCAATGACGCGCACAGTCGTCAAGGAAACTCCGGGCCCTGGGGAAGAGCCGTTCTCCAAGCAGCCTCGGCCAGCTGCCAGCTCAGGAGTAGACAGCAACACAAAGGTGTGTACGGAATATTGGGATGTACCCTATGACCCAATCAATGAAACTACCTTTGGGTACTCCGAGCAACGACTGCCCCTCGTGCTCGAGGTCATTTGCAAAGGACGACGCCTCCAAGCACTCGTGGACAGCGGAGCGTCACACACCGTCTGCGACAAGGCAATGATCGACCGACTCCGGGAAGAGTACAAGCCTTCAGGATTCTCTGCAACGATGGTGGACGGCAGCAAGTTACCAGTACACGGCGAAGCAGTGCTACATCTACAAATCGGACCACTGCGCTGGAGACCTGCACTCCCCATCACCAACATCAAAGGGCTTGACTTGATCTTCGGGCGAGACTTCCTGAAAAGATTCAACCCCGAGATCAACTGGGTGAACCGCACCGCAAGCATCTACAACAATGGACGGAGAATACAGCTACCCAACTGGGACGATACTGGAGATATCCCAGTGGAGACACTCGCACGATTCGAGAAGGATGTGAAGCGGACCGACACCGGGTTCCTGGCGATAGCAACAGAGGTGGAGAATGACGGAGAGAAAGCCTCGGAAACTCCAGAAAAAATCAAGGAATTACTGAAGGAGTTCCAAGACATTCTTCCTGACGATCTTCCGAACGAGCTACCGCCATACCGAACGCATCAACACGAGATCGTGGAGGAACCGGGTTCGAAGCCGACCTTCCGAGCACCATATCGACTCAGCCCTACGGAGCTGACCGACATGAAGAAGCAGATCGAGTATCTCCTAGCCAAAGGACTCATCCGACCATCTACTTCGCCATACGGTGCCCCAGTACTCTTCACACCGAAACCGGACGGAAGCCTGCGCATGTGCATCGACTACCGAGCTCTTAACAAGCAGACCATCAAGAACAAATATCCGATACCACGAATCGATGACCTGCTTGACCAGCTTCGGGGAGCTACGGTATTTTCCAAACTGGATCTGCGGTCCGGATACTGGCAGATACGGATGGCGGACAACTCTATCCACAAAACTGCTTTCCGAACTCGGTACGGATCGTACGAGTATCTGGTAATGCCGTTCGGACTCACCAACGCACCGGCAACGTTCCAAGCCGAAATGAACCACATTTTACGACCACTCTTGGACGAATGCGTGGTGGTGTACCTGGACGACATACTCATCTACTCGCGCGACATGAAACAGCACGTCGAACACCTACGACGCGTCTTCGAAATTCTTCGACGGGAACGATTCTACGTCAAACTGTCCAAGAGCGAATTCGCCCTGGAGAAGGTCCAATTTCTAGGCCACATGGTGAGCGCTCAAGGAGTTCACGTCGACCCCAAGAAAATCGAAGCCGTACGTACGTGGAAGACACCCGAGAACGTGAAGGAGTTGCAGCAGTTCCTAGGCTTCGCTAATTACTACAACAGGTTCGTGCCACAGTATGCGAAACTCGCGGCACCACTCACGAATCTGCTGAAGAAGAACACGCCCTACAAATGGGAGACGAAGCACCAGGAAGCCGTGGAGCAGCTGAAACAAGCACTAACGTCCGCACCGGTGCTCATCTTGCCAGATCCCGAACGTGACTACGTAATCGAAGCTGACGCCAGCGACCAGGCAGTGGGAGCAGTCTTAATGCAAGACCAGGGGAATGGACTGCAACCAATTGCCTACCTCAGCAAGAAACTGCACGGGGCGGAACTCAACTACCCGATACACGACAAAGAGGCTCTTGCTATCATCATCGCCTTCAAAGCGTGGAGATGCTATCTCGAAGGACGAAGAACAACCGTCTACACCGACCACTGCAGCCTGAAATATTTGAAGACACAACCCAACCTTTCCAGGCGACAGGTCCGGTGGATCGACTTCCTCGAGACACACTTCCACTACGACATCGTGTACAAGCCCGGCCACAAGAACAAAGCAGACGCGCTCAGCCGGCCTGCACACGTTGCCGCGATTCAGGTCGAAGGGATGAATCCACTACTCAAGGGACTCTTCACCCACGGGTACGCCATCGACCCCGAAATTCCCTTGGCAGAAAAGCGACATCTGCTACAGTGGGACAGTGACATCGCGTACCGGAAAGGATCAACAAAAATCTGGGTACCCAATTACCCTCCTTTGCGCCAGTTACTACTCGAAGAATATCACGACGTCCTGTACGCCGGACACTTCGGTAGCAACAAGACGCTCACCGGTATCGCCAAACACTACTACTGGCCCCATATGGCAGACGACGTCCAGAAATTCGTCACCTCGTGTGATACATGTCAGCGGATGAAGAGCAGCAAGCAGAAAAAGGCGGGACTACTGCAGCCTCTTCCTGTCCCAGAACAACCATGGCAAGTGGTTAGCCTAGACTTCATCACCGGGTTACCACCTACCTCCAGCGGTCATGACGCCATCCTTGTCGTCATTGACAAGTTCTCCAAAATGGGACACTTCATCCCGACACACACGACGGCACGCACCGAGGAGACAGCACAGCTCTTCGTTCGTCACATCATCTCACAGCATGGCATCCCAACTACACTCATCTCCGACCGCGACCCTAAGTTCACTAGCAAGTTCTGGAAGGAACTTATGTCTCTGCTCGGCACCAAACTCGCCATGTCATCCGCATACCATCCGCAGACAGACGGACAGACCGAGCGCCTCAACCAAATTGTTGAGCAACTCCTCCGAGCAGCCTGCAAGGACGACATCTCCAAATGGGACTTGCACTTACCCGTCCTGGAGTTTGCCTACAACAACGCTACACACGCCGCTACGGGACAGACGCCGTTCTTCCTCTGCTACGGACGCCACCCACTCACACCACAGAAACCAACAGCATCACCTACAGTCCAACCCGCACATGATTTCATCACAACCATGCATCAGCTTTGGGATCGGACCCATAAGCGCCTCCTTGACATTCAACAGCAACAGAAGCGCCAGGCCGATCGCCATCGCAACAACCACACCATCACGGTGGGGGACCAGGTGCTTCTCGACACCCGTAACCTGGACATCAGCCATCTCCCATCTAAACTTCGACCTCGCTTCTGCGGGCCTTTTCTCGTTGAAGCACAGGTCACTCCTGTTACCTTCCGCTTACGCCTGCCAGCTACCTGGAAGATTCATAACGCCTTCCATGTCCAACTTCTGAAGCCCTATCGAGATCCTAACACGATCTTCGTGGGACGCCAGCCGCCGCCGCCGCCGCCCGTCCTCGTCCAGAACGAACCCGAGTACGAGGTCGAGTCCGTGCTTGCACATCGTCGTCGTCGGAATGGCACCGTGGAGCTTCTCATCCGTTGGAAGGGTTATGATCCTTCTGAGGACAGCTGGGTACCTGAGTCCGACATGGGTAACGCCCGTCGTCCTCTGCATGACTACCTTGTCAAGCAGGGTGTTACTTCTACCACCCAGCTTTGAGGGGGGGAAGTGTGAGAGTACGACTCCGTTACACCACTTGGCCTTTTCCATATTTCATCTTCATTTCATTCCTCTTTTTATCTCAGCTCCTTTTGCCTCATATTCCCCATTTTCCATTATCCTTTGGTTTCTTCCCTTATTATAATTATATCACCGACCAAGCATGGAATGTTCTAGACACGCTATCTAGCGTAATCCTGTCGTAATCTCTTAAAACCAATAGCCTCGCGTGGCTATACGCAGGGTGATTCTATCTTCTAGAAGGGTCTATTTCTTTAGGATAAGATAAACCTGGTTACCTGATGTACTCTGGAAGTATAAAAGCGCCTTGTACTGATCGATAGTGCAACCTTTCCTCGACACATTCGATCCTGTGACACCTGCCCTCCGTCCGTCGGGGGTGCTCCTGCCCTTGGCAGTGTCATCCTAGAGGACAGGTAGTACGAGCTTGCTTTTCTGTTTGAGGCCGCTCCCCATCTCTGTTCCATGCTGCTAGTCCCAGAGGGTGACCCAGACGCCCTTGACATCCCAACCCCTTGCACTTATGCTGAGGCGATCTCGGGACCTTGGGCCTCTCAGTGGATAGCTGCCATGGAGCAGGAGATGGCATCTTGGAGATCCACTAGCACTTTTGTCGACGCAGTTCCCCCGCTTGGGGTGAACGTAGTCGATGGCCGGTGGCTCTTCAAGGTGAAGCATACCCCCGGAGTGCCGCCTGTGTTCGAGGCGCGCTACGTGGCTAGAGGCTTCAGTCAGCGCGAGGGAGTGGATTTCTTTCAGACCTTCGCCCCGGCCCCGCAGATGACTACTCTTCGGGCACTGCTATACGTAGCAGCACAGTACTACACTCCCTCGACTTCTCCATTGCGTTTCTTCAGGGCAATCTACACGAGCAGGTCTACCTGCGCCGTCCACAGGGCTTCACCTGTGAGAGTATGACACGGCTACACCAATTTTTCCTTTCCAGATTTCATATCTATTTCAGCCCTCTTTTTATCTTGATTCATTTGGTCTTTATCTCATCTCTTTTGGTTTCCTATTCCTCATTTTCCATTATCATTTCGTTTATCATGTTATTATAATTATATCACCGACCAGGCTCGGGATGTACAGGCGCGCTATATCTACGTAATCCTTCCGTAATCCCTTAAAGCCAATAGCCTCAGATGGCTATACGCAGGGTGATTCTATTTCTAGAAGGGTCTATTCCCTTTGGATAGGATAAATCTGATTACCTGGTGTACTATGGAATTATACAGCGACGGAAGAAATTGTCCATATCTCTGCCTCTGTAGGCGAATAATCGTGTGTAGTGTTTAGAGATGCAGCTTATTAATTGCCTGGTTTTAAGGAAGAGTTAGACATATGCCTATACAAGACTGTCACATGGGAACTAGCCCTGAAAATACAGTATAACGTGCTTGGGCAAAATCCATACAAACACAAGTACACTCGGACAGTTTGTGCCGTGTTCAAACTATGCAAAAGACACACTTGAAATCAGTACCTAGTCCATTTTCCCTTAGCCCTGACCACCGCCTTCATCCTCCTAGGCATACTATCAATGAGCCCCCTGCACACATCAGCATCTATCCCCTCCCAGATGTCTTGAATCCGCTCCCAAGTCTGGAGCATTCCTGAGGGGGGGTGCTCATATTTGGACAGCTCGCGTTTGAGATGGGCCCACAAGTGCTCGATGGGGTTGAGATCTGGGGATGAAGAGGGCCACAGCAGGACTGAATATTCCTGCTCGGACAACCACTCTTGCACAAGGCGGGACTTGTGCTTGGGGTCATTGTCATGCTGGAAAATGACATCACAGGTATTAAGGTCATAAAACTCAATGGTTTGTGCAAGCTCATCCTGCAAGATGCTTCGATACAGCTGCCCGTCCATACGACCGTCGATTTTACACATGTATCCAGGGCCATCATACGTCATACACCCCCATATCATGACTGACCCACCCCCATGCTTTACAGTTTGTTTTATGTGTTGCCCTTGAAGAGCCGCCCCGTCGCGAATCCATGCATACGACCGGCCGTCACTACAGAAACGGTTGATCTTGGTCTCATCAGACCAGACCACCCGCTTCCAGTCGTCCACGGTCCAGTCAACGTGGGCCTTGGCGAACTCCAGTCTCTCTCTGATGTTACGAGCGGAGAGACGTGGCTTCTTCGGTTGCTGGACGGCGACTAGGCCAGACAGTTTGAGGGCGTTGCGGACTGCTCTGGGGCAGATCTTAATGCCGTGGTCTGTTTCCAGTAGCTTTGCGGCTTCTACGCTAGTCTTCACCTCGCCTGAAGTCACAGCGCGAACAAGGATGCGCCTGTCACGTACTGAGAGTAGGCGCGGCCGGCCAGACCTCGGGACTGTTGGCCTAACCGCTAGGCTGCTGGTGCGCTGAGAGGCCTCTTGAGCGTATTTCTGAACTGTGCTCTTCCCTATCCCTAGCATTCTAGCGATCTGACGGAAGCTATGACCGCGTCGAAGCAAGGTCGCGATCCTATCTTTCTGGCGTGAAGCAAGAGGCCGCATCGTTGCTATGAGCGTGGCGAGGTTAACGTTATGCCGTCGATAAAGACTAGGAGGCTAGGTTTGTGAGATCGCGAAATGCCGAGAGAAAATAGACCTAGACTAGAATCGGGAGCTAATTGTCCGCATCGAGTCTCGCTAGCAAAGTGGTGGACTCACTATAAGCTGTTCGATAAAACGTACAGTACCATACAGCATAAGGATGCTTCACTCCTAATTCACATGGTACAATGGGTAATTGGGGATAAATGTACACGATACATGCTGAAAAAACAAAATCTTTTGACTAGTGTACCTTTTCTAGCCCAATTAATTCCGTCGCTGTAATTATAATAACAGGATAAACCAAAGGATAATGGAAAATGAGGAATAGGAAACCAAATGAGATGAGATAAAGACCAAATGAATCAGGAGTGAAAGAGGAATGAGATAGATAGGAAATATGGAAAGGGGAAATTGGTGTAACGGGGTCGTACTCTCACAGAGAGCACAATCGGATTTCCATCAGACGGCTTCAAATATTGATAGCCATCTGATCTGTGACTCAAACGGTGATCTGTAAGTTGGATCTAGAGCGCGTTGCTGTTGCCTATCAGCAGCAAGTTGAATCATGAAATTCCATGAAGATTTGACGACGCTATGGCGGTTTGACTGGCAGGAGGTACAGCAGCCACTATAGTCTTAGGAGTACAAAAACTTAGGAAGAAGAATTCGAGGTAGGGATGGTTCCCAGCCTCTACATACCCCAAGAGCCGAGGTCCAAGTTGGTGGTACACCACCACAGAGTCCCCAACCATGAGGAGACTCGAAACAAACCCAACAAGGAGCTACACCAAGTGAAATGTAACACTACTTGAAGTAGCATTACTATTTTCACTATTTTTATAGTTGTCCACGTCCCTTGGGCTTGAAATCTTCAGCTCTTGGTCTTGGTTCAGCAAGATCATTTCTTCCTGAGATGATGAGGGCTTGCTCCACACACCTGCGATGAGATGGACACTTCACACTCGACAAAATAGAGAAAGCACATGCGACGCGCAAACGGTGACTTGACATGCGAGTTGTGAAAACTCGCTAATGTCTTGACCGACACAAACCACATTGTGATACACCATTCAAACACACACACAAGCACTAGATAGCAATGACATAGACTCACAAGTCATTCCATGCCATGCATGCACACACACAAACAAGGACGACAAGCCGAGTGCAAGCCATAGGGTTGCACCAACAGGAAGACACAGGGGAGGGTGCGGGCAGTGAGCTTGTCCGTGCCAGAGGCACGAACGTGAGCAAGGCAGCCCCATACGTGGAATGCAGACGCGTCACCAGGAGACCCGGACCAAAGAAGGGTCGTCGAAACCTGTGGCTGCTGGGAGTGCGGCTACAGGTTAAGCGGGTGAGAGACGTAGCGAACGGTGAATGGCCACAGAAAATGGGGTGCACCGGCATGGATCATGGCGGTACAAGCCACCTCCATGACCAAGCCGATGCGTCGCTCAGCGATCCCATTCTGCTGCGGGGAGTCCGGCAAAGTAAACGTCTGGGTGATGCCCTCCGCACGACAGAAACGACCAAGGACACCGGAGGCAAACTCGCCACCACGGTCGGAGTGAAGACGCAAGATAGGGAGACCACGGTGGACACGCGCAGAGACAAGCCACAGGATAAGAACGTCAGGCACGTCGGCCTTCCGCTCCAGGGGAAACACCGTGGTGTAGCGCGTGTAGTCGTCGACAACCAAGAGGAAGTAGCGCTCTCGACGCGGCCCATGGATGGGGGCGGGGCCCCAGACATCCATGTGCAGGGTCTGTAGTGGTGCGGTGGTGGGGGGGAACGAGGAGGAGTGAGGGGCACGGCGGAGCCGGCCCTGTACGCAAGGGGTGCACAGTGGCGCTGGGAAGGAGGGCAACTTAGGGAACGACCCTGGGAGACCTAGGACCAGACCGTGCTGAGACATGTGACGCTAACGCGTGAGTGCAGGGTGACCTAGACGGTGGTGCCACAGGAGTGTCGGGTGAGTAAGCGACCGACAGGAGCAAGCTGCAGCAGCCTGGGGAGACGCAGCTACCTGAGGAGACGTCCCAACTAGGGGGGGGGCGGTGTCCAGTGTGAACAAGCCCGACACCGGGTCCCCGGGGAACGTGGTGAGAGGAGCACCAGTGGCGGCCTCGGTACAGACGGCGTACCGCTCGTGACCAGGGAACGTAGTGGTGACGTCAAGGTCCTGGAGGCAGCCAACACCAACTAGGTTCCTGGTGAACGAGGGGATGTGCAGGCCTGTAAGAGAGCCCGAAGGAGCCGTCGGACAAGGAAGGGTGGTGGAACTACGGGCGACTACCGGACCGGAGGAGGGGTCGGCAACGGAAACTGCGGCAGGAGCAGCAAGTGGCGTCAGTGTAGTGGAGTCGCTGAAGAAACACCGGGAAGCGCTAGAGTCCAGGGTGAAGGAGAGCACAGCAGTGGCGGCCCGATTCGGAGCAGTGAGGGAGGAACCAAGGCTATACAAGGCAGGGGATCCTACGCCTGACGCAACAGGGGAGGCAAGACTAGACACACCTATACTAGGCAACAAGGGGTAGTAAGAACCAGTCACACTAGAGTCATCAGCATACAGCACATACAAGGCAGAGCTAAGCTCATCCATGTCCATATCAAAAATTGGAACACTACGGCAAAGCAAGCTGTACCAGTCGGGAAGGTCGGGCGACGGGCCGAAGCGCTGACAAAACAGGTCGTCCAGGCGACGAAAACAGCGGAGGGGAGTGTGACCAATCTTTCCACAAATAGAGCCGCGGCGAGGACCGGTCTGGAGCTGGTACTGAAAGCGCTCGTCACCCGAACTACCACTCAGAAGCACACCACGCGCACGACCACCACGATCACCGCCACCACTAGCGCCAGGCCACCTGGGCGGGAGACCACTCGTCCGCCTCTGCTACTGCGGCTGCTGTGACTGCTGCGGCTGCTGCGGCTGCTGCTGGGGCTGCTGCTGCCGCTGGTGCTGATCAGGCTGCGACGCCTGCGGCTGCTGGGACGAGTGCTCGGCTGCACCAGGCACGGTCCCCTCGTCCGCGCTACCACCGGGCGACCTGACTCCACCACCACCTCCAACTGCACTGCCACCCCCACCGCCGCTCCCAGCCTTGGGGCGGCGACCCTTCCTCGGACGGAACTGCGCTGCAGCTGCGGTCTCAGCCACAGCAGTGGAACCGTCGGGGAAGTTGTACTGAGCGGGGGCACAACCCTGGAAGATAGGGACCGGCACAGTACCGCTGGTCTGGGCGATAGAGCGCTGGCGGGTCTCTATGGCAGACAGGGTGTCGACAAAGTCAGTGAGGGTGAGGTCACCGGGGTGGATGCTAAGAAAGCGGTCGCAGGCAGTAGCAAGACGGTCAAGGAGGCATGTGGCAAGCAGGTAGATGGTAGAGCAGAGGGGCGGCTGAAAGGCTCTAAGCTGGGTCTCAGTGCAGGCAGAGCGCCAGGTCGCATGGTGCGCAGGTGAGCGGCCAGGTCAGCGACAGTAGGGAAAGACGCAATGTCAGGGAAGAGCATCGGTAGGATCAGGCGACCTACAGAGGCAGCGGGCGAGGTGGAATAGCACTGGACAACGGCATCTAGGAACTCCTGCGCAGTCGTGACCGACCGAAAGCGGGGGCGCTCAGACAGGGGGAGGGCATGACCGATCGCAAGCTGCGTGACGGCGTCACGCGACAACCAGACTGAGCGGGCAAGGGCAGCAACGGCAGCGGACTCATGGTCAGCGGACGAGGGGTCAGCGGGCAGGGCAGCAGGGGGGTCAGGGCAGGGAAGCGTACCGTTCAAGGTGGACCGCCAGGGAGTGGCCGTCCTGCCGCTGACCAATGAGATGATGGCGGAGGTCGACCAGCCACGTGTCAAACTCAAGCGGCTGACCCTCTGCGTCGAAGCGGAGCACAGAGTCGGCCATCAGGAGCGATGCAGCAGCGGTGCAGTACTGTGCAATGCGGTGCAGTGTGGCGCAGTGCGGTGCAATGCGGTGCTGTGCGGTGCAGTGCGGTGCTGTGCGGTGCAAAGTGGTAAGGGGCGATGCAGAGTGGTGCTGAATGACGCGCGGGTACACAATGGGCGCTGGGGCCGGCGGCGGGCCGGCCAGTGGCACGCTTTGTGGCCACTGGCAGATACCGACCACAGCACTGGTCGGCCGCTAAGAGGGTTTTGCCATATCTAGCAAGTACATCAGGCATGGGGTTAGTGCTAGGAGGACGCAGGCCGGTGGTCCTCACTGGGCACACAGACGCTTCTTGGGCAGACGACTCTGAGACTCTCAGGTCGTCTCAGGGCTACTGTTTTAGCCTTGGTTCGGGTGCTATCTCTTGGAGATCCAGTCGCTCGTCGTCTGTTGCTCAGTCCAGCTGTGAGGCTGAGATCTACGCCGGTGCCATGGCGGCACAGGAGCTCGGCTGGCTGACCTTCTTGCTCACAGACTTAGGTGAGTGGCCTAGCTCTACCCCGGTCCTGTACGCTAACAACAGAGCCATGATTCTTCTGTGTCAGGGGCCTCGGCTTGAGGGCAGAGCGAAGCATATCCAGCTGCGGTACTTCCTCCTGCGCGAGCTACAGCAGCGTCGCCAGGCCCGTGTAGTTCACTTGGCCTCCGGTGCCAACACAGCTGATATCTTTACTAAGGCGCTTGCGCCTACAGATCATCAGCGGCACTGTGTACAGCTTGGTCTTGTTCCTGTAGCTACTCACTTGTTAGGATCCTGATTGTGTACTCTCTACTATATATACCTGTCTGACTGGCCTTGTGGCCTTACCTCCAGTGGCTGGACTAGTAGTGCCGCCCTGGCTTGCTTTAGTCTTGTTTGTACTCTTGCTGACTAGTCTCAGGACCCCTACCTCAGTGGTTGGACTAGTAGTGCCACCCTGAGATGTGTGCTTCTTGCTTAGCACCACCCCGTCTCTAGCCTAGGGGGTGTGTCAACTTATACATATGCTGTATGTAGAAGTTATAGGCTAGTCTAGGTGTGTGCTTCTAGTGAGTACAACCCCAACAGGTATATGTTCTAGGTTTCTCACACTGGTCAACACTTCTTGCGTTCTAACAGTTATACGCTAGTTAGGTGTTTGTTCTTAGAGGGTACAACCCCAACACTACCGTATTAGCCCGAATGTAAGACCCATGGGTCTTATTACATACCGTTGAGAAATAATCCAAATGGTCGTAGATCCAAGGGAAAAAAATCGGGTTACCACAAGATAAGCGCCTAATAGAAGACCCATGGTCTTCAATTACTAGGGGCAGGGCCCTAGATTGGTTTTGAGGCTTCCTGATCCATCAGGATTCTCTCTGCAGAAAAGTCTGAATTTTCAGGGTCCCCTAAAAAAAAATCATGAGCCATCAGAATTACTTCCAAAAAAAAAACTGATTTTTCAATCTTTCTACACATGTTTTAGTTCATGCATTTTGTGTGTTCAAGTCTTGGTTTTGGGGGTGCTGGGAATTTGTAGCGAATTCGCGCGTGTGTGGCGAGATTGGGGGATGGGCAGGAAACGACAATTGGTGGGGGGGAGAGGAGGGAAGGGCTGAATAGGGGGGGAGGCGACGAGATTGCAGGGGCGGAGGGAATCTCTGCCCTCGCAGAGCCCTAGGGCAGGCGCACATCAACCACATTCGGCCAGCAATTGCCCTCACACAGTCCTCAGCACACCTCCCTCACATGACCTCCAATATACAGCGCGGAGATTTTTTTGACCAAGGGCCAATCAGCGCCCTCACACAGCCTCGGGGGGTGGGGGAAGACAGGGGGGAGAACCTCGAAATTCTTGACTGCCCCCCTAGACACGCTTTTGGAAAGGACTAAGACACGCTACAATGCTGAGAAATTCAGGATTCGCTAAGAAACCTTGCTGAGCGAACAGAATTTACCCTAACAAAAAGCCTGAAAAAACAGGGTGTGTCATTTACAAAACCCTGCACAATCAGGGTAAGTACCGAGAAACTCCCTGTTTTTTTCCTGAATCAGGAAAATTTTCCCGACTTCTGGGGGCCTGACTAGGGGGTCTTATATCCGGGCTTTTATGGTTTATCTCCCTTGTTCTCTCTTGTTTCTCATTATTCTAGTATCTTGATACTACTCACCCTCTTTTGCCTACAAAAGAGGGACGTGAGGCCATTTGGCCTCACCCACGTTCTTTATTTCTAGTTTGTAGTTCAATTTCTCCCACCCCCCACCCTGGTCAGTTGTAGTCAGGGCTCTCGTTATCAGACCAAATCGGTCTGATGGTCTGAAAATCAGACCGGTTTTTTATGTTTCATCTGATTTTTTGACGAGCCAAATAATTTTGTCTGATCGTTAAGACTAGGTATAAGAATTCGTCTGAAACATCAGACTAGGTGTATAGTTTCATCTGATTTTTCAGACCGTGCGTTATTTTTCGTCTGATACAGGCAAATCCGCCTTCCATACAGACAACTTGTACTGAACTGCCCACAATCCTAACATTTCGGCAAGTCCTTAATCGGCAGAGACATCCCCCCCACCCACCCAAAAACCTACGTACAAAAATCGGCTGTGTCCTCGCGTATAGACACCCGCCCCACACGCCCAGCAAACTACAAAAAAACAGCCAAAAAATATTGGCTAAGTCCTAATAGCCTGAGACATCACCCTCCTCGACAAAAAATATTGGCTAAGTCCTCGTGTACAGTCATTCCCCCTCCCACACTCCCGCAACCCATCTAACTTGGCTAAGACCTCAACATCACCCCCAGACTCCCAACAAACCCTGAGATTTTGGTAACCCACTGGAGCAGTGAGATTTGTACACGACAATGTACTCCTTAATTGCAAGGGTATTAGTGACAACGCCTTAGCATGACAAAAACCTTGCCTCTAGCAGCAGTTTTTCCTTTCGGGGGAATTTCCGCCAGCTGCCCGTGCGATATAACAAAAAGTCATCCAACACGCTTTGACAGCCACGATCGATTGCGATCGTTTTGACATTTATCGATCGTCGATGTATTTGCGTGATTAACGGCCCAGATTTCTCTTGCCATTTGAAGTCAATTCGATGACGCTGCAAGCGAGCGAAGTCGCTCCCACGCACGGCACTCATTGGCCAATTGCGAGGGCTCTGTCTCCCCTCACTTACGTCCACCCTTCCCCTCGATTTCGATCCCACCTAGCCTCCGTTTCGATCCCCGTTCCCCCTCCGTTTCGCTTCCCCACTCCCCTCGGTTTTGATTCCCTTCCATTTCCCCCTCGATTTCAATTCCCCCCTCCCCTCCTTTTCGATCCCCCCCCCCCTCACTTGAGCTGTGGGCTGTCCGATATGTTAGAGTTAGCATTTTCATTTGTCAGGGAAATCACAAATAGACATCCCCACCTCCCCACCCACCCCATCCCCCCTTGTCTAACTACTTAGGAAAAGGGATAGCGAAGACCCTGTATACGAAAGGAGATGATGCGGTAGTTCTGGCAGGCTTACAGCGGTTGCTCAATTCTACTCTGAACGCGTTCTGTGAACCTTGAGAATTTCAGGGTTTCTGGTTTCTGAACACTGACAGATCAGGGTAGGCAATTTATGAAAATAGAGCCCTCGGGGATTTTTCTTTTGTTTAATTCGACAACTCAGGGTGGTTTTTTTTTAAACGTCAGCCCTGACGGGTTCCTCTCGTCATTCCCTAAACTGACGAGACACGAGGTTCGTAGGAATGCACCCTAATAGTGGGGTAGCGTGGCTGGCAGCCTGCTTCCACGCAAGCAGCGGCGGACAGAAATGTGCTGCTGTAGTCTGAGTAGGCAAATGCCTGACATGTGGCTTGTAATAGGAGAATTCAAACAAAGGCAAGATTATATTTTGTCTGATTTTTCAGACGGTGGTCAAATATTCGTCTGATTTTCCAGACCGGCCACAAAAATCCGTCTGATGATCAGACGAAGCTCTAGGTGTCAAACATGTGTATTTGTCATGTTTGTATAGACTGTATAGGGTCGCCTCTTAGAGGGTACAACACTTAGGTATATCTGTGTGTACTCTCACTCTACTGAACATTCACTTCTGTAATTCTGATATGGTATCACGCGTAGGTTAGGATCCCCCCCCACCTACCGCTTCCGCTCGCCCCCTAGCCCGGCCCCGCCGTGACTCCTCGCCCCGTAGCGCCCCTAGCCCCGTCGCGACCCCCCCCTAGCCCCGTCGCGCCCCTCCTGGGCCCCGTAGCGCCCCTCCTGGGCCCCGTCGCGCCCCTCCTGGGCCCCGTAGCGCCCCTCCTGGGCCCCGTCGCGCCCCCCCTGGGCCCCGTAGCACCCCTCCTGGGCCCCGTCGCGCCCTCCCTGGGCCCCGTAGCGCCCCTCCCGGGCCCCGTCGCGCCCCCCCTGGGCCCCGTAGCGCCCCTCCTGGGCCCCGTCGCGCCCCCCCCTGGGCCCCGTAGCGCCCCTCCTGGGCCCCGTCGCGCCCTCCCTGGGCCCCGTAGCGCCCCTCCTGGGCCCCGTCGCGCCCTCCCTGAGCCCCGTAGCGCCCCTCCTGGGCCCCGTCGCGCCCCTCCTGGGCCCCCCCCTAGCGCCCCTCCTGGGCCCCGTAGCGCCCCTCCTGGGTACCGTCGCGCCCCTCCTGGGCCCCGTAGTGCCCCTCCTGGGCCCCGTCGTGCCCCTCCTGGGCCCCTCCTGGGCCCTGTCGTGCCCCTCCTGGGCCCCGTAACGCCCCTCCTGGGCCCCGTAGCGCCCCTCCTGGGCCCCGTCAAGCCTTCAGGCCCGGTCGCGCCCTCCCCGGCCCCGTCGCCCCTGCCCGGCCTCGTCGCCCCTGCCCGGCCACGTCGCACCCGCCCGGCCCCGTCGCAGCCGCCCGGCCTCGTCGCAGCCGCCCGGCCCAGTCGCGCCCGCCCAGCCCCGGTGCGCCCCTCCTGGGCCACCGTCCTGCTTGCCCGGCCCCGTCGCACTGGCCCGGCCCTGTCGCACCCGCCCGGCCCCGCCGCACCAGCCCGGCCCCGTCGCGCTCGCCCGGCCCCGACGCCCTCGCCCGGCCCTGTCGCACCGGCCCGGCCCCGTCGCGCCTGCCCGGCCCCGTCGCGCTCGCCTGGCCCCGTTGCCCCGGCTCGGCCCCTGCGCTCGTCCCTGCCTCGGCCCCTTCCTCCTCACTGGTACAGTCCCCCCCCCCCCCCCCCCCCCGCCCTGCACTGCCCTGCACCGTACTGCCCCGCACTCCACTGCCCTGCACCACACTGTACTGCCCTGCACCGCACTGCACCGCACTGCACCGCACTGCACCGCACTGCACCGCACTGGACCGCACTGCATTGCACTCCACCTTGCTGCACTGCCCTGCACCGCACTGCACTGCTCCTGATGGCGGCGGAGCTTCGCTTCGACGCTGAAGGCCAGCCTCTGGAGTTCGAGGCGTGGCTTGCCGACCTCCGCCGCCAACTCACTGGCCAGCGGCAGGATGGTGAACCGCTTTCCGCACACCTTGACAGTACGCTCCCCTGCCCAGACCCCCCTGCTATTCTGCCCGCTGACTCCACGCCCACTGAGCGCGAGTCCACTGCTGCCACTGCCCGTGCGCGCTCTGTCTGGCTTTCTCGCGATGCTGTCGCTCAACTTGCCATTAGCAACGCCCTTCCCCCGTCCGAGCGCCCTCGCTTTAGGTCCCTCACTACTGCTCAGGCATACTTAGATGCTGTCATCAAGCGCTATTCCACCCCTCCGGCTGCCTCGGTGGGTCGCCTGATCCTCCCGATGCTCTTTCCTGACCTTGCATCTTTCCCCACTGTCTCTGACCTCGCTGCTCACCTGCGCTCGATAGATGAGACCTGGCGCGCTGCCTGCACTCCCACACAGCTTCTAGCCCACCAGCCGCCCATTACCTCTACCCTTTACCTGCTTGCCACCCGCCTCCCTGACCGCCTTGCTGTCGCCCGCGACCGCTTCCTTAGCATTCACCCCGCAGACCTCACCCTCACTGACTTTGTCGACACCCTGACTGTGATAGAGACCCGCCACCGCTCCATCGCCCAGGCGAGCGGTACCGTCCCGGTCCCTATCTTTCAGGGTTGTGCCCCCGCTCAGTGTACCTTCTCCGACGGTTCTGCCGCTGTGGCTGAGACTGCTGCTGCAGCGCAGTTTCGTTCGGGGAAGGGCCGCCGCCCCAAGGTTGGGCACGGCGGAGGAGGCGGGGGTGCGGGAGGGGGTGGTGGTGGGGTCGGGTCATCTGGTGCTGGAGCGGACGAGGGGACCCTGCCCAGTCCAGCTGAGCCGCCGCCCCTGCAGTTGCAGCAGCCGCAGCAGCCGCCGCAGTCGCAGCCTTTGCAGCAGCCGCAGTAGCCGTCGCAGACGCGGCAAACGAGTGTCCTCCTGCCCGGGTGGCCCGGCGCTGGCGGTGGCCGGGCGCATGGTGGTGTGCCGAGTGGTGGCTCTGGCGGCGGGCGTTGTCAGCACCAGATCCAGACCGGTCCTCGCCGCGGTTTTGTTTGCGGTAAGATCGGTCACTCCACTCCCCACTGTTTTCGTCGCCTGGACGACCTCTTTCGTCAGCGCTTTGGCCCGTCGCCAGACCTCCCGGACTGGCACTGTTTGCTTAGTCGTAAGATGCAGATTTTTGATATGGACATGGATGCCATTGTTTCTGCTCTGCATGTGATGTATGCTGATGACTCTAGTGTGCTTCCCGCTTATTACTCACTGTTGCCTAGTGTAGGTGTGCCTAGCTTAGCCTCCCCTGCTGCGTCAGGCGAAGGATCCTCTGCTTTGTGTAGTCTTGGTGCTTCCACCGTCGTTCCGTCGCCAGACGCCTCTGCTTCGCTTTCCTTCACCTTGGACTCTAGCGCTTCTCGGTGTTTCTTCCGCGACTCCACCACCCTGACGCCGCTTCCTGTTCCTGCTGCCGTTTCTCTTGCTGACCCCTCCGGCGGTCCGGTAGTCGCCTGCAGTTCCACCACCCTTCCCTGTCCGGCGGTTCCTTCGGGCACTCTCACAGGTCTGCATATCCCCTCGTTCTCCAGGAACCTAGTTGGTGTCGGCTGCCTCCAGGACCTTGGCGTCACCACTACGTTCCCTGGTCACGAGCGGTATGCTGTCTGTACCGAGGCCGCCACTGGTGCCCCCCTGTCCACGTTCCCCCGGGACCCGGTGTCCGGCCTGTTCACTCTGGACACCGTGACCCCCCCGGCTGGAGCGCTCACCCAGGTTGCTGCTGCCTGCTCCTGTCGGTCCCTCACTCACCCGACCCTCCTTTGGCACCACCGCCTAGGTCACCCTGCGCTCCCGCGTCTGCGTCACATGTCCCAGCACGGTCTTGTCCTTGGTCTCCCAGGTTCCCTCCCCGCGTTTCCCTCCTCCCCAGCCCCACCTTGCACGCCTTGTGTCGCGGGTCGGCTCCGCCGTGCCCCACACTCCTCCTCGTTTCCCCCTACCGTCGCGCCGTTGCAGACCCTGCACCTGGACGTCTGGGGCCCCGCCCCCGTCCCTGGGTCGCGTCGAGAGCGCTACTTCCTTGTGCTTGTCGACGACTTCACTCGTTACACCACAGTCTTTCCTCTGGAGCGCAAGGCCGACGTGCCTGGCGCTCTCATCCCCTGGCTTGTCTCTGCGCGTGTCCACCGCGGTCTCCCTGTCTTGCGTCTTCACTCAGACCGTGGTGGCGAGTTTGCCTCAGGTGTCCTTGGTCACTTTTGTCGTGCGGAGGGCATCACCCAGGCGTTCACCCTACCGAACTCCCCACAGCAGAATGGGGTCGCTGAGCGACGCATCAGTTTGGTCATGGAGGTGGCTCGCACCTCCATGATCCATGCCGGTGCACCCCATTTTCTGTGGCCGTTCGCTGTGCGCTACGCTTCTCACCAGCTTAACTTGTGGCCGCACCCTCAGCAGCCGCAGGTTTCGCGGACCCGCCTTTGGACTGGGTCTCCTGGTGATGCGTTTGCGTTCCACGTCTGGGGCTGCCTTGCTCACGTCCGTGCCTCCGGCACGGACAAGCTCACTGCACGCACCCTTCCATGCGTCTTCCTCGGTTTTCCCCTTGACGCGTCCGACTGGCACTTTTACCACCCGCCGTCTCACCGCTTCTTTCACTCTCGTGACGTCACCTTTGACGAGTCCGTCTCCTACTACCGTCGCTTCCCCCACCGTGGTCCCCCGGTTACCCCCCCCCTGTTCCTGGTCCCTCCTTCCCCGGTACTCCCTGCCCCTCCTCCTCCTCCTCCCCGTCCCGCCCCCTCTGGTGTGTCCCACGTCACCCCCCTTCCGTCGGTGGACCCGGTTGAGGAGTCTTCTGACTCTGGTGGCCCTCCTGTTCAGTCCTCGTCGGCCGCCCCTCCCCCGGGGTCCCCTCCCCAGTCCCCTCCTCCACCGCCTCTGCCGCCGCTGCAGCCGTCGTTGTCGCTGCCGCCGCCGCCGCCGCCGCCGCCGCCGCCGTCGCAGCACCCGTTCGCTGACTCTGGGGGTGCTCGTCCCGGTAGCCCTGGGGGTGGTCCCTCTGGGGGTGCTGGTGTGGAGAGTGCCGGTGGTAGCCGAGGAGCACCTTGCGGTCCAGGTGTCGCCGTTGTGCCGCCGCAGCAGCAGTCCCCGCCGGTGTCAGCCCTTCGCCTGCTCGGCCTTCCGTCCCCCGACCCTGCGTCGCGTCCTCCCCTTCTGCCGTCGCCTCCTCCGTCCTCCCTTGTCGTTGCACCCCCCCCGCTGTCTGACTACCTTCGTGCTGCTCGTCCTCTTGTTCCTCGGGTCCTTGCCTCTCTCGTTACCGACCCGTCTGTTCCGGCCTCGTGCCTTGACGCTCTTGTCGCTGCTGTCGCTAACTTCGCCTCTACCCGCCGCCTTGACTACGCCTCCGCTCTGGTCTCTGACCCTGCCTGTCCTCCGTCTGTCGGGGGTGCTCCTGCCCTTGGCAGTGACGTCCTGGAGGACCGCCAGTTCGAGCTTGCTTTCCTCTCCAAGGCTGCTCCCCATCTCTGTTCCATGCTGCTAGTCCCTGAGGGTGACCCAGACGCTTTTGACATCCCGACCCCTCGCACTTACGCTGAGGCGACTTCGGGACCCTGGGCCTCGCAGTGGATAGCTGCCATGGAGCAGGAGATGGCATCTTGGAGATCCACCGGCACCTTCGTCGACGCAGTTCCCCCGCCTGGGGTGAACGTAGTCGATGGCCGCTGGCTCTTCAAGGTGAAGCACCCTCCTGGAGAGCCGCCTGTCTTCAAGGCGCGCTATGTGGCTAGAGGCTTCAGTCAGCGCGAGGGGGTGGATTTCTTCCAGACCTTCGCTCCGACCCCGAAGATGACTACTCTTCGGATTCTGTTACACCTAGCTGCTCAGCGTGACTACGAGCTTCACTCCCTCGACTTCTCCACTCCCTTCCTTCAGGGCAGCCTACACGAGCAGGTCTACCTGCGTCGCCCTCAGGGCTTTACTGGCACCTTCCCTCCTGGGACCCAGTGGCTCCTGCGGCGCCCCGTCTACGGTCTGCGCCAGGCTCCCCGTGAGTGGCACGACACTCTCCGTGCTACGCTTGCTGACCTGCAGTTCTTTCCGTCTTCCGCAGACCCTTCACTCTTCGTTCGTGCTGGCCAGACTCCGTTCTACATCCTTGTTTACGTCGACAACCTGGTCTTTGCCACAGCAGACAGGGACGCACTGGCATCCGTGAAGGCAGAGCTGCTGAAGAGACACACGTGCACTGACCTTGGAGAACTGCGCCGGTACCTTGGCTTGCAGATCTCCAGGGACAGAGCTGCGCGCACCATCACCCTGACTCAGTCACAGTTGGTGCGCCAGGTCCTTCAGAGGTTCAGCCTTCAGTTCTCCTCTGCACAGCCCACCCCTCTGCCTGTAGACCACAGACTCTCCGCTCAAGTGTCTGAGGAGTTGGCAGAGCCCAGCGGCCCCTACGCAGAGCTGGTGGGTTGCCTCATGTACCTGATGACTTGCACTCGCCCAGATCTCGCATACCCTCTCAGCATCCTGGCTCGCTTTGTGGCCACAGGCAGACACCGACCGCAACACTGGTGTGCCGCTAAGAGGGTTCTGCGTTATCTTGCTAGTACATCGGGCATGGGGTTAGTGCTAGGAGGACGCAGGCCAGTGGTCCTTACTGGACACACAGACGCTTCGTGGGCAGACGACGCTGAGACACTCTGGTCCACCCAGGGCTACTGCTTCAGCCTTGGCTCAGGTGCCGTCTCGTGGAGAGCTACCCGCTCCTCGTCTGTTGCGCAGTCCAGCTGTGAGGCTGAGATCTACGCTGGTGCCATGGCGGCACAGGAGCTCCGCTGGCTGACCTTCTTGCTCACTGACTTAGGTGAGCGGCCTAGCTCTGCCCCGGTCCTGTTCGCTGACAACAGGGCCATGATCCTCCTGTGTCAGGAGCCTCGACTCGAGGGCAGAGCGAAGCACACTCAGCTGCGGTACTTCCTCCTGCGTGAGCTACAGCAGCGACGTCAGGCTCGCGTAGTACACTTGGCCTCAGGTGCCAACACGGCTGATATCTTTACGAAGGCGCTTGCGCCTAAAGATCATCAGCGGCACTGTGTACAGCTTGGTCTAGTTCCTGTAGCCTCTCACTTGCTAGGACCAGGGTCCTCGATTGCAGACAAAATCTGTCTGTTTGTCTGATATTCAGAACCTTTTTTTGGCCTTCATCTGATTTTTTAGAAACCTGTTTTCAGACTTTCTGATGTCCTAGAAAGTGATTTTGTATTCGTCTGGAAAAACAGAATGGGTGTATTCGTTCTTCTGAGTTTTTAGACTTAGCGAATCCATCCGTCTGAAACCAATATCTATAGGGCTGTATACAGCCCCCTTATACAGACCGCGTATACCACGCGGCCCGCGTTGTGGCCGCCCACCCAAAACGTGAACGCACTATTCTGGCAGCTTTACATGACGCGTCACTCGCAGCGAGGCATTAGCAAGGCAGGGTGTGACTCAAATGCTGCCCACAATCAGCTGCGGCAGCATGTGATGGCACATGCATGTGAATCTCATTGGCTTGTCTTGTGACAGCGCACAAGGATACCATCGCCGTTGCCAGCTAAGGGGCGTGCGCGCGCTGGGTCGTGTGTTGCAATGCATGCTGCAGCTGCAGCTCCACATCTGATTGGCTTGTCTTATCAACAGCATAGTACCCCTCGCCTATTGGCTTGTCGCCAAGTGCCCGCTTCGTGCAGGAGACGAGAACCTTCGCCAGCTTTGGACGATGGATGGATGCTCCCCGTGCCGCTGGAGACGCATGCGCGCCCTGAGGATCTGTGAATGAAGGACCACGCCCAGGTTCTTCTCCTGTCCTCGTTGCAACGCTCACTCCTTCCCCTCACTATGTTGACGACACACGGTGATTGCTTGTCCGTTTTCTACCTGCTCCATAGCCCGTCTCACACCACTTCGACATGGATGCTGGCGCCGTTAGAGATGGCGGCGCCGCATCTGTAGTTCCTCCCGCGGCTGGTATGCCCCCCGTAAGTGGGCTTGATTTCCTGCGTCTAGCTCACCAGACCTGCCCAAATCCAGAGGCAAATCACGTGCCTGCAGTCCCATCACCCGCAGTAGCGCCGCCATTTAGCGAGATACTCCCAGAAGTTAACAGCGACCCGTTACTCGCATCCACTCCCCCAACGTCTCCTCGCTCTCCTACCGCTGTATCAGCTAGGCGGTCCCCTCTGCTGTCCGTCGGCGCTGTACAACAGCTGCCGAAGCCACGGTCCATTCGACAGTTCACACAAAGCACGATACGCTTTGCACGCACCCGTGTTCCTCACATCCGTATCGAGGCTCGCGCCTCCACTGACGAACCACCTTCGTCGGCAGAACATCCCGAAGCTGGTTCTTCTGCTGACCGGCCGGTCCCGAATCCGAAGTCCCGTCTTTGCTGCCGTCTCATCCCTGACCCTGACGCGCTTCTAGCTGAGCTAAAAAGCAAGGCTGAGGAGCAGTGGGTCCGAAAGTTCCCATGGCTCATCATCGATCAGCGCCCCGACGGACGTCCGTGCATGAAATGTCGACTTTGCATGGCTCACGCACCTCCCACCTGGCAGTACGGAAAACTCGGCAACGGCGGAGTGGATATCCAGAAGCAAACAATGGTGAAGCATTCTCAAAGCAAGAAGCACGAGGCCGCAGAGGAGAGACAGCAGCAGCTGGATGGCAAGGTCACGTCGCAGCCGAGCATCACAGAGTTCGAGGAGTCCCTTGAGTCCCTCGACAACCGCCTCAGGCAGTTGTTGCTCATCGTTTTGTGGATTTGCAAGTCTGACGCCCCCATTGGCATGTTTGTTTCTCTTCTTCGTCTTCTCGTCGACTTACGGACTCCACACATCCCTGAGAAAGCCTTCGGCACGTACCATTCTGAGTAAGTCTGTCTGTCGTTTCTTCGCAGTAGATACTCAAGGACTACCGTTCTGACTAAGTCTCTCTCTGTTATTTTGCTTCTGCAGGTACGGCTTCAAGCAGATCACTGAAGCACTAGTCGTCTACCTCCGCGCCCAGCAGAAGAAACACATTGACGCATCTCCATTCGTGGGCATTCAGCTGGATGAGAGCACCGACAGGCGGCGTGGGAAACACATGATTGTCTATCTGACATTCTTGAAGAACGCCAAGGTCGTGACTGAGTTCTACGCTCACCTCACAGTTGAGAAGTGTGATGCCAGCTCTCTTCTATCAACACTACTGACACACCTGGAATCTACCGGGCTGGATCTGAACAAGATCAGCGGCATCAGCACTGACGGCGCCAGCGTCATGACCGGCGTGAACCGGGGCCTCGTGGCGCAGCTCCGAGCCAAAGTTCCGCACCTCGTCGCATGCCACTGCATCGCGCACAGGTCAGTTTTGGTTGGTGCCGTGTAATGAACTTGTACTTGGTGTTGCGATGTCCGTTGATTTAAATATGAGCCAAGTGCATGTAACCAAACATTGAAGAACTAATGTTTTCGTTTGTAGCTTGCAGAGAGGCGTTGGCTGCGAAGGATGCAGCCACCGAGTACGTTGACCTTGACATCGTGGACAAGGTGGTCAGGAGTCTGGCTGACATCCTTGGGCGGAGCATCGTCGTACACAAGCGTTTCAGCGAGCTCCAGAAGTTCATCAACGATACGACCCTGGAAATGCAGGGTATAAAGGATATCCGATGGCTCTCCCGAGGGGAAGCCATCTCGCGGCTCGTTGAAGTTCTCCCCGCTGCAGTCTTGCTGCTGTATGAATTTGATGATGACATGTACCATGTCGTCATCAGCTTCAAGTTCCACTTCCTTCTTTTTTTCCTAGCTGACGTCCTTGCAGAGCTTAATGCCCTCAACAGAAAGTTTCAGCGTCGAGCTGTAAGCGTGCATGCTTGTTCATCAATATAAATAGTTTCCTCCTCCTGCCTGAACGCATAACAGCGCTAATTTCATTGCAGTGGCTACATCGCAGGTGGACATCACCAGAGTCGCCCAGCTGATTGAGAACACCTGCAATGTGCTCCGCTCACGCTACATCGAGCATGGCGTCAACTTCGGCGAAGGCTCCGACCTGCTGTCTAAGTTCTTGGAGGAGCATGGACCTTCCAACAAGCGGAGGGTCATGGTGGAGGGCATCGACGGCTCTGGCAACCCCAAGACCCACACCTTCAAGCTTCATGAGAAGGACTTGAGCGACCAGAGGAGCAAAGGAGATATGGAGTCTTGTATCTCCCTTGCCTCCCTCTTTGTGCAGGCGGTTGTTCGGAATCTGGAGACGCGTATGGCGAGTCTCAACAATCTCCGTGGGTCGAAGCTGTTCCTCCCCGACGCATACCCCGACGCACCCGCAAAACGCGAGCGGCTGTGCGCAGAGTGGTTCGGTTCGCTTAAAGTCCTCTACAGCGCCGAGAAGTGCGCCATGCCCGGTGCGTCTCTTTTTGGTTTATGTACATTGATTGTGAATGTAACAGTATTGCGGCATATATTGAATGTGAATGTCGCAGTAGGAGGATCTAAGTTATGTTATAATGCTTCCCTACCAATCTCGCCCCACAGGAGTCGACTGGCTGAAGGCTGAAAGAGAGCTTCCGCGGTTCACTAGGATGATGAACAAGCACTACAAAGACCACTCATTCCACAACTGCCTCAAGAACATTCTTAGGTCGGAGGACTGGCGCACGGCGTACCCCAACCTCGTGCGCCTGTGGGTAGCTGTTGCTGTCTTGCCGCTCAGCACCGTGGAGTGTGAGCGTGGCTTCAGCCGCCAGAACACGATCAAGTCCTGGCTGCGGGTTAACCTCTGCGACACCCGCCTTGCAGATCTCATGTGTGTCTCTCTGCTGGAGTACCCTATGAAGTGGGAAGAAGTGATGGAGAAGTTCCGAGCATCAGTTCCGCGACGCCAGGCGAAGCATGTCGTCATGCCCAACCCCCCCCGCAAGAAGAGAAAGCACGACAAGAAGAAGAGGAAGAAGACTAGTGCTGATGATGAAGATGTGGATGTGCGCATGACCATGGTTGTAGAGGACTTGTCTGACTAAAGCTAGGAGGTGCAACATGGTGTGCATCAGTAAGCGAAGAAATATGCTACTAAACATTCTGTGTATTTAGAAATTTATGGCATGTTCGTCTGACAAATCAGAAATCTTTGAAGAAGCCGTCTGATGATCAGACGGTTCCGTAGGGCCCGTCTGATCGCTTAGAAAGTGGCTGGGGGCAATCGAGGACCCTGGCTAGGACCTTGACTTTGTACTATCCTTTATATGTATACTCAGACTGGACTTGTGTCCTCTCCCAGTGGCTGGACTAGTAGTGCCGCCCTGCTCTTGTTCTTGCCTTGTCTGTACTCCTTCTGACTGGTCTCTTAGACCCTTGACTCAGAGGTTGGACTAGTAGTGCCGCCCTGAGCTGCTTGTTTAGGACATTCCCCTATGCAGTCTAGGGGGTGTGTCAGACATGTGTATTTGTCATGTTTGTATAGACTGTATAGGGTCGCCTCTTAGAGGGTACAACACTTAGGTATATCTGTGTGTACTCTCACTCTACTGAACATTCACTTCTGTAATTCTGATACTAGGAGCACGTCTGATTTTCAGACCGCCCTAAAAACTAGCAGGAGCCCTGGTTGTAGTATCCCATGTTTGCATGTAATGGATGAGAACTATGTACTACCCACCTGGAATGAAGCACGCAGCCTAAGCAAGCTTTCACAATACATACACCACGGCACACAAAGGGCCCTGATCAAGGGTCCCAACTTGATAAACCCTCTGCTATTTTGCCGTTGGGTTTTAAGGATGTACAGCTCAGTTAGTATCTAGGAGCCTCACGTATTTATGAAAGCGCAGTGGTACCTACTCTACGGTATCTTGGTTCTCTACTTGGGACCTCCAAAACCCCTCGCTCCTGCAGCTACTGCAGCACTGTCCCCTAACTGTTGGGAGAAGCCAGTTCGGCTCTTCTTCCGCTTGGCCTTGCCAGGAGCAGCCTGCAAGGAGAAGGCGGTCCAAAAGGAAAGAGATACCATTATGATGGAAGTAAAAGTCAGGCAGCTGTTGTGGCAAATGCTGTGGCGGCAGTGTAACTAAAGGGGCATGGGGAGGTGGGTCACCTTCTTGGCTCCAGAAGTGTCGAGGCCGGGGATGTTTGGCATGGACTTGCCGGACACCATGTCGGCCACCGCCTTCATGCGCACGCGCATCTGGAACAGCTGCGATATCAGCGCGCTCACCTGCACACAGGGAACTGCAACGCAGTTAGACACTGCACAAGCCTCCCACGATCCAGTAGCGAAGTGCACCTTGCCAGGCAGAAGAGATTCAAGTGTGCTCCTGTGTGGATCTGCCCACCTGCTCCTGTGTGGACACTAAACCCTACAAGCATGGTACATGAGGTCAAGGGTCAGGGTCGCAGCGAGGGTCGGCGCGCAATGATGGTGCAATGATGATGCTGCTTCACCACTTTAAACAACCTTTGAATACCTTCAGCCCCGGATCAAATAGCCTTGAACCCCGTGCCCCACGCGACCCTAAAGTGAACCTGAGGTCCACCTTCTGTCAACGATCCTCAAAAGCAGGGTCATGTACTGCACTCTCAGCCCACCTGCTCCTGGCTTCTGCCCGAGCCTCTGGCGATTCGGCGGCGGCGGGACGGGCTCTTGGCAAGCAGCTCGGGGTCGGCGCGCTCCTCTGATGGGGGGGTAGTGGGCGAGCAGGATCGGAATGCATGCAAGAGAGCCGAATGGAGGAATGACCTATCTTCTGGCAGTGATGGCAGGCTGCTCAAATGCTCGTGGGAGCATGAAGGCAGGTGCATGTGAGCAGTGGTGGTGTGGGGGTGACTCACGGACATCATAGAGGCAGCCTCACGGACGGGCATGGAGAGACACTCACAAACGGGCATGGAGAGAGGGACTCACAGACGGGCATGGAGAGAGGGACTCACAGACGGGCATGGAGAGAGGGACTCACAGACGGGCATGGAGAGAGGGACTCACAGACGGGCATGGAGAGAGGGACTCACAGACGGGCATGGAGAGAGGGACTCACAGACGGGCATGGAGAGAGGGACTCACAGACGGGCATGGAGAGAGGGACTCACAGACGGGCATGGAGAGAGGGACTCACAGACGGGCATGGAGAGAGGGACTCACAGACGGGCATGGAGAGAGGGACTCACAGACGGGCATGGAGAGAGGGACTCACAGACGGGCATGGAGAGAGGGACTCACAGACGGGCATGGAGAGAGGGACTCACAGACGGGCATGGAGAGAGGGACTCACAGACGGGCATGGAGAGAGGGACTCACAGACGGGCATGGAGAGAGGGACTCATAGACGGGCATGGAGAGAGGGACTCACAGACGGGCATGGAGAGAGGGACTCACAGACGGGCATGGAGAGAGGGACTCACAGACGGGCATGGAGAGAGGGACTCACAGACGGGCATGGAGAGAGGGACTCACAGACGGGCATGGAGAGAGGGACTCACAGACGGGCATGGAGAGAGGGACTCACAGACGGGCATGGAGAGAGGGACTCACAGACGGGCATGGAGAGAGGGACTCACAGACGGGCATGGGGAGAGGGACTCACAGACGGGCATGGAGAGAGGGACTCACAGACGGGCATGGAGAGAGGGACTCACAGACGGGCATGGGGAGAGGGACTCACAGACGGGCATGGAGAGAGGGACTCACAGACGGGCATGGAGAGAGGGACTCACAGACGGGCATGGAGAGAGGGACTCACAGACGGGCATGGAGAGAGGGACTCACAGACGGGCATGGAGAGAGGGACTCACAGACGGGCATGGAGAGAGGGACTCACAGACGGGCATGGAGAGAGGGACTCACAGACGGGCATGGAGAGAGGGACTCACAGACGGGCATGGAGAGAGGGACTCACGGACAGTCATGGAGCTGATCATGGACTCCATCACCTTGAGACTCTTCTCAGCCTCGCGCACCTGCTGCGGTGTCAGCTGCAAGTGCCAGGGGTTGCAAAGGCGTGGGAGAAGGAAGACGATTCAGGGGGGCTGGCAGTAGCAAGGCAGCTGATCAAAGAATCTGAGAGGCAACGGCATGAAAGGAACTGAAAGGACAAGAGCACGCCAGTGACTGTGGCAAGTGGGGTGAGATGAAGCAGTGGGAAGGCACTGCAGTCCAGCGTTCACGGCAGAACGGAGGCGGAGAGCGGGGCTTGCCTTGTTCATGCCGGGGATGAGCTTGAGCATGCCGCCCATGGACCCCATGCGGGCCATCATGCGCGTCTGCTTCAGCATGTCGTTGAAGTCAAACTTGGCCTCCATGATGCGCTTCCGCAGCTCCGCCTCGTCCTCCTTGTCCATCTGCCACATGCCACGGGCCACATTCCCGCTCCAATGTGTTGACATTCAAGTTTCATATTACGCTGCCCAGCAGGTCAGTCACAGCACAAGTGCACCACTACGGCCCACACACAACCCACAACCCTGCCCCATCAGAGCTCCCCTTGCCCGCCTTGCCCCGTCTTGACTGACCAGGTCCTGCGCCTTCTCGACGAGCGAGAGCACGTCGCCCATGCCCAGGATGCGGCTGGCCATGCGGTCAGGGTAGAACGGTTCCAGCGCGCTCATTGCCTCGCCCTCGCCCACAAACTTGATGGGCCGCCCCGACACCTGGCCCGGCCACGCAGGGGAGGGTCATGGAGAAGAGGGGGGCGGTGAGGCTAGTGTGAAGTCCGTGGCATGGCACGCTGAAGAAAATAAGCAGACTGCAAAGAAGGAAGTGACTTGCAAGTACGAGCCATTCACTGAAGTAGCGCTGCTGAATAACCAATCAGACAGCCGCTTGTACTGCCAAACCTTACCAGCTAACATCCTTCTCAACTACCAGCTGCCCGAGCAGTGCACAATCTCACTCTTACCTCAGGTGAGCCCACTGCCGCCGCAGTGTGTGAGTGCTCACCTCCTTGCCGCTGGGCGCTCACCTCCTTGCCGCTGGGCGCCCGCTCACCTCCTTGACGCTGAGTGCGGCGCCGCCCCTGGAGTCGCCGTCAATCTTGGTGAGGATGGCGCCCGTGATGCTCACCTCCGCATTGAACGCCGCCACCAGACCTGCCGGGGAGAGGGGGGGCGGGGTGGGGGGGGGACAGGAGCAGTACTACAACCACTGGGCATTCACATGGGGTGAGCAGACGCAGGGGAAGGGCATGAGCGGAGAGGAAAGACTCAGTGGCTGGCATGCAAGGGAGAGGGGCGGCGGAATGGCATGGGAGGAGAGGAAAGACTCAGTGGCTGGCATGCAAGGGAGAGGGGCGGCGGAATGGCATGGGAGGAGAGGAAAGACTCAGTGGCTGGCATGCAAGGGAGAGGGGCGGCGGAATGGCATGGGAGGAGAGGAAAGACTCAGTGGCTGGCATGCAAGGGAGAGGGGCGGAGGAATGGCATGGGAGGAGAGGGGCTCAGCAACTCACTAGCAGCCTCCTGGCCGGTCATGGCGTCGACGACGAGCAGCACCTCGGTGGGGCTGACGGCTCCTTTAATGGAGCGCAGCTCCTCCATCATGCCGCGGTCGATCTGCGCACCACCGCACCAACGCACCGTGGGGGACACACACGCAGCAAGCCGTCAAGCAACACGCTTCAAAAGAAAGCTGCAGGCGACCCGCTGTGCCCAGCCGATCGCATCCATGCTTACCTGCAGGCGACCCGCTGTGTCCACAATGACCACGTCGACGCCTGCCTTCTTGGCTGCCGCCACTCCCTGCCTGGCAATGTCCACCGGCCGCACGTCCGTGCCCGTGGCGTACACTGGCACGTCCACCTGCGCTCACCCGCAGACACACGCATGCAGGCGCGCACGTGCAGAGGAAACACAGGAAGGAAATGAGGTGCACAGAAGGAAAGGAGCGGCGTGTTCACTGGGGCATGTACTAGGGCGAACACGGGGCATGTACTAGGGCGAACACGGGGCATGTACTAGGGCGAACACGGGGCATGTACTAGGGCGAACACGGGGCGGCACGTCTTGATGCTCAACTGCCACCCATTTCCTCACTTGTCCTGCTTGCCGCTTCCTCCCCCTCCCCCCTGCGTTCCCTCACACCTGTTTGCTCTCCCCCCACTCCCCCACCTGCCGGCCCAGCGTCTGTAGCTGCTCACCTGCCAGCCCAGCGTGCTCACCTGCCAGCCCAGCGTGCTCAACTGCCAGCCCAGAGTGCTCACCTGCCAGCCTAGCGTGCTCACCTGCCAGCCCAGCGAGCTCACCTGCCAGCCCAGCGTGCTCACCTGCCAGACCAGCGAGCTCACCTGCCAGCCCAGCGTGCTCATCTGCCAGCCCAGCGTGCTCACCTGCCAGCCCAGCGTGTTTACCTGCCGGCCCAGCGTGCTCACCTGCCGGCCCAGCGTCTGCAGCTGCTCGATGGCGGCAGGGCGGTAGACGTCAGTGGCCACCAGCATGCACGACTTGCCCTGGGGAAGGGGGTAGGGGAGGGGCGGTGGGGTGGGGTGGGGTGGGGTGCACCCGTGCAGCAGAATAGAAAATCATGAGCACGCATGAGCACAGGAGCATGTGCACCAATGCACGTGGCGGGAGTCCGAACCACGTGCATGAGCACGTGAGGCTTGTCAATTGGGGCCTTGCTCTTGCCGCAGCTACGCGCATGGGAAAGACCTTGTCGCATTTCCCTTGTCTCCCTTCCCCGATTCTCCTCCCCCCACACCCCCCACGCCGCCCCGCGCCCCGTGCGGCGCACCTTCTTCTTGAGGAAGAGCGCCAGCTTGCCGCACGCGGTGGTCTTGCCCACGCCCTGCAGCCCCGCCATGAGCACCACCGTGGGGCCCTGCCCGGGGGGCGCGTAAGCGATCTCCGCGACATTGCCGCCCATGAGCGCGACGAGCTCGTCGTTGACCACCTTGACGAGCTGCTGGTCCGGCCGCACCCCGCGGATCACGTCCACGCCCACCGCCTTCTCCGTCACCTCGCGCACAAACCGCCGCACCACCGGTAGACTCACCTGGGGGGACGGGAGGGGGCATGTGGCGGACACCGGGGGGAGCGTGGGGAGGGGAGGATGGGGAGACGCGTGCATGGGGTTCGTTTGTTGTGTGGTGGATCCAAAACCAATGCCATGCGCGCATTGTGAGCGGCAAAAGTCATGTGCTCAATGCGGCTTGCAGCTTCGCCCAGGCATCGCGTCAGCTGCCATGCCATTCTGCGAGCACCGGCCCACCTGCGTATTTCCGCCAGCAACTCTCCACCCAACAACCCACCCATCCATCCATCAACTTGTCACCCGCGCACGGCCAATCGCAGTCCAACCACCTGGCAGGGCCCATCCCCTACTCTGCCACTCACACCACCCCCGGCACTCACGTCGGCCTCGAGCAGCGCGCGGCGAATGTCTCGCATGGGCTCCTTGATGTTGTCGCGCGTCAGTTTGTCTGCCACGGGTGGGAGGGGCCGCGGGACGGCGCGCAGCAAGCGACACGAGGCACGGTGAACCAATCAAACGCACTGGCTTCTACGCGTCGTTTCGACCCCGAGCCGCAATGCAGCATGCCCTGCGCATTCCTTGAATCCCCCACCTTGCGAGCGCAGCTTGGTCCACGCCTGCTCCAGGCTCGTGCTCAGCTGGTCGAACACCGCCGCGCGTACCACCAGCCGCCCCGCGCCACCTCTGGCTGCCGCGCGCTGCCCCCGGCTCTCCACCTTGCGGCCAAAGAGGCACGACGACTCGGCGAACGCGGTGGACGTGCCGCTGCTGACCAACGACGATCGCAGCTGCGGTTGGGCGGTTGCTCTCAGCGTCGCACAGCGGGGTGCTGCGACGGATGCGGGGTGGGCCTGCAATGTGAGCGACGAGGCAAGCTGCTGAGCGGAAAGCATCGCCGCCATGGTGGGGTGAGGGGAAGGACGGAGGCTCGACATTCTCATTCCTGGGCGAAAGGCTCTACGGTGCGATCGGGAGGAAAGTGACAGCGCGGAAAATAGCGAGCCTGCAAAGGCGGACCTACTACTGTACAATAGTACTGGAGTAATGTGACTTCTGCAAGGGTATTTTAGGGCGTGCGAGTTGGGGTAGGGACAGGCCCCCAGTTCGAACTTCTAGAGCGGTAGAAGACAGTTTTGCTAGGTTGCGGGCTATCAAAACCACGGTACAGAGTGGTGACGGTACGAACTTCAGACAAATTTGTCATAACACACACGCCCTTATTGGGTGTGAGGGAGGCACGGAGTGGATCTCGTCAACTGGCCATTGGATGGTCTGATGCAAGCTAAAGCTCCACGTGGCGCGGTCCTCTGTTAGAAGTTAGAACCTCCAAACTACAGTCTCGAGATGACAGTGGACGGTGGTGCAAAAACCTGCAATTTCATCTCCACGTATGCTCACTTAGGTAGTCGAAGTACACAAAATAAGATTTACAACTTCCTTAGGTTTACTTTCACTTCTCCTTCCTATGCCTCCATTCAGTTCCTTGTTCAAAAAATAAGCGTTTAGCATTTTATCTGCCTAAACGTGAGCATTTATCAATCACATGAGAGTGCTTATTATCCCCTTTTTAAAGCGTGCAAAATAGGTTTAAACTGTTCGAATCATGGGGGAGGTTTTGCCCCCCACGCTAATTGTTAACGTAGAAACGAATGATTACTAGAGGTGGAAACCTAGAACAAATACTAGTTGGTTGTACTCACTAGAAGCATACCTCAGTCTAGCCTATAACTTCTACATAGATAATATGTATAAGTTGACACACCCCCTAGGCTAGACAAGGGGTGAAACTAAACAAGAAGCAAACAGCTCAGGGCGGCACTACTAGTCCAACCACTGAGGCAGGGGTCTGGAGACCAGTCAGCAAGAATACAACCAAAACTGACGCAAGCCAGGGTGGCACTACTAGTCCAGCCACTGGAGGTAAGGCCACAAGGCCAGTCTGACAAGCATATATAATAGAGAGTACACAATCAGGATCCTAACAGGGGAGCAGCTATAGGAACAAGACCAAGCTGTACACAGTGCCGCTGATGATCTTTAGGCGCAAGCGCCTTAGTAAAGATATCAGCTGTGTTGGCACCTGAGGCCAAGTGAACTACGCGGGCCTGGCGGCGCTGCTGTAGCTCGCGCAGGAGGAAGTACCGCAGCTGGATATGCTTCGCTCTGCCCTCAAGCCGAGGCTCCTGACACAGGAGTATCATGGCCCTGTTGTCAGCGTACAGGACCGGGGCAGAGCTAGGCCGCTCACCTAAGTCTGTGAGCAAGAAGGTCAGCCAGCGGAGCTCCTGTGCCGCCATGGCACCAGCGTAGATCTCAGCCTCACAGCTAGACTGAGCCACAGACGACGAGCGAGTGGATCTCCAAGAGATAGCACCCGAACCAAGGCTGAAACAGTAGCCCTGCGACGACCTGAGCGTCTCACCGTCGTCTGCCCAAGAAGCGTCTGTGTGCCCAGTAAGGACCACTGGCCTGCGTCCTCCTAGCACTAACCCCATGCCTGATGTACTAGCAAGATAACGCAAAACCCTCTTAGCGGCAGACCAGTGCTGAGGTCGGTGTCTGCCTGTAGCCACAAAGCGAGCCAGGATGCTGAGAGGGTATGCGAGATCTGGGCGAGTGCAAGTCATCAGGTACATGAGGCAACCCACCAGCTCTGCGTAGGGGCCACTGGGCTCTACTGGCTCCTCAGGAACGGGAGCAGAGAGCCCATGGTCTACGGGTAGAGGTGTGGGCTGTGCGGAGGAGAACTGAAGACCGAACCTCTGAAGGACCTGACGCACCAAGTGTGACTGAGTCAGAGTGATGGTGCGTGCTGCTCTGTCCCTAGAGATCTGCAGGCCAAGATAGCGACGCAGCTCTCCAAGGTCAGTGCAGGTGTGTCTCTTCAGCAGCTCAGCCTTCACAGAGGCCAGTGCGTCCCTGTCAGGAGTAGCGAAGACCAGGTCGTCTACGTAGACAAGGATGTAGAACGGAGTCTGGCCGGAACGCACAAACAGTGAAGGGTCAGCAGAGAACGGAAAGAACTGCAGGTCTGCTAACGTGGCACGTAGCGTGTCGTGCCACTCGCGGGGAGCCTGACGCAGGCCGTAGACCGGGCGCCTGAGAAGCCACTGGGTCCCAGGAGGGAAGGTACCAGTGAAGCCCTGTGGTCGGCGCAGGTAGACCTGCTCGTGTAGGCTGCCCTGAAGAAAGGCAGTAGAGAAGTCGAGAGAGTGAAGCTCGTAGTCACGCTGTGCTGCTACGTGTAGCAGCGCCCGAAGAGTGGTCATCTTCGGGGTCGGGGCGAAGGTCTGGAAGAAGTCAACCCCCTCGCGCTGACTGAAACCTCTGGCCACGTAGCGCGCCTTGAAGACAGGCGGCTCTCCAGGGGGGCGCTTCACCTTGAAGAGCCACCGACCATCGACTACGTTCACCCCAGGCGGGGGAACTGCGTCGACGTAAGTGCCGGTGGATCTCCAAGATGCCATCTCCTGCTCCATGGCAGCTATCCACTGAGAGGCCCAAGGTCCCGAGGTGGCCTCAGCGTAGGTGCGAGGGGTCGGGATGTCGAAGGCGTCTGGGTCACCCTCAGGGACTAACAGCATGGAGCAGAGATGGGGAGCAGCCTCGGAAAGGAAAGCCAGCTCGTACTGCCTGTCCTCTAGGACGTCACTGCCAAGGGCAGGAGCACCCCCGACGGACAGAGGACGGGCAGGGTCAGAGACCAGAGCGGTAGCGTAGTCAAGGCGGCGGGTAGAAGCGAAGTCAGCGACAGCAGCGACAAGCGCGTCAAGGCGCGAGACAGGAACAGCAGGGTCGGTAACAAGAGAGGCAAGGACCCGAGGGACAAGGGGACGAGCAGCACGGAGGTAGTCAGAGAACGGAGGAGGTGCAACAGCAAGGGACGAGGGAGGAGGGGACGGGAGGAGGGGAGGACGAGACGAGTGGGAACGGAGCAACATAGGGTGGGTGGGCAGGACAGGAGAGACGGGACGGGCACGGGAGGGACGGCGAGCCCAAACGTGAGACGGAGGGGTAGGGTCAGGGGACAGCGGAGGAGACACAGGAGGGGAACGAGGAGGAAGACGGGCCAGAGACGAGTCTGGCGGCGGGAACACAGGACCGTAGACAGGGAGGTCAGGAGGCGGTGGGGGAGACACCGGCGCGCGGTCCGGGGAGGGAAGGCCGAGCAGGCGGAGAGCGGAAACCGGCGGCGACGGCTGCTGTGGCGGCGACGACGGCTGGGCCGGAACTCTCGGACCAGCAGAGGCAGAACGACCGTCGGCAGAACACTCAACAGCAGCACCCCCAGAACCAACACCCCAAGAGCGAGAACCCCCTCCAACACCAGCGGCACCCCCAGAAGCCGCAGGACGAACACCCTCCTCCACACCAGCACCCCCAGGGGCCGAGAGCAGCGGCGGCAGTGGCGGCGACAGCGGCGACGGCTGCGGCGGCGACGGCGACGGCGGCGGCAGCGGGGTCGGCGACTGCGACAGTGGGGGCGGAGGCACTGGGGAAGGGGGACGCGGCAAGGACGGACCGGGGGTACCACCAGAGTCAGCAGACTCCTCAACGGGGACAACCGACGGGAGGGGAGTGACGTGGGAGACACCAGACGGGGCAGGACGAGGCGTAACGGGGCCCAGCGGGGGCGCGTTAGGGCCTAGGGGTCGCGACGGGACCCAGTGGGCGCGACGGGGCCCAGGGGGAGCGCGACGGGGCCTAGGAGGCGCGACGGGGCCCAGCGGGCACGACGGGGCCCAGGGGGGGCGCGACGGGGCCTAACGAGCGCGACGGGGCCCAGGGGGGGCGCGACGGGGCCTAGGGGGCGCGACGGGGCCTAGGAGGCGCGACGGGCGGAAGCGGTAGGCGGGGGGATCCTAACCTAAGCGTGATACCATGTTAACGTAGAAACGAATGATTACTAGAGGTGGAAACCTAGAACAAATACTAGTTGGTTGTACTCACTAGAAGCATACCTCAGTCTAGCCTATAACTTCTACATAGATAATATGTATAAGTTGACACTAATGACCTTCCTTGACTTTTCAAACATACCTTTGTATGTTGTTATAGACTATACAGGATTGTGCCTTAGTGAGTACAACCCATTAGGTTATATTCCCTTGTATATCATTGTTCTAGTCACTCGTTAACTTTGTCATGGTATTATGAGTAGGTTAGGCCCCCCCCGCCCACCAGCGCTTCCACCCTAGGTCCTAGCCGCCCCGGTCCCCTCCCGCACGTGCAGACCCGTCTCCTAGCCAGCCCCGTCGCCTAGCCGGCCCTGTCGCCTAGCTGGCCCCGTAGCCCAGCCGGCCCCGCCTCCTAGCCGGCCCCGTCTCCTAGCCCGCCCCGCCTCCTAGCCGGGCCCATCGCCTCGTCGGCCCCGCCGCCCAGCCGGCCCCGTCGCCCCGTCGGCCCCGCCTCCTAACCGGCCCCGCCTCCTAGCCGGTCTCGTCCCCTTGCCGGCCCCGCCTCCTAGCCGGCCCCGCCTCCCAGCCGGCCCTGCCTCCAAGCCGACCTCGTCACCTAACGGGCCCCGTCGCCTAGCTGGTCCTGTCGCCTAGCCGGCCCCGTAGCCCAGCCGGCCCCGCCTCCTAGCCGACCCCGCCTCCTAGCCGGCCCCGCTGCCTAGCCGGCCCCGTCGCCTGACCGGCTCCGTCGCCAGCCGGCCCCGTCGCCTCGCCGGCCGCGTAGCCCAGCCGGCCCTGCCTCCTAGCCGGCCCCGCCTCCTAGCCGACCCCGTCGCCTCGTCGCCCAACCGGCCCCGTCCCCTAGCTGGCCCCGTCGTCTCACCGGCCCCGTCGCCTAGCCGGCCCCGGTGCACAGCCGGCCCCGTAGCCTAGCCGGCACCGTCACCTCCCTGCCTAGCCGGCCCCGTCGCCTCGCCGCCCGCCGCCCCGTCTCCTAGACGCCTCGCCGCCGCCATAGGCCCCCTGCACTGCACTGCACTGCCCGGTACCGCACTGCACCGCCCGGTACCGCACTGCACCGCCCGGTACCGCACTGCACCGCTCTGCACCGCACAGCGCCGCACTGCACCGTACTGCACCGCTCTGCACCGCTCTGCACCGTACTGCACCGCAATCTACCGCACTCTCCAGCACTGCACCGCACATCACTGCTTCCCGCCACACCCGGTCGCCCAGTACCGCATTTCTGCTGCTGCAGCGACCATGATGGCGGAATCGGTCCTGCGTTTCCATGCGGAGGGGCAGCCGGTCGAGTTCGACTCGTGGCTTCTCGACCTCCGCCGCCGCCTGACTGGTCAGCGGCAGGACGGCCACTCCCTGGCCGTCCACATCGATGGTACGCTCCCCTGTCCGGACCCCCCTGCTGCTCTACCCGCTGACCCCACATCTGTTGACCGTGAGTCCGCTGCCGCTACTGCCCTTGCCCGTGCTGTCTGGTTGTCGCGTGACGCTGTCGCACTGCTTGCGATTAGTCATGCCCTCCCCCTGTCCGAGCGCCCCTGCTTTAGGTCGATCAGGACTGCACAGGAGTTCCTAGAGGCTATTGTCGCGCGCTATTCCACCCCGTCCTCTACCTCTGTCGGTCGTCTGATCCTGCCCCATGCTCTTTCCTGATCTCGCGTCTTTCCCTACTATCGCTGACCTGACCGCCCACCTGCGCACGCTAGACACGTCCTGGCGCGCTGCCTGCACTGAGGCCTAGCTTCGTGTGTTTCAGCCCCCCATCTGCTCTACCCTCTACCTACTTGCCACCCGCCTCCCTAACTGCCTTGCCACCGCCCGCGATCACTTCCTTAGTCTCCACCCCGCTGACCTCACCCTCATCCCGCCGGGGGACGCTCTCACCGGGGGGGACGCGGTGTCTAGGGTGAATAGGCCAGACACGGGGTCCCGGGAGAACGTAGTGAGAGGGGCACCAATGGCGGCCTCGGTACAGACAGCAACCGCTCGTGTCCAGGGAATGTAGTGGTGACGCCGAGGTCCTGAAGTCAGCTGACACCAACTAGGTTCCTAGAGAACGAGGGGATGTGCAAGCCTGTAAGAGAGCCCGAGGGAACATCAGATAGGGAAGGATAGTGGAGCTACGGGCAACTACCAGACCTGAGGAGGGGTCAGCAAGCGCTACAGTGGTGGGGGCGGCAAGTGGCGCGAGCGTAGTGTGGTCGCGAAAATAGTAGGCGGACGCGCCAGAGTCGAGCGTAAGGAGAGCAAAGCAGTAGCGTCAGCCATCGGAGGGGCTAGTGTGGAGCCTAAGCTAAACAAGGCAGGGGTTCCTACGCCTGATGCAGCAGGGGAACCTACACTACACACAGAAGAGAAACCTACACTAGGCAACACCGGGTAATTGGGTCTAGTCACACTAGAGTCATCAGCATACATGGCATACATTGCAAACCTAATCTGATCCATGTTCATCTCAAAGACAAGCACACGGCGATGCACAAGGCTGTACTAGTCGGGGGGGTCCTACAAGGGGCCGAAGTGGAGACGAAAGAGGTCGTCGAGGCGGCGGTAGCAGCGCGCGGCGGTGTGACCGTGACAGTCGCAGACGGTGCCGCGGCGGGGCCCAGACTGAAGCTGGTACTGGCAGGTGACCACACTGGAACCGCCACCCGACACCGAGCTGCGCCCCCCACCACCACGACCACCACCACCAGTGCCGCCAGTCCACCACGACTGCAGGGGTCCCCACGGCGACTGCTGCTGCTGCTGCTACAGGGCACCAGCCCCAGTCCCCTCGTCTGAACCACCGTCCCGGCCCCTACCTCCGCCACCCCCACCACCCCTACCACTCTTCCCTCTGCCACGCCCCCCCTTGGGGTGGCGGCCCCTACCCTGACGCGGCTGCGCTGAGGCCGCAGCAGCGGTATCAACAGCAGGGGATGTCTCAACAATAGCGACAGAAACGTCAGAGAAAGTGCACCGGAAGGGAGCACAACCCTGAAAGATAGGGACCGCCATAGTACCGCTAGACTAAGCGATGGTGCGTTGGGGGGTCTCTATCGCGGACAGGGCGGTGACAAAGGCGGTAAGAGTGAGGTCACCTGGGTGCTGACTAAAGTAGTGGTCACGGGCAATGGCTAGGTGGTCAGGAAGGTGCGTGGCAATGAGGTAAAGGGTACCGCAAAGCGGCGGCGGGAAGGCAGTAAGCTCGGCCTCAGTGCTCGCGGCACGGTAACTCGTCTCAAGTGTGCAGAGGTGAGTGGCAAGGTCAGCGAAAGTGGGGAAGGACGAAAGATCAGGGAACAGCATAGGGAGGATCAGGCGGCCAGTAGAGGCTGAGGAAGGCGCGGAATAGCGCGCAACGACTGCATCTAGGAATTCCTTGGCGTTTGTTACAGTGGTAAAGCGCGGACGCTTAGACAGGGGGAGGGCGTGACTAGTAGCAAGCGGCGCGACGGCGTCCTGCGACTCCCAGATAGCGCGAGTAAGCGCAGCAGCTGAAAAGGCCTCACGCTTAGGAATGGTGGCGAGGGAGCATACCATCGACATGAACAGTCAGGGAGTAACTGTCCTGGTGCTGACCTGTCAGGTGACGGCGAAGGTCGACGAGCCACGCCTCAAAGTCGATCGCCCGGCCCTCCGCGTCCAGGCGGAACACAGCGTTCAACATCCGACGTCCTCAGCTGCTGACGGCGGCACTGCGACACGGCGACACGGCGCCATGGCGACATTGCGGCACGGTGCCACGGTGCCACGGCGGCACTGCGGCACAGTGGCACGGCGATAGGCGGCACGGCGCCACGGCAACACAGCGGCACTGCGGTACTGCGGCACCGCGGCACAGCGGCTCGACATGGCGGCATGGCAGGACCGGGTTCGGCGCGAACTGGGGCCGGCGAGCGCGGGGCCGTCAAGCGAGATGTCGGCTAGCAAGGGGTGGGGGGGGCAGCGAGCTGGGGGCCGGTGCGAAACGGGGCGGGCGAGCTGGGGCCGGCTAGCTAGGGGCCGACGAGCGAGGGGCTTGCGAGCATGGGGCCGGCTAACGAGGGGCCGGCGAGATAGGAGCCGGCATGCGAGGGACCGGCTAGCGAGGAGCCAGCGAGCTAGGGACCAGCGAGCTCGGGGGCCGGTCAGCACGGGGCCAGCAAGTGCGGAGCCGGCGAGCACAGGGTCGGCGAGCGCAAGGCCAGCGAGCACAGGGCCGACGAGCGCGGGGCGGCGAGCGCGGGGCCAGCGGGCTGGGACCAGCGAGCGTGGGGGGACAAGCGCGAGCTAACGAGCACGGGCCGGCGAGCACGAGGCGACGAGGGCGGGCCAGCGAGCGCGGGGCGACGAGCGGGGCCTACAAGCGCGGGGCGACGAGCGCGGGCCTACGAGCGCGGGCGACGAGCGCAGGCCAGTGAGCACGGGGCGACGAGCACGGGCCTACGAGCGCGGGCAACGAGCGCAGGCTAGCGAGCACGGGGCGACGAGTACGGGCCAGCGAGCGCGGGGCGACGAGCGTGGCCTACGAGCTCGGGGGCGACGAGCGGGGCCTATAGGCTAGGGCTAGGACTAGGACTAGTGCTAAGACTAGGGAGGTACAGGGTAGTTTTGTGCTAGGTGCGGTACTTGCTATGGCATGCACCTATCTAGCCTATAACAATCTACATCAATATGTTGACAAAACAGGGTGCCCCAAATTTCGCCCTTACAGAACCAGCATGTTTTTTAATATAAGCCAAAACACCCTGATTTATTCAGCCCATTTTTTTCCCCACCCTTCCTGCCAATGCAATTTTTTCCGGCAAGGCTTGGCGCACCTGCGGCGGCAGCGGCGGCATCGAGGCACCCAGCGGTGGCGGCGGCGCCGCCCGAGGCACCCGTCGGCGTGGCTCACACTGCGACGACGAGGGGGAGGATGGCACGAGGCCGCCAGCAGCTGCGGCGGGGAGGAGGGGAAAGGCAGAGGAGGTGAAGAGGGGGGGGGGGGAATCTTCAGCGAGGCGCCATGGCTGGAGGGGCGCTTACTGGCGTGCAGGCGAGCTGGACGGTGCTAAAACCGGGCGCTGGCCGCTGCCGTCCGGCGCGTAAGTGACAGGAGGGGCGAGAGGACGCTGCGGAAGCGTGATGACAGGCAGGATCGGTTTGCAATGGTACCATGTCGAAAGGAGCCTAGGAACTGTCTAGGCATAGAGAATGTCGAGAGGTTTAGCTAGAAGGGAAGAGTTACGAGAGAAAAGAGGCTTGGACTAGAAGGGGAAGAGATACAAGAAGGGGGGGGGTTGTTCCCTCTACAGTAGGATCCAGTAATGTAAAACATCTACCAAGCCTACATATATAGATATATATATAGGTAAATATATAATTTGACATTTTGGGCCCTGCTCCTGATGTCTACCGTGGTATTCACAAGGGGAGTGCAACCACAACGAGTGCTAGAACCTTCTTACTACCATAAATAGTAACAGTGTAGTTATTCCCCCTATCGACCGATTGTATCACTAAAAGGAGGTGATCCACCATGTGAGCCGCTCCCAATTATCCACCCCACAATGAGTGTAGCCACAACTGTAATCACAACCATTGTAGCACGCGCCTCGATCACAATAGGGGGTGGGAGGTTAGAGGCGGGGGAGGTACGAGAGGGAACGGATGAGGGAGGGCGGCAGGAAATGGTGTTGGCGGAGGGGGGATCCATGGAAGGCGAGGAGGGTAAGACGAGATGAGATTTAGGGGAAGAGGGGGATGAGGGGGAGGAGGATGGGCAGGATGAGGAGGGGGGTGGGGAGGGGGAGGTGGATGGGGAGGTGGGGGTGGAAGCGGAGTGGGAGGGGGAGGAGGGGGCGGAAGGGGGGGAGGGGGCGGAAGGGGAGGAGGGACGAGGCCCCGTGGATTGAGAGGGCGTTGAAGGCAAGGGCCATAGCCAGACAGCGAGTGCGGCTGCAGTAGATGCAACGAGGAGAGCCAGCAACAATCGGTTAACAGGCTTCCTGTTGCCCTCATCACCCTCCCCGTTACAAAAATGTAGATCTCTCCTTTATTGTAGGTATAGTTGTTTGTATAGCAAGGCTACTCCGTAGCAGACGTAACTATGCCGTACCTACTGTATACCTACTCCGTATTTCTGATTCTGGTATTTTGAGTCGCCCTCCACCACCACCATCAGTGTCCGCACCACCACTGCGACCACGGTCACCACCACTGCCACCACCCCCAGCACCATCCCCAGCACCACCCCCACGAGCCCCATAACCATCGCCACCACCATAACTGCTGCTGCCATCAGTAGCATTTGTGTAATCACGAGCGCACGCATGCACGCAGTGCAAAGCATCCTTCACTCTCATGTACTGGATCGTGCCAAACCGCACAAATCCTGTGAATCCGCCAACAGTGGCAGCAGAAGCAGCAGAAAAAGCAGCAGCAGCAGCATCACTGCCTCTAGTAGGGGCGAGTGGATCGGGCTGATGAGAACCGTCAGCTGCACCAGCAACGATGCTCCACTTGCGGCCAGTGGGAGCAGCAGCAGCAGCCGGAGCAGCAGAAGCTGGAGCAGCAGCAGCCCTTGTCCAGCGCAGCAGGCAATTCCCCCCACTGAAGGGCCCGTGGGAAGAAGCAGGAGCAGTGACTGGTTTACCAGTGCCGGCCCATTTCGCCACCGCGCTGCCAGCAACGTGGCCATTGGGCGAATCGCGAGCTGGTGAAAGACGGCAGACATGCGGACGGCCCAACGACTTGGAGAGCCCATTAGAGCAGGTTAAAGCCCGGGTTTGCAGATTGGCGAGGGAGATTAACTCCAAAAGGACAATAGCTCTGCCTACCGTTGCCTTCGCTGCATACACTACTGCTGCCATTGTACGAAGTCGTGACGATCTCCCCTGCTGTTGCTGTCAGGAAATCAATAGATAAGGGCAAACGTGCCGGATATTGGTCACCGGACGTGATACTGTGGTGATCGACAGGGTCTCTGCTTCTGGGAGTTTTCTCTGTGGGGGCTTGATGACCATCATACGCACATAGATAGTACGAAGCACCTTTGAAGGGTATCAGTACTAATCGCGGACATAGGATCCACAATCTGCGCTGACGTGCCACGTGGCATTTCATCTGAGCGCTGCTGACAGCCTGGTTTGGAGCCACAAGGAGCGCGCTCGATCCGAGCGATCCTATTGAACCAAGTCAGCCCGTGCAAGTACCGATCGGTAGCGGTACTAACGGAGCACGGTCGTTTCTAGCGATCCGCATAAACATAGTCCGGCCCTCGGGAGTATCGACGAGTGCGAACGAGAGGCCCTTAGAAATGCCGATTAGTAGCGCCATGCTGACGGGTACTATGGAGTGGCGACTACGTCTGGGGCTTCGACCTACGGAGAGGTCGTAGCGTGCGACTACCTTAGAACTGGTATCAGAGCAAGTGTCGAACTTCTGGCGATATTGCTGCGCAACGGACGCGTGGATTTAAGTGCGCTAAGTGCATCGAGTGTGTGCAAGCGAAAGAGGTGTTATGCCGACAAGTAGCGAGGTGCAGTCCGGTTTCTCAACAAACATGGAAGACTCGCATGTGCAGGCTCTTCTCGAGGCCCTTGCGAAGGGGCATCTGGTGGCGAAGCCGACGATTGGGCTGAGCGAAGCCCAACGCTTCAGTGGGAAGAATTACACAACGTGGCGACTGAAATTCACCCGACGGGTTGAAGAAGTCGGGCTGTGGTCGCTCTACCACCTTGACAAGACGACAGGCGAAGGCGTTCCTCCGACTGCGACGGAGGAGCCTGAGAAAATCGCAGTGTACAAGAAGCGGAGTAAGCAGGCCTTCTTCCAACTGTGCCATTCAGTGGCAGAAAACATTGCTGTGGGGCTGGACGACTTCGCAGGGGAGCTGAACTCGGCGCAGCTGGCTTGGGAGGACATGGAGTCCACATACATGGGAGTGACAGATGCAGATAAAGCAGCAGTAAGGAAGCAGCTGCTGCTGCTGAGCATGGGGAAGGATGAGCGCATCATCGAGTACGTGAACAGGGCCAAGAGCTACAACGACAATTTGAAAGCGATGGGAGCGGCAGAGTCGGAGAAGGAGATGATTGGCTATATCATCCAGGGACTTCCGCAGGAATGGGAGTCGGACATCAGTATGTTCACCTACTCACCGCCTGCAAATATGATGAAGTTGCTGGAAGCATTGCAGTCGTTAGAGAGGGTGAAAGCGGCAAGGAAGCTGAAGGAAGCAGCAGCAAATGGGATGGAGGAGGAGAAGCTAGGGATGGTGAATGCAACAGCGATTTGGAGGTTCAGGGGCAACTGCTATCAGTGTGAGAAGCCAGGACATGGAGCGGTTGATTGCCCCGACAACCCACGTAGTAGGAACTACAAGGGGAGCAGAGACAACAGAGGGGAGCAGGTGCAACAGAGTGGGAAGTTCTGGGGGAACTGTCACCACTGCAGGAAATAGGGTCATCAAGCAGTAGACTGCTACACGAATCCCAACAGCAAGAATTTCAAGGGACTGACAGGAGAGCAGAATGCTGCACCAGCAAAGGCGAATGTAGCAGCAACAGTGGTCGATGATATGGAGGATGTCATTCTGGGGGGAGCACATATGGCATGCATGCACTGTGCGCGCTGCAGCAGTTACCATGCATCTCGAAGAAGGTGCACATCCTGCTTGGTTCATGGACAGCGGATGCTTTCACCACGTGACTTATCGCCGTGAATGGATTCAGGGACTACGCGAGTCAAATCTGGAAGTTGTTCAAGTCGCCGACAATGGGGTATTAGCAGTGAAGGGGGAAGGAGAAGTGGTGCTGCAAGGTCGCAATGGGGAGCTGAAACTGGAGAACGTGCTGCTAGTAGAGGGGCTGAAGATGAACTTGATTAGTCAGTCTCAGCTGGACGAGGCGGGTTACAAGATTTTCAGCAACAACGGAGAAATGTGGGTATTTGACCCTCAGTGGACCGTGATAGCGGAGGGAATAGTGCGAGAGGGGATGTATGAGATGCGAGTGACCGAGCAGGGTATGGCTGTAGCAATGGGCAAGCGGCAGCCTACACCTGAGGAGGGAAGAAGGGCACAGGAACGTGGAAGGGCTGCAGTAGATGATATGTTTGAAAGGGTTCGCAAGGCACCATCGGAGGAACAATCAGATGAAGAAGAGGAGAGTGAGGAGGAGTCTCTGCTCAATGGAGAGGAGGAAGCAGATACAACAGCAGAAGCTGAGGCAGCAGTAGTGGGACCAACAGGATTTCATATCGCGCCAAACTCACTCTGGGAGGAGGTTGGCAATAATAAGAATCTCACGTTCTTTCTGAGCAAGGGAGCAGTGCAGTAGGGGTGGAGTCTTTGGGAGGAGCTAAGGGTTAAAAGGCTCGCAAAGCACTTCACTATATGGGATTACGATTTCTACATAGACCTGGAAGGTGATACCATGAAGTACCTTAGGGGATACATTGGGCGTGGCCTTCGAATTGGGACGGAGAAGCGAATGATCAGGCGTGTGAAGGATCGTTCAGAACGCAAGAGGAAGCTTCCTTACTAGCATCAGGCGTGCAGGGGAGCTGTACGTAACTGGGTATCGGCACAGCAAGGCAGCAGTTGAGGAGTATGAAGCAGGGCGAGCAAACTGTTGATGGGTCACGAATACCAGGGGAGTAACAGGTAGAGGATGTGGTGGTTGACGAACCACAGGGGAGGTAAGTTCTAAGGCGGCTATAGCTTCCGCACGAAACTACAGCTCCCAGGCAACGAAATGTCAAACGTGCTCACAGCAAGCCAACCTTTCTCGTGACTGATGCCGACGTCCTACCGCTAGCTCGTAGCAAGGACTCCTCGCCTACTGCTACAAAATGCACTGAGCGCTCGGACTCCGATGCGCCAACTCGCTGATCGCCTCCGCCGACGGGATTTTGCCTTGCAAGGACTCCTTGCACTGGGATTATATAGAAGCACTGGGTTCTATTATAATCTCCTCGTCGACACGATTCCAACGGTATCCTCAGGTTTGCTAGAAGTCGTGATTGCGCACTTCTGCAAGGTTCAGAACCAGGCCCCCAAATTGGTTTTGGAGGTGTCTGATTCATCAGACTTGCCTCCCATCCCTTGGTATGGCCATCAGACTCGCCTCTGAAAAAAAAGTCTGGAAAATCAGAGTAACAATATATTTTTTGTCTGATAATCAGAGTCACTAATTTGTTTTACGCTGATTTTAAAACTATTGTACACTACACGTCAATAAATGTCCTGCATAACCTCCTCAACCTCGTCCACCGAACTCCTCCACTTTCCTAGTGCCCTTTTACTACTTGGGCTTGGCATGCCAGGAGCTCTCTTAGAGTAATTCCGCACCTCGGGTCTGACCCGAGGCTAACCCGCGGCTGCAGGAGCTGCGGGGTTTGCAAACCCAACTTCGGGTCTTGTGATTCTGACACAAGCTCCAGAATACTCCCTCATGCTGCTTTAGCTGTCTGTGTGCTAGCGAAATCGCAGAATTTCGCGCCACCCAAGACCCGGCTCGCGCTACGAGTGTGTTCAGAGTTAAATTTCCTAGATTTTTTTTTCCTGACGTCGGCAAATTTTGTGCGAGATGTTGCGCAAATACGTGTTCAGAGTGCAAGATGTAGGCCCAATATAATTGAATTTATTGGGCCGACATGGTGGTACACGTAAAGGGATGGGGCAGAAAGGAATTGGGAGGGGGGGTATCGAAATTGCAAGGAGGGGAGGGAGGGAAATCGGTGCCATCCAGGTGGCAACCTCGTGAAGGGCCAATGGGCGCCCTCGCAGACACAGCCCGCGGCAGGCATCGACAATTTTTCTGAAGGGCCAATCGACCCCTCACACCGCCTCCAGCACAAAGATTTTGGCCAAGGGCCATTCAGCTCCCTCACACAGCCCCCAGTACGCATTGGCCTTCGATTATCATGAAGGGCCAGTCTACTCCCTCACACAGCCCCCAGTACACATTGACATTTGATTTTGGTGAAGGGACAGACGCGCCCTCACAAAGCCCCCAGCAAGCATCACGCCCTGATTATGGCTAAGGGCCAGTCAGCGCCCTCCACAGGGGTAGCAGCACTAATCACGCTCCCCCCAAATCTCGGTATTACACAGAATCAGAGTCAACCCCCCATATAGGGTTGAGGCATTAGAGTACACTAGTAAAAAAAGTCTGAAAAATCAGCGTAGGTACAAAAAAAGACTCAAGCGGTTGGTGGCGGTGATCACGGAAAGCAAAGTGACACCAAGAGTGACTTGAAGGAGTGCAATCTTGGAGGGACCAGCAAGGAGTGTGAACCAGAGGAGAGTGGTACAGCAGCCAAAGATAGTGGAAATGAGGAGAAGAAGGCTAAGATCAGCAATGCAGCAGCGGCGAAGGAGAAAGGAGAGAACTTGTGGGGCACAATTGTGATTGCCACTTTCTCCAACCCGACTTCCGCTACGGGAGAGTGTGATTGGCTGACCTTGCATCGGCGAATGGGGCATGTGGCATTGCCCATTTTGCAGCAGATAGTTATGCAAGAGATGGTCAGTGGGATACGTGTCAAGGGGGAGCCCAATGAGGTGCTTGGCTTTCCAACATGCATGCAAGCCACGTTCACCCACTACCCATTCCATAGCTCGTAGACAAAGGCAAAGGCATTACTTGATGAGGTGGTGATGGATGTTGTGGGCCCCGTGAAGCTTGGAGCTGCTGGAGCAGAATACTTCCTCACAATAGTGGATGTCTACACTCACATGACCTGGGTGTATTTGCTGCCCAAGAAGACTGACGTAGCTGAGACAGTGAAGACCGATTGGTTGCCGATGGTGGAGCGGCAACAAGACCGGCTTGTGACGGCGATTCGCACTGACCGTAGGGGAGAGTTCCTGAGCAAGGACTTCTCAACTTGGCTGAAGAATCAGGGCATAAGGCACTCTCTTACCATGCCCTACTCTCCTGCAAAGAACGGCATCGCGGGAAAATCGGACACTCACTGAGACAGCTCGGGGACTTCTCATTGAAGCTGGTCTACCCAACAACTTTTGGCCGGATGCGGTGCGGCATGCTTGTGTGGCCAAGAACAGAGCCTTGACTCATGTGGGAGAAAACAAATGGGTGCCCTATGTGGAGTGGATTGGAAGGAAGCCGAAGGTGGATATGCTTCGAGTGTTTGGATGCATGTGCATGATAATTGTGCCTAAGAAACTTCGGCACAACAAGCTTGATGTCAAGGCAACATGGGCCGTGCACCTGCTGTGTTGGGACCCATTTACCAAGAAGTTCTTGGTGAGCAGAGATTGCGAGTTCATTGAGAACTTACCGTACAAGCTGTGGAAGGCGGAGAACCAAGCGAAGATTGGTGTGCGGCTAGGAGAGGTGAAGAGTACCGGCTTGGAACATGTGGAGCTGCCCTTGGAGCTGAGTAGTAGCAGCACAATCACAAGGAAATCTCCTCAAATGAATGGGGGAGAAGAGGAGGAGGAGGTGCAGCAAGGTGATGAGTGTGCACCGTCTCTTCCGCCTCGTGCTACAAGTGCTTGCGGAAACCGACCAGATTTACAGCAATGCCATGAGAGCATTCAAGTCCCGACACCAGAGGAGGAAGGAAGCGGGAGAAGGAAAACTCAGCCCCCCAAAAGGTTGAGCTATGACCGGCTTGGAAGACCAGCCAACTCAACCTTGACCGGTTCGGCTCTCATGCTAGGCGATGATGCGGAAGATGAAAGCGAGGAGTGTGCTTTTGCGTTCTTCTCTCCGGTGGAGATACCCGGGGAGCCTACAAATGCTAAGGAGGCTTGGGAGGGCCCCAATGGGAAGGAGTGGAAGAAGGCCTCAGATGAAGAAATGGGGAGCATCATAGAGAACGACACGTTTGACTTGGTGAACCTACCTCCGGGGCGGAAGGCAATCTCTTCCAAGTGGCTCTTCAAGTGCAAGACCGACGCCGACAGCAACATTGAGCGCTACAAGAGCAAACTTGTAGACAAGGGGTACCAGCAGCAGGAAAAGAAAGACTTTAATGAAGTATATGCTCCTGTGGTGAAGGGTACAACCCTTCAAACTCTCTTTGCCATAGCGGCCATCAATTGATGGGTGGTGAAGCAAATGGATATAGTAACGGCCTTCCTCAACGGAGTTTGGAGGAAGAGACTTTTGATAGAGCAGCCAGAGGGGTACAATGATGGGATTAGCAGAGTGTGGAAGCTGAAGAACGCACTCTATGGCCTCAAGCAAGCCCCTAGGCAATGGTACATCAAGCTGCGGGAAGTCTTGGAGGCGATCGGCTTCACTCCCTCAACGACCGATCAATCCTTGTTCATGCTTGGCGAGGGGGAGCAGAGGAGCTTCATGGTAGTTTGTGTGGATGACATCCTTATATTCTCACCCTCCTCTGACCTTGTGAAGGAGGTGATGTTGAAGCTTCAAAACAAGTTCAAGTGCAAGACCCTTGGTGACGTCAACTACTACCTTGGGCTTCACATTGAGCAAGATGTGGAGAAGCGGTGGATGCGAGTGCATCAAAAGAAGTACTTCGAGACCTTTGCTGCAAACTTTGGGAAGAATGAGGGTCATGTGGCAACTCCTCTACCCTCGGGGTTCAGGTGTATTAAAGGACCAGCGGAGGAAAGTGTTGGTGAAGAGGAGAGGCGGCGTTTTCACTCCTTGGTGGGCAGCCTCATGTATGCGGCTGATCACACAAGGCCGGATGCAGCCTTCGCTACCGAGCAGTTGGCTAGGGTTTTCCAATACCCTAATGAAGAGCAGGTAGCAGCTAGAGAGAGAGTGGCCAAGTACCTTGGCCAAACAGCAACTGTTGGACTGCAATACTCCGCGGCGGCACAAAGGAGTCAAAAGGGTGCGGATGGAGTCGAAGCGGGGAGGCTCTTTCTCACCGCCTTCTCTGATGCATCTTGGGCATCAAAACCAGAGGATATGACAAGTATGGGAGGCTTCATCTGCTGTGTTGGTGGAGACCCAAAAGCTTGGGAGAGCAAGAATCAAGTGGACCAAGCATTGAGCTCGGTGGAGTCTGAGTACAAGGCACTCTTCCGTGCTATAAGAGAGGTTGTGTGGCAGCGGCGTTTGCTAGCTGAATTGGGGGAGGAGCAGCAAGGACCTACCTTACTCTATTGTGATAGCCAGGGTGCTATTTCATTGGCTAAGAAACCTGTACTTCATGCCCTTACCAAGCACATGAAGGTGAAGTGGCATTGGATGAGGAGCATGGAAACCTCGGGTGAAGTGGAGTTACACTCCGTGAAGACGATGACACAGCCAGCTGACATGATGACCAAGAGGCTGGTTGAGCAGCAGCATTGGAGGTGCTGCAAGCTTGCTGTGATGGCTCTGAACTAAGGAGAGCAGATTCTAAGGCCAACAACAAACCGCCATAGTGTCATCAAATCTTCATAGCATTTCATGATTCAACTTGCTGCTGATAGGGGACAGCAACGCGCTCCAGATCCAACTTACATATCAGCGTTTGAGTCACACATCAGATCGGTATCAATATTTGAAGCTGTCTGATGGAAATCCGACTGTGCACTCTCTCTCATTAGGCACATCTGAGCCTATTGTAATTATAACAAGATCTAGCACTGACACCATGTTAGATTGTCGAGGGAATGGTGGAACTAAGGGAAAATGTCGAGGGTTACAAAGGCAAGACTGTACCCTCTAAGAACTGACCTAACTAAGGCTATAACAAATATATACTAGCTAGCCTAGATAATTATATTTGTTGACAAAACCAGGTGTCTTCATAGTCAAACTACATGTCTATCGACGTTGACCACAGGTCGCTCTTTTTATCCGACGTATGGAAAATTTGGGGGGGGTACATTAAAGGTTAAGCGTTCGAATAGGCAGTGGTAATCAACTCCACGAATTTTGTCAAAATCTTTCACGAGCGCTGAACGGAATATGAGCTTCTTGGTTACCCGCAGCTAGATCGAAGGCGTGGGCGCAGACATCTCTAAAGCTCGTTCTATACGTTGTGCATCTCTCGACAGGGGGAAGGTCCCTTGCGAAGCCGCGATAGTCACAAAAATGTGCCAAAGATAGCCCCATGTTTTTTTCATGCCTCGACTAACAGGATAGCATGAACTTCACTTGCGTCGACCAACGGTGAGGTCTTTGTGTGTATTTTTTGCTTTAAGGTTTGTGAACATGGGTGCTTGGTCGAACTACATTCGACTAGGCAATTCATTGGATTCGAGAACATTCCCATTCAACATATGCTGGTTTCGTAGATCGCACCCAGAGTCCGCAAACTGTAAATCAACGTCCAAACGGTTGGTTCGAACTTCAAGTCTGAATAACTCACCATTTTGGCAAAAGCGCCCCTCCCCCTCCCACTCTCCCCCCATCATTCAATAAAAAATGTGACTACATGCACTGTAGCATGATGTATAAATGCCACGAACTGAATTTGTTGTATCCAAGACGAAATTAGGGTTAAAGTGCGAGTGTCAGTTTCAAGAATGCAAGCAATTTCTTATCGTAACACCCCCCTTCGTTGCTGAAGGTACTCGAGCTTGGCGCACTTGGAGATTCCACACAACTCGGTGCAGTACAGGTACTGTTGGCATGGCAGCTTCTTGGTGAGGAAGTCAACTGTCATGTCACTAGTAGGATAGTATGTCAGGTCCACTTTCCCTTTGTCAATTTCGTCCTTGATGAAGAACTATCGCAGGGCGATGTGCTTTGTGCGATTGACAAAGCGGGACTTGTTTGCAATCTTGATTGCACTCTCGTTGTCGCAGTGTAACTTGAAAATTGGCGAAGTGGTGAGCTTTGCCTCCTGCAGCCGATCTTGGAGGTAGAGAGATAGGTCCACTAGGCTCCAGACGAAACAAGAACCCTATGCAGGAACGGCGGTTAGCGGGGTCTGTGGCGTGGTCTACGTCGACATAGCCAATGAGTTGGAATGTGGGTGTGGCGATGGTGGAGTAGGTGAGGCCGATGTGGGGAGTCAAAATGAAGTATAGGAGAGCTCGCTGTAGGTCTAGGAGGTTCTCCCCTTCAGGTCATTGGGAGTATTGGGCGAGCTGGCTGGCGATGTAGGATAGGTCGAGCCAGCACGTGATGGTGTCGAACAGCAGACAGTCGAGCTGCTGCTGGTGGAGTTGGTGGGCGGCGGGAGCGAGCGTCTTAGTGTCAGGCTTGTAGCAGGCGGCAGGTGTGTGATAGGGTGTGGATAACGACGCTGGCGTTAGGTTAAATTTCTTGGCGAGGGTCTCGGTGTATTTCAATGTAGAGAGGTGTATTGCTTCTACCGTGTAGGAGATGTTATGGCCAAGAAATTGGGTCATGGTCTCGGAGGTGGTCATGTCGACGCGCTCTCCCAGGCTTTGCTCGAACTGGTCGAGAAGGTCGGGGTTGGTGCCGGTGTAGAGCAGGACATCGATATGGACTGTGACGAGGATGTAGTCCCCGCGGAAGTGGATATGGTAGATCCTGGGATTGTGAGGAACCTGGGAGAAGCCAATCTCCAGTAGAATCTCTCGGAGGTGCTGCTGCCAGAGATGTGGAGCCTGCTTGATCCCCTACAGGGATTTTTGCAGTTGGCAAACGCATGGGTCCCCATCATCGTAGGTGTGTGGTTGCTCGACGATGATCAAGACGTCAACTTTTGCGTATAGATAATGCATTCTTGACGTCGATCTTTCGGAGGTCGAGGTGCCGGCATGCGGCGATGGCGAGGAGTATGCGCATCGAGGTGTGGCGATTGATGGGCGCAAAGGTGTGGTCGAAGTTGACGCCGTGGCATTGGTCGTATCCTCGTATGACCCATCGAGCCTTGTAGCACTCGATGTTTCCTTGTGCATCCATCTTGACGCGATAGACCCGCTTGCCAGAAAGGATCTTCCACCCCTTTACTGCTGCACAGTAAAATAGGACTCAGGTGTCTCGGGAGCGTAGTGCGGCAAGTTCTACATCCATGGCCTTGCGCCATTTGGTGCGATGGGGTACGGTGAGAGCCTGTTGGGGTGTTTTTGACTCGATCACAGAGGGGCGCATGTGGACTGCTGCATGAAGGCTGAGGATGTGAAGACCGGAGAACCAGATGTTACGTTGCATGTCATCGGTGACCCCTTGCACGTCGTCGTCCGAGTCGGCGGCGAGTTGAGAATCCGCAAGAGTTTCGCGCGAGGGGTCAAGAGGAGCATCGTCCGCATCGTCATCATCATCAAAGTGAGGGTTCAATACCGGGTGTTCGTCGGGTGGGTCCAGATCCAGGCGAGCAGTGGTGGCTTCATCTTCTGGCTTTCTTGCCCATGCAAGGAAGGGAGACTGATTCCCTTCGTTGGTAGTGGTGGACAGAAGGTTGTGCAGACGTACTTTGTGGTGCATTACATATGGCCAATAGTCTATGGGCATTCCAAACTAGAGCATCATCGCCCTCACTTTGGTCTTTAGAGTACGGTTGATCCGTTCAGCGTCACCTTGCTGTGGGTGAGCATAAGGAAGGGAGAGCCAGTGTTTGATCCCGAGTTCTTGGATATGGGTCTATAGCTCCTCACTCCGGAACTCCAGAGCTCCATCTGTCTACCAGTACTTGAGCTTCTTTTCAGACTGGCACTCAGCGAGAGCGAGCCACAGTCAGAAGATGTTGAGAGCTCCCCCTTTGTTCAGGACCGTTGACTGCCCAGACATAGCGAGAGGCAGCGTCGATGAAGGTCAGAGTGTGCTGCTCCCCATGGAGTCCTCGTTGTGTAAGGAATAGGTAATCATTGTAGACTTTGTCCAACTGTGCATATCTAGTTGGACAGCATGCAAGGTCTGGGAATGGGCTGTGTGTGAGGGGAGCTTCGGGCAGACTGTGCAGGAGCGAGGAGCTTGGCTGACTTGAAGCTCATGTCCATCAAAGTCTATGAGTGCGCCAGGAGCAAAGACGTTTGCCCTGAGCAGTTGTTGAGGGTGACTCTAGAAGGGTGGCCAAGTTGCTAGTGCCAGATGTCCCTGGAGGTGCGATGCCTTTTATAATCACAATAGGCTCAGATGTGCCTAAAATGAGAGATAGAGAGCGCAGTCGGATTTCCGTCAGACGGCTTTAAATATTTATAGCGATCTGATCTATAAATCAAACGGTAATCTGTAAATTGTATCAGGAGCGCGTTGCTGTCGCCTATCAGCAGCAATTTGAACCATGAAATTCTATGAAAATTTGACGACGCTATGGTGGTTTGACTGGCAGGAGGTATAGCAGCCACTATAGTCTTGGAATACAAACTTAGCAAGAAGAATTCGAGATGGAGATGGTTCCCAGCCTCTACATACCCCAAGAGCCGAGGTCCAGGTTGGTGATACACCACCACAGAGTCCCCAACCATGAAGAGTCTCGAAACAAACCCTCCAACGGGCTACACCAAGTGAAATGTAACACTATACGAAGTAGCGTTACTATGGCCCCGACCGACTCTATGAGTGGAACTTCATGCCCTTTGGGCTCAAGAACGCATCGGCTAAGTTTCAGCTCGTGATGGACCAGGTGCTCCAATGGGTCCCGTGAGCACTCTGTTACATCGAAGACGTGGTGATCTGCAGCAAGGTTGGGAAGCAGCACGTAGCTGATGTAGCAGATACACTTGCAGCGATTTAGGCAGTGCATCTTACACTGAAAGAAAAAACTGTCCGGATAAAGGGGTTTAGGCTACTGCAGGTCAATTTTTGCCTGTCTTGGTAAAGAATAACTTTTAACAAATTTCCCTGTATGTATAACACTACGTATATTCAAGAACCCACCGAGTTTTGGTTTGTAATAACGAAGATGTCTAACAGAGGATAACACTTTGCAAGATGGACTGCTTCCGGACAGTTAGTTCCGATCGACGGTCGACATCTACATTCACCTCCTCTCTTGATTTAGGTCTCGATCTAACGAAACTCTCGCTGCCGTTCCGTAGTCCTGTAGTCTGCATACGGTCCAGATGCCATGAAGTCGGTCGATGAGAAGCGACGAGCACGTATGATTGAGCTTCTGCGCAAGGGGGTTAGCGTGCACAAAATAGTAAAGGATTTAGGTGTAGGTAAAAGCACCGTCCATAACTACTGTCTCAATGTCATCGCAGAGACTAGGTGCGACCCGCGATGCCGCTAGGTGGAAGGCCACGGCTCACTGGAGCCTCTGCATCCAGACAGTTTTTTCCCTTAGTGTATCTGCCATCCCGGGAAACGCCACTTTGGAATGAAAACCGTGGCATAACTGGGGTTCCATGTGGGAGAAGGATGATTATCCGTGCAGTAGGCCAAGGTAGAGGTAGTGGACAGGCTGAAGCCCCCGAGCAACAGAAGTACTCTAAGAGTGCAGCTGGGCTTCCTGAGTTACTACAGGAAATTCGTACCCGGATTCAGCAAGACGGCGAAGGCCTTGAGCCGGCTATTGAGAGAAGACGAGCCATGGAAGTGGGGAGGAGAGCAAGACAGCGCTTGGAAGATGCTAAAGGAAGCAGCGAAGACTGCTCCCATGCTGAAATTGCCCAGCCCCGAGGAGACATTCACGCTGTGTACGGATTGGAGCAGCAGCGGGATGGGGGCAGTACTGTGCCAGGAGGAAGGGGGAGCAGAGAGTGGTGGCCTACGCCAGCCGGTCATGCAGCCCAGCGGAAAGCAACTACAGCTCCTACAAGGGAGAGGGGCTGGCGGTGGTGTGGGCAGTGGAGCTCTTCAGGCCATACTCAGGTTCACCTTGGTAACCGACCACCAACCCCTTCTGTGGCTCATGACGAGCCAGACTCAGAAGGGTTGAAACGCGAGGTGAGCTATGCGGCTGCAGGAATTCGAGTTCGAGATTAAGCACAGGCCCTGTACGACCCTCCAGCACGTGGATGGGCTATCTCGGCAAGATCTAGAGGAGGAAGAGCCGCCAGTCAGCAGGGCTGAGACAGGACTCACCTGCTTAGCAGTGGCAGCAGAGAATGAGGGCTGGAGTCGGCGGACGGAGAAGGAGAAAGGCAGCAGAGAAGTATGGGAGGATATACCAGTGCTGCGCTGGGTGCAAGGCAGCAGGCCAGAGGGGGAAGAGGTACCTAAGAGGGTCAGAGCAAGAGGGATATATTACAGGTGGCAGGAGGATCAGCTGCAGTTGGTGACAGACGACGGCTGGAGAATAGTGCCCAAGCCTGAGGAGTGAGAGGCTTTGATCCTGAAGGTGCACACTTGACTGGGACACTACGCGGCAGAGAGGACAGTGTAGCTTCTGCAGACCATGTACTGGTGGACAGGGATGTGGAAGGGAGTGAAGGAGGTGGTGGAGAACTGCGAGCCCTGCAGGAGAAGCAAGGCCAAGCTGAAGCGGATGAAGACGGAGCTGCAGTCCTTGCCTATAGGGGCCATCAGCTTCCGTTGGTCGCTAGACATGGCAGGAGAGCTGCCCCTTTCCAGGCAAGGCAAGCAGTACATACTGATGATGATTGAGCACACCAGCAAATGGATTGAAGTGGCCGCACTGGCGCGGAAAACGTTGGCGGGGGTGGCGGAGGTCTTCGTGCAACAGGTCCTGACAAGGTTCCCCTGCGGCGAAGTGCTGAACGATTAGGTCAGCAAGTCCACGGGGGAATTCGATGCCCTACTGCAGGAGGTGGGCATTACCCACAGGCGGACGTCATGCTACCACCCGCAAGCCGACGGCTTAACTGAGCAGATGGTGCAGATGTTAAAGCAAGGGCTCAGGAAATACTTCGAGGAGGAGGAGAGGAGGGACTGGGACAGCTACCTGCCTTGGGTAGCAGTGGGATACTGATTCAGCAAGCAGCAGACACTGAGGGACTACTCCCCATACTATCTTCTGTACGGGAAGTAGCCGGTACTGCCAGTGGACGCACCACGGGTGCTGGTGGAAGCAGTGGACACGGAGGACCCGCGCACTTGGGCAGCGGTCGCAGCAGTCAGAGTGAGCTACTTACACAGCACTCTGCCAGCAGCGCTGGATAACTTGGAAATAGCACAGCCGCGGGATGCACGGCGGTACCGGCAGCGCAAGCTGGGGGAGAGTAGCCAGAGCTCGGAGAGCGAAGCATTGCAGCTCTTGGACAAGGTATACAGGGGGCCGAGGCGGAACACATTGGAATGCGGACTGAGTAAGCAACGATGGATGGTGTGGGGAAAGAAGGAATCAGGTGTCCTGGTGCTGCAGAACAGCCAAGGCAGGGTCGTGGAGGATCATATCACGAATGTGGCAAGGGCTGGTCCTTCACGGCCCATCAGCGGGGACGCAGGTCAGGCCGTGAGGGGGCATGAGCAGGAGAAGTCGGAATTGATCACATACAAGCGAAGGCAGACCAAGCAAGCTAAAGAGTCGGGTAGAAACCGGTGAGGAGAGCTGATGTCGCGGGAATCTCAATCCAAGGGTAACAAAGTTTCATGGGACAGCGTGAAAGGTTATAAGGGAAGAGGGAACGTTGTATATACTATATATAGGTCATGTCACTTTTGCAAAGTGTACAGTGATGGGTGAGTAGGGTGCCGAGTAGCGGTTGGGACAGCTGGGTGGGCTTCCTGTTGGGCTTGGACGCGTCAGCAGGTTGGATCGCGAAGCGGGAATGGGGCATGCAGCACAGGAGGAGGGGAGTAGATGGCAGAAATCATGGGACTGCCATTGGAGGAGAAAACCTCGAAACGGCGCGCGGCAGACTCAGTGGGGAGGGAAGGGTTGGGCTCAAGAGGGCATACGCTGGGAGGAGTAGCACAAAACCGCAGTAGTGTGTCTTTGTAGCTACTCTGTTTGTTCTCTCCATGTAGTGAGAATGCTTGTATGCTTGTTTTCTAGTGGATTCTTTTCTTAGCAGATGCTAGACCCATGAGGAAAGGTCAGACAGAGAGTAGCAAGACTCGGTAGGGGTAGCTATCCGATCTCGGATCATTCATTTTGAGTAGGAGAAGTCAGAATTGATCACATACAAGTGAAGACAGAGCAAGCAAGCTAAAGAGCCGGGGTAGAAGCCGGTGAGGAGAGCTGATGGAGAAAGGGGATGTTGTGCGGCATCTTTCTCGGGGAGAGCCATTTGGTCCAGCTGCGCTCTCGTCGAGCCCTTTAGGGGCAATTATTGGCTGAGGAAGGCAAGGCTATAGGGGACCTTTGATCATTCTGGTCTCTTGGAGATTAGCTTCATCATTGGGTCCGACTAGGGACGGTGTTAGAGGGTGAGGACTGTGAGGTTCGAGCGGTGGAGATCTGTGGTAGTGGTGCCAAAGGAGTGGGTTTTCGTCAGAGGGAACTTCATCGTATTCGGCCCAAGTTCCAAGGGCTTGAGGAGGACAACCAAGGGGAACGTACGCGCCTTGTGTGGTTCTCCCCCTTTCCCCTCCGTCGTCCTCGTCGTCTCCCTCGCCATACCAGATGTCATGATTGAGACGCCAACATCCAGTGGCTGGGTTACGGACCTAGGGAAACCTCGGGCCTGGGCCCCACCCCCCAAGCTTTGCCTTGCTTGTTCTGTAGGGCGGCTGCCCCGAGCTATGCTCGCGTCTAGTACTGGACCTCCTCCCCATGTTCCCCTACCTGGCCTTGGAGGATTACCCCATCCCCCTTTTGCTCTGTAGGGCGGTGCACCGATCTCAACTTTGGGTTCTGAGGTTTGTTGTAGGGGTTCTAGCTGAGTTTTTTCTACCGCTGCACCTTCTGCTGCTCCCTCGGCTGCTGCTGCTGCTGCCTCTGCCGTTGCTGGTGTTGCCTCTTCTGTTGCTGCTAGTGCTACTGTTACTGCCTCTGCTGCCTCTAATATTGCCACTGCTTCTGCTGCTACTCGTGCTGCTGATGTTGCGACCATGGTTGCCTCTGCTGCTTCGGCTGCCTCTGATGATGTCGGCCCATGCGGGGCAGCGGTGGTTCGGAGAGGGCGTGCCCATACATCCATGTCGGATGCGAGTTTTGTGGCCAGATTCGTTGCTTCATAGTGTGGGCTCTCTCCAGTTGGAGTTAAAGACCATGTGAGTGGTTAACTCCAATGGGTTTGCTTGTCCAGTTTCGTCAAAAGAGCCTTGTCCCACATACACCAGAGCACTCTCCCAGCGTTGTCTAGAGTTGTGAAAGAGATCCACAACTCCTGGAGGAGGAACGATTGTGACAGCTGCATCGAGTTCTGAAGTGGTCATGCCGACCCCTGGAGTGAGAAGGGACTCCATCTCTTATTCATCGTGAGTTTCGAGTCCAGTTCTAACTATGTTGCTGGAAGAGGCTGTCGGAGTTCGACAGGTACGGCAGATGTCGTCTAGTCCAGGGTCGTGCAGGTCAGTTTCAGCTGGGTGGATATGATAGGCGACCGTTGAGGTGAGTCCACTCCTTTTCGTTCTTCCATGCGAAATTCATAGGAACGAGGTCAATCAGGTCATGGCTATCGCCGCTGCAGTTGGGGATGTTGAAGTCTAGAACATTGAATCCGTAGACTGCTTTTGCCTTGCCGATGTACCGAAGCGGGTTCTCAGGTTCGCTTGGTAAGTTGGGTTTTTGATACTGTAACACGAGGTGCCGTGTTGGAGGGTCGGTGCTGATTTTGATCCTTCATGACATCAGCTAAGCTGTTGAGAGTAAGTTGTAGCGGAGATTTTGAACAATCAGCACGGCGTTCAGAGTGTTCTGGGTCAGGGTATTGCGAGCCTATAGTACGACAATCCCTTGGTGCTTGACCATCAATCATTCGTTGTTGGTGACGGTGACGTAGGCTGCAGTGGGGGTTGGGATGGCGTTGAAGATGAATCACGCCGATTCAACCATGTGCTGTCCGCAACAAATGTCAAGGTACCAGGTATTGTAGTTGTCTCGGTTGTTGTGGGCGATCATTGCGATCCTCAGGGTGAGCAGATAAGGACGATTTGAATCGTGCATGGGGTGGTCCTTGGGGAAGGAGTCCCAGCTATGTCAGTCGCCTCCGAACGTCGTGTTGGGGATGTAAGGTATAGGCTCCAGCAGAGGAATGGGGAGATTCCATTCTTGCTCCCCCTCATCGCCATCGTAGCTGCCGTATTCGTCGTAAGGGTTGGTGTAGTCTTATTGCCTTACTGCCATAACGAATTCCCCTTGGCTTGGTCATGGCGGGGGAACGCGGGGGCATCAATTTGCTCGTCGTGTGGGACCCCGTGATCTCATCGCCATGAAGACTTGGTGGTGGGTTGGTTGACCATGCATGCCTGGCTTAGTCGGACGAGGGTCCGAGGATGCAGGAGGGCGCGGGACTAGTCACGTGCGACTGGTCTGGCGTAGGTCCTGTAGTGAAGGTGCGCTGGGTCTCCTCTGGTGGGAGTGTTCCCATTGACTTCCACTTGGGATTGGTGTGTAAGATGGTTTTGCGCTGCTTCCCACCCGGTTTTGGTAGTGCTCAATAGAGTGTCCGAAGGTTTTGCAGAGTTTGCAAAAGTAGCGGCGACTGCGTGTGTCATGGCGAGGCTCCTTCTAGCCCGAGTTGTAAGAGGATGAGGCTTGCCGAATCCTTGATCCCTGCTATTTTCTATTTGCTATTTATTGTGTGTTATTTTGTGTGTTTTTTCTTTTCTGGAAATCCCTACGCTCTTCCCCTACACCGTGATATATTATCTATCATATGTGTAAGAGTGTTTCAGACTTTCCTTGCGTGACACGTTTTCTATTGCGTGGAGTGTTCCGTCACCGTCACCATATCTCTAGAATCCATACCGTGCTTCTAGGTGGTGTTCCTATGGACGGTTCCACTCATTTTTAGAATTGTCTTAGAAGGTCCTACTTTCCCTTCTCTAGAGTTCTCGTAGGTATAAATAGCATTGACTCTTTGCTTGTAGACATTCAATTCTTGATTAAATTCTTGATTAGTATCATTCAAGCTTCCGCTAAATCCTGGACCTGTAACACGAGTAGAAGACTAGCTTTTCTTTGCGCGGAGCTCTCTCATTTTAGAGGTCCATGTCCGACTACTCAGCCAGCAGGGTTGCGCAAAGAGTTGGTTCGGAGGATTTCGCCCTGTTGGTGTAGTAAGGCTTTGCACGGTCACCATTCGGGGGTAAGTCTGGCGAGTACGATCATCACGAACATATATTCAGTGATCGTTTTCCCAAGCTTGACGATCTGATTGCGGGTGCTTCTGCAGCGGTTAATATAATTGTTGGCCTTCTCTCCTAATACCATCTTCACTTCTAGTAGCTATCTGAGTAGTCTACTTGACGACATGGAGTTCTTCGGTTGATAGAGATTTGTCAGGTATAGCCAGGAGTCTCGTGCCGGAGCAGGGCGTGTTTTGAACGATCTGATTCTGAGTTGCTCAGAAGCTGATAGATTCTGTAGAACAACGTTGTATGGCATGAGCGATTCGTTGTAGTATCGATGCTTCGCATCGTCGGTGTTGATTGTTGATCCGAGATAATAGCTGTCGAAGTAGCATAAGATTTGAGCGCTCGGCACGAGAAGCTCGAACTCGAAACTCCAAGTGTAGAAATTACGATCGTCAAAGATTGAGCTAGTTCTAATATTTGAAACAGCGAAGAACTTCGATTGTGTTGCCTGCAGGGCTTCGTCACTTAATCGTGTACTTGTAGGTGGTTGCCTGTTGGAAGCGTCGAAGTTGAAGAAGCCCGATGTGGAGTCCTTGTCTACAGAGGTTGGTTACGTTTCAGTGGTTTGGCAAGTGGTGCTCAAATCGACGATCTTGAGATATTGAAGTCTATCTTCAAGAGTTGTCATTCGTTGGAGCAATTTTTTTAGGAGTCATGTGGGCACAGATGTCATTGTTGCTGGATTCGGGGTGTTTGCAGGTGTTTCGGGAGCGGGCTTCCTTGCCCTCGTGATCTCGAGCCTGGGGCCATTGTGTGGCGTGAATGAGTCACTGATGCCACGATATTTGAATCTAAAAATGAACAAGGGTGTCATGTGTAGAATCCTGATAGGCTTATGTTTACCATGAAACGATGCAATATAGTCCGTCGGATCTTCAGGATTGAACTGCGGTAGTGCGCTTTGTGGAAGCGATTGATTGGATGATGAACTCTGTCAGAGTGAATGTAACCTAACAGAGTTAATTATGCCAAAGGGATACAGGGTTCATATAGTGATACAAGAGAATGCGAAGGGTCTAACTAAGATGCACTTAGCAGGGGTACATTCCCTTTGAGGTTCTAGATCCGACTCGGGTAACTGTACGCGACTCGGATAACCATCCGTGTTGTATAACATGGTCAGTTATGTGTCCTTGCTGTTGTGACGGACCCTTGGACTTCTGTCTGTTCGACTGTCGGTTAATGGTCAACGACCGTTGCACTTCGTACTCCGCGTCATGAGCTTGGACTCGACAAGGGTTACGCCTCGAGTGTCACTTTCAGGAATGCAAGCAATTCCTTATCGTAACACCCCTCAGGCATAGCAGTTTGCGGCCTTTCCGATGAACTTCCAGGGCGACCCCAGTGGGTCTCTTGGCATATAGGATCAAAAACACAATCGCCTGATCCTACTTTGTAGGACGCCGCCCTAAAAGTCAACAGAAAAGAATGTCCCAGGATTAGCGTAGTCGCGATGTGGCCCTTAGGAATATCGATGAGTAGTGTCATGCTAATGGGGCAGTGCCTACGAACTTAATCCGCTTTGAGGCTTCGACCTATGGACATGTGGTGTGCGAGAGCCAACGTGTGAGAAGCATGGCTTCCAGTAGGTTTTTTTTTTTTTTTTTTTAAGGGTTTAGGCTTTGCACAAAACCACTCGTAGTGTTCGGCCAGTTCTTTCTGACGGATAGAGAAATGCACGAACACGGAGGCAATTGATAGAGACCTAAGCAGGAGGCTTCCATCTATTTCACACGCCTGAAATTCCTGAAGTCATTACATACATACTTTGTGTTGGCAGGATTTTTAGGGGGGGAAAATTTAAGGAAACTTTCATCTACAAAATATTCAAGACTTGAGAAGGGGTTTGCTGTATGGAAACACTCGGATGAGGAGGGGGGGGTGGAGCGAGTAAGAGTTCTCAACACATTAGGGAAGGATGACATGAGAGGGGGTGGGGGTGAGGGGTAGGGGGGGGGAGCGAAGTAGGAGGTGTGTGGTTAAAACCATACGGATACCCCCCAAAACTTCCTGCTTAGAACGGGCAGGGCCTAAAACGGCCCTGAACGAGTACGAGAGGACTTTTACTGGACCCTGTACGTCCGAGGGTTCTGCCGAAAATTAGCTTGAAATCAAGTCAAGAACAGCCATTGACCCAGTTAGCATAAGCCCTAGTGAGAAGCACGACGTTGTTGGCGACGGTAAGAGTTGGGTCTTGAGGGGACAAAACGCTATAAATGGCCTTGCTGTTGGATTGGGTGGAACACGAAGTTTTTGTGTGGCTGACTCCAGCATTTTTTGTGTTATGGGTGCACTGAGTGGAGGCAGCGTTTTGTGCTCCACAGCACATTTTTCCCGTGTTTGTCTCTGGGGTTGAGTGACATTCTTGTATGGATTTACTACACCTGGTAAATCGGAGTGTGGTAAATTCTGGCATTCCTGCATTCTATGGGTCTTGGATTTGATGACTCCTTCAGTGTGTAAGGGCCTATTCCTATGAAGCGGGATCAGGGACGGAATTGCACGGTACTGTGCGTTTCAAGTTTTGCGTGTTTGACTTTGGTTCCACGCGAGTCTGATCCAGATCCTGCGATGCAAGACCAAGCCCTAAGTCCTCCGTCGCTCGCCACTGCCACTGCTTAAGTCAATTGATCTAGGAAACCTGCTCCTCTATTCTCCCACTGCTTGTTTATCCGTCCTAAAATTTTCTGCGCTACAGTTATATTTTGTTCTTGCACTTGAAATGATAGAGACGGATATGTCGGGGGAACGAGATGAATAAGGGCAAGCCCTTGCGAGCCAGCTCGACGCCTACCGCGAGCCGAGGCACTTCCCCGCACCACCGTAGCAAGCGACCACGTCAGCAGGAATCAGATTCCACGTCAGCGAGGCGGTATGTGGTGGCGGTGCACGTGGGAGCTGGTTACCACTCCAAGCGTTACGAGCAGCGGTATCTGCGCGCCATGCGCGACGCTCTCGCAGCCGCGGAGCGGGTGTTGCGCGGAGCTGGCGGAAGATTGGCGGAAGGGCAGGGAGCGGAGTGCGGGGGGGATGAAGGAGGAAGGAGACCGGATCTAGGCGATCGCGCAACGGCGGGTTCTTGTTCAAACTGCTGTTGTTCGTCCACGTGTACAGCTGTAGATGCTGTTGTGGCAGCCGTTAAATGCTTAGAGGTGCGTCACTAATCGGAGCTGGCGCCACGTGTCAGTTCATCCGAGAGCATTCAAGACATTAATTTCACCGTGTCACCTTCATTTCACCATGTCACCTTCATTTTACCGTGCTACACTCATTTGGCCAGACAATTATTATGGATATGCTCACTCATGCATCGATTGGCTCCACTGCAAACCCATGTAGCAGAGTCACAGCATCACCAATGCTGCCCGGGGATCCAATCTGACTGAAAAGGGGGAGGTGGAGTGCGATGCAAGCATTTTGGGCAGCATTCCGTGCAGCACAGCAAAGCTGTTTGGCGCCGTAGCAGCGGCACCAGGTAATTTTTTGCGCACTGCTCGTTACAGATGCCTATGCGTTCTTTAGAAATACCCTTTTCAACTGATTCTGAAGGACTTGGGGCTTGCATAACCCCAACCTCGTTGCTCTGCGTCCATACTCGGCTCACTCTGGACAAAATTTGTAGTCCGTGTAAGACTCCTTCACTTATTCCTGTGGGTCTGTGGAACTTTTGCATGTGTGTCCGCATGCCGTCAGGCTTGAGTAGCCCAGTGTCAGTGGCAGCAGCGTTGGCGGGGCTCCGACACAAGGGGCCTCTCCCGTTTGGCCGAATCCCACCCATGTGTGTTTGCGAGTATCAGCTTGTTGTGATTGAGTTTATGCAAGGGACTGTGTGAGTGACTTCAACAAAAAGTGCGTTCAGCTCAGGGCGAGTTCTGACGGGGGACAAAGCTATTCCCGTTACAGTCAGCACTCACGTTAAGGCATTAGGGGTTCTTCAGTCATGCTGCATGCTTACATCTTCGCGTGCATGCACTTCTGCATCCCTGCGTGTGTGCATGCCTGCATGTCAGGATGTTGGCGGGAGAGGGAGCACTCATGTGGGCTCAGAAGCATGCTCCAGATGCTGTTGCACGGTGCCCACAGGTGGGTGGGTGGGTGGGTGGGTGTGTGGGGGGGGGGGGTTTGGGGAGAAGGGAGGGGGGGGGGTGGGGAGAAGGGAGAGGGGGGGGGGGTGGGGGTCGTCTGTGTGTCTGTGTCTGTGTATGTGTCTGCATGCAAGCGTGTGTTTGCGTGTGCGTGCACCTCTCCACAAATGTTTGACCTTACATTCCGTTCCCCCAGCTCTTGAATTCGCCGTGCTCTAGTGTCATCTCGCCTCACCAGAGTCCAGGGCACTCTCATGCTTGACCCAAAATTTTCATGCATGCTGTGCACGGGATGGCACTTCATGGGGTGGGGTGGCACGGCATGGCATGGCAGGATCTAGTGACGGCAGCAGCAGCAGCACAGTGGCGCAAGTACAGGCGACTGGTGGGAGCCCTGGAGCAGCTGCAGGGGGGAGGGGGGGGCGTTGGAAAGGGGGCAGAGTGGCGGGATGAGCAGGGCGGCAGGGGCATGCGGGAGGAAGCTAGAGAGAGGGAAGGGAAACCAGGTCTGGGGGGATTGGAGGGGGAGCAGAGGGAGGGCTATGGAGGGGAGGTTGATTGGTGTGGGGCGAAGGGGGAGGAAGTGCACTGGCAGCAGGAAGGTGGAGAGGGCAAAGGAAAGGCAAGGGCAGAGGGAGAGGAGGAGGGTGTGGGAGAGGATGTGGGAGAGGGTGGGGGAGAGGGTGCGGGAGAGGATGTGGGAGAGGGTGGGGGAGAGGGTGGGGGAGAGGCAGAGGAGGAGGGAGAGGAAAGTGAAGAGGAGGAGGAAGGCGTGTGGGACACGGTGGGAGCAGTGTGCTTTGAGGTGTCAAGTGGTGCAGCAGCAGCAGCCTCCAGCGGGGGGATTGCTTTCAAGGTCAGCTCTATCACCGGATGCCCACCTCCCCCATCCCTCGGCCCTCTGTTGACAACTCTTCTTCCTTCCAACCTCTCGTCCCTCTGCTTCTCCCTCTGCTTCTCCCTCTGCTTCTCCCTCTGCTTCTCCCTGCACGCCGTGCTCCCTTCTTCCTCTTAACCCTGCAGTCCCCTGGCAGGGTGGGCTGTGCAGCAGTGCATGGCGCGGCCTGCTGGGCCGATGCGTCCCACTGGCAGGCCCCCTCAGAGCAGCAGCAGACGTGCCTGCAGATGCCGCAAGGCCAGGTCAGTGGCCCCCTTGGGGAGGCTCAACCGGTGCAGGGCCAGGGCGAGCACCAGAGGCCTGCTGTGGCTGCCAGTGTGTCTGGAGCCGGCGAGCCAATCGTGGAGTGCCAGCTGGCGAGGCGTGCGTGCGAGGAGGCCATGGGGGGTGGGGCGTCGGATGCTGCAGCATGGGCTCTTGGAAGGTTCAACGCGCATGTGGCTGTTGCAGCGGATGCAGCTGCACCGGCAGCAGCAGCAGCAGCAGCATCAGCATCAGCATCAGCATCAGCATCAGCATCAGCATCAGCAGCAGCATCAGCATCAGCAGCAGCATTAGCATCAGCAGCAGCAGCAGCAGCAGCAGCAGGATACTCATCACAGAACAACCATGTGATTCCATCCAAGGCAAATGGGGAAGCAGCCGAGCAATTTGGTTCAGGGGCACAGAAGGTGCGCGAGGCAGTGGGGAGGAGGCAGTGGCCCGTGGCATCTGACGTTGGGCTGCTGCTGCTTTCTGCGCACCCGCAGCAAAAGGTACTGATTTATGCGCACATTGACCTCCTAATCCTGCGGTGTTTGCTTTTACAACCGTGCAGCGTTGTCGTGCATGTTTATGTGCAGTACATTATTGGATGGTGTGCTTCTTGTTGTGGTTCAGAGTGGTGAAGTAGCAGTTGAGCTGGTAGCATCCCTCCAGGCTCGCTCTTTTGGATTCGGCGTGACCTCCTCTTCCGCGGACTCCCGGTTACATGTATGTGTTTTTCTACCGCAATACTGAATCATGGATTACAATTGTTCGTTTACATTGCTTACATATTTTTTGGTGGGTGGTGTGCAGGTCCAAATAATGCGAGTGACTGGCACGTCTAGTCCGAAGAACGATTGTACATTTATGTCACTTTTCCGAATATAAGCAATTGTGCATTTACCTTCGCCGCGTCCGTAGGAGTCTCTTTGGGTGATATGAAGGGCGCCCTTGAATGCTCGTCTCATGCGGAATGACGTTGGGCTTAAATTTCATGGGTAACTACCCGGATTTCGGCGTAATAATGGGTGATTTTTCTACCGATTCCGGATTCTGACATGTTAGTTTTCCATGAAGCCGGATTCTGACGGGTTTAGGTTTAGCCGCACCTGTGAAGTGACGTGTTTGTCTTGCGAAGTATCAGAATTGAAGTGATAATGATAGAGTGAGAGTACACACAGATATATACCTAAGTGTGTTGTACCCTCTAAGAGGTGACCCTATACAGTCTATACAAACATGACAAATACACATGTTTGCCACACCCCCTAGACTGCATAGGGGAATGTCCTAAACAAGCAGCTCAGGGCGGCACTACTAGTCCAACCTCTGAGACAAGGGTCTGAGAGACCAGTCAGAAGGGGTACAGACAAGGCAAGAACAAGAGCAGGACGGCACTACTAGTCCAGCCACTGGGAGAGGACACAAGTCCAGTCTGAGTATACATATAAAGGACAGTACAAAGTCAAGGTCCTAGCAAGTGAGAGGCTACAGGAACTAGACCAAGCTGTACACAGTGCCGCTGATGATCTTTAGGCGCAAGCGCCTTCGTAAAGATATCAGTCGTGTTGGCACCTGAGGCCAAGTGTACTACGCGAGCCTGACGTCGCTGCTGTAGCTCACGCAGGAGGAAGTACCGCAGCTGAATGTGCTTCGCTCTGCCCTCGAATCGAGGCTCCTGACACAGGAGGATCATGGCCCTGTTGTCAGCGAACAGGACCGGGGCAGAGCTAGGCCGCTCACCTAAGTCAGTGAGCAAGAAGGTCAGCCAGCGGAGCTCCTGTGCCGCCATGGCACCAGCGTAGATCTCAGCCTCACAGCTGGACTGCGCAACAGACGAGGAGCGGGTAGCTCTCCACGAGACGGCACCTGAGCCAAGGCTGAAGCAGTAGCCCTGGGTGGACCTGAGTGTCTCAGCGTCGTCTGCCCACGAAGCGTCTGTGTGTCCAGTAAGGACCACTGGCCTGCGTCCTCCTAGCACTAACCCCATGCCCGATGTACTAGCAAGATAACGTAGAACCCTCTTAGCGGCACACCAGTGTTGCGGTCGGTGTCTGCCTGTGGCCACAAAGCGAGCCAGGATGCTGAGAGGGTATGCGAGATCTGGGCGAGTGCAAGTCATCAGGTACATGAGGCAACCCACCAGCTCTGCGTAGGGGCCGCTGGGCTCTACCAACTCCTCAGACACTGGAGCGGAGAGTCTGTGGTCTACAGGCAGAGGGGTGGGCTGTGCAGAGGAGAACTGAAGGCTGAACCTCTGAAGGACCTGGCGCACCAACTGTGACTGAGTCAGGGTGATGGTGCACGCAGCTCTGTCCCTGGAGATCTGCAAGCCAAGGTAACGGCGCAGTTCTCCAAGGTCAGTGCACGTGTGTCTCTTCAGCAGCTCTGCCTTCACGGAGGCCAGTGCGTCCCTGTCTGCTGTGGCAAAGACCAGGTCGTCGACGTAAACAAGGATGTAGAACGGAGTCTGGCCAGCACGAACGAAGAGTGAAGGGTCTGCGGAAGACGGAAAGAACTGCAGGTCAGCAAGCGTAGCACGGAGGGTGTCGTGCCACTCACGGGGAGCCTGGCGCAGGCCGTAGACGGGGCGCCGCAGGAGCCACTGGGTCCCAGGAGGGAAGGTGCCAGTAAAGCCCTGAGGGCGACGCAGGTAGACCTGCTCGTGTAGGCTGCCCTGAAGGAAGGCAGTGGAGAAGTCGAGGGAGTGAAGCTCGTGATCACGCTGAGCAGCTAGGTGTAACAGAACCCGAAGAGTAGTCATCTTCGGGGTCGGAGCGAAGGTCTGGAAGAAGTCCACCCCCTCGCGCTGACTGAAGCCTCTAGCCACATAGCGCGCCTTGAAGACAGGCGGCTCTCCAGGAGGGTGCTTCACCTTGAAGAGCTAGCGACCATCGACTACGTTCACCCCAGGTGGGGGAACTGCGTCGACGTAGGTGCCGGTGGATCTCCAAGATGCCATCTCCTGCTCCATGGCAGCTATCCACTGCGAGGCCCAGGGTCCCGAAGTCGCCTCAGCGTAAGTGCGAGGGGTCGGGATGTCAAAAGCGTCTGGGTCACCCTCAGGGACTAGCAGCATGGAACAGAGATGGGGAGCAGCCTCGGAGAGGAAAGCAAGCTCGAACTGGCGGTCCTCCAGGACGTCACTGCCAAGGGCAGGAGCACCCCCGACAGACGGAGGACAGGCAGGGTCAGAGACCAGAGCGGTGGCGTAGTCAAGGCGGCGGGTAGAGGCAAAGTCAGTGACAGCAGCGACAAGAGCGTCAAGGCACGAGGCCGGAACAGACGGGTCGGTAACGAGAGAGGCAAGGACCCGAGGAACAAGAGGACGAGCGGCACGAAGGTAGTCAGACAGCAGGGGGGGTGCAACAACAAGGGAGGACAGAGGAGGCGACGGCAGAAGGGGAGGACGAGACGCGTGGGAACGAAGCAACATAGGGTGGGAGCGCAAGACAGGCGAGGCAGGACGAGCACGGGAGGGACGGTGAGACCAGACGTGCGACGGAGGAGTCGGGTCAGGAGACAGAGGAGGGGACACTGGGGGGGAACGAGGGGGGAGACGGGCCGGGGACGAGTCCGGCGGAGGGAAAACAGGGCCGTAGACAGGACGAGGAGGAGACGGTCGGGGAGGAACCGACACAGGGTCGGGGGACGGAAGGCCGAGCAGGCGAAGGGCTGACACCGGCGGGGACTGCTGCTGCGGCGGCACAACGGCGACACCTGGACCGCAAGCTGCTCCTCGGCTACCACCGGCACTCTCCACACCAGCACCCCCAGAGGGACCACCCCCAGGGCTACGGGGACGCGCACCCCCAGAGTCAGCGAACGGGTGCTGCGACGGCGGCGGCGGCGGCGGCGGCAGCGACAACGACGGCTGCAGCGGCGGCAGAGGCGGTGGAGGAGGGGACTGGGGAGGGGATGCCGGGGGAGGGGCGGCCGGCGAGGACTGAACAGGAGGGCCACCAGAGTCAGAAGACTCCTCAACCGGGTCCACCGACGGAAGGGGGGTGACGTGGGACACAAGAGAGGGGGCAGGATGGGGAGGAGGAGGAGGAGGGGCAGGGACTACTGGGGAAGGAGTGACCAGGAACAGGGGGGGGGTAACCGGGGGACCACGGTGGGGGAAGCGACGGTAGTAGGGGACGGACTCGTCAAAGGTGACGTCACGAGAGTGAAAGAAGCGGTGAGACGGCGGGTGGTAAAAGAGCCAGTCGGACGCGTCAAGGGGAAAACCGAGGAAGACGCAGGGAAGGGTGCGGGCAGTGAGCTTGTCCGTGCCGGAGGCACGGACGTGAGCAAGGCAGCCCCAGACGTGGAACGCAGACGCGTCACCAGGAGACCCAGTCCAAAGACGGGTCGGCGAAACCTGCGGCTGCTGAGGGTGCGGCCACAAGTTAAGCTGGTGAGAAGCGTAGCGCACAGCGAACGGCCACAGAAAATGGGGTGCACCGGCATGGATCATGGAGGTGCGAGCCACCTCCATGACCAAACCGATGCGTCGCTCAGCGACCCCATTCTGCTGTGGGGAGTCCGGTAGGGTGAACGTCTGGGTGATGCCCTCCGCACGACAAAAGCGACCAAGGACACCTGAGGCAAACTCGCCACCACGGTCTGAGTGAAGACGCAAGACAGGGAGACCGCGGTGGACACGCGCAGAGACAAGCCAGGGGATGAGAGCGCCAGGCACGTCGGCCTTGCGCTCCAGGGGAAAGACTGTGGTGTAACGAGTGAAGTCGTCGACAAGCACAAGGAAGTAGCGCTCTCGACGCGGCCCAGGGACAGGGGCGGGGCCCCAGACGTCCAGGTGCAGGGTCTGCAACGGCGCGGCGGTAGGGGGAAACGAGGAGGAGTGAGGGGCACGGCGAAGCCGACCCTCGACACAAGGCGTGCAAGGTGGGGCTGGGGAGGAGGGAAACGCGGGGAGGGAACCTGGGAGACCAAGGACAAGACCGTGCTGGGACATGTGACGCAGACGCGGGAGCGCAGGGTGACCTAGGCGGTGGTGCCAAAGGAGGGTCGGGTGAGTGAGGGACCGACAGGAGCAGGCAGCAGCAACCTGGGTGAGCGCTCCAGCCGGGGGGGTCACGGTGTCCAGAGTGAACACGCCGGACACCGGGTCCCGGGGAAACGTGGACAGGGGGGCACCAGTGGCGGCCTCGGTACAGACAGCATACCGCTCGTGACCAGGGAACGTAGTGGTGACGCCAAGGTCCTGGAGGCAGCCGACACCAACTAGGTTCCTGGAGAACGAGGGGATATGCAGACCTGTAAGAGTGCCCGAAGGAACCGCCGGACAGGGAAGAGTGGTGGAACTGCGGGCGACTACCGGACCGCCGGAGGGGTCAGCAAGAGAAACGGCAGCACGAACAGGAAGCGGCGCCAGGGTGGTGGAGTCGCGGAAGAAACACCGAGAAGCGCTAGAGTCCAAGGTGAAGGAAAGCGAAGCAGAGGCGTCTGGCAACGGAACGACGGTGGAAGCACCAAGACTACACAAAGCAGGGGATCCTACGCCTGACGCAGCAGGGGAGACTAAGCTAGGCACACCTACACTAGGCAACAGTGAGTAATAAGCGGGAAGCACACTAGAGTCATCAGCATACATCACATGCAGAGCAGAAACAATGGCATCCATGTCCATATCAAAGAACTGAATCTTACGACTAAGCAAACTGTGCCAGTCCGGGAGGTCTGGCGACGGGCCGAAGCGCTGACGAAAGAGGTCGTCCAGGCGACGAAAACAGCGGGGAGTGGAGTGACCGATCTTACCGCAAACGAAGCCGCGGCGAGGACCGGTCTGGATCTGGTACTGACAACGCCCGCCGCCAGAGCCACCACTCGGCACACCACCACGCGCCCGGCCACCGCCAGCGCCGGGCCACCCGGGCGGGAGGACACTCGTCTGCCGCGTCTGCGACGGCTGCTGCGGCTGCTGCGAAGGCTGCGACTGCGGCGGCTGCTGCGGCTGCTACAACTGCAGGGGCGGCGGCTCAGCTGGACTGGTGTCACAGGATCGAATGACTCGAGGATCGATTGCACTATCGATCAGTACAAGGCGCTTTTATACTTCCAGAGTACATCAGGTAACTAGGTTTTATCCTATCTAAAGGAATAGACCCTTCTAGAATATAGAATCACCCTGCGTATAGCCACGCGAGGCTATTGGCTTTAAGGGATTACGGCAGGATTACGCTAGATAGCGTGTCTAGAACATTCCATGCCTGGTCGGTGATATAATTATAATAAGGGAAGAAACCAAAGGATAATGGAAAATGGGGAATATGAGACCAAAAGAGATGAGATTAAAAGAGGAATGAAATGAAGATGAAATATGGAAAAGGCCAAGTGGTGTAACGAGGTCGTACTCTCACACTTCCCCCCCTCAAAGCTGGGTGGTAGAAGTAACACCCTGCTTGACAAGGTAGTCATGCAGAGGACGACGGGCGTTACCCATGTCGGTCTCAGAGACCCAGCTGTCCTCAGAAGGATCATAACCCTTCCAGCGAATAAGAAGCTCCACGGTACCATTCCGACGACGGCGGTGTGCAAGCACGGACTCGACCTCGTATTCGGGTTCATTTTGGACGAGGACGGGCGGTGGTGGCGGCGGTTGGCGTCCGACGAAGATCGTGTTAGGATCCCGATAGGGCTTCAGAAGTTGGACATGGAAGGCGTTGTGAATCTTCCAGGTAGCTGGCAGGCGTAAGCGGAAGGTAACAGGAGTGACCTGTGCTTCAACGAGGAAAGGCCCGCAAAAGCGAGGTCGAAGTTTTGATGGGAGATGGCTGATGTCCAGGTTGCGGGTGTCGAGAAGCACCTGGTCTCCCACCGTGATGGTGTGGTCGTTGCGATGGCGACCGGCCTGGCGCTTCTGTTGCTGTTGAATGTCAAGGAGGCGCTTATGGGTCCGATCCCAAAGCTGATGCATGGTTGTGATGAAGTCGTGTGCAGGTTGGACTGTTGCTGGTGTTGGCGGTTTCTGTGGTGTGAGTGGGTGACGTCCGTAGCAGAGGAAGAACGGCGTCTGTCCCGTAGCGGCGTGGGTAGCGTTGTTGTAGGCAAACTCTAAAACAGGCAGGTGCAAGTCCCATTTGGAGATCTCGTCCTTGCAGGCTGCTCGGAGGAGTTGCTCAACAATTTGGTTGAGGCGCTCGGTCTGTCCGTCTGTCTGCGGATGGTAGGCGGATGACATGGCGAGTTTGGTGCCGAGAAGAGACATAAGTTCCTTCCAGAACTTGCTGGTGAACTTGGGGTCTCGGTCGGAAATGAGTGTGGTTGGGATGCCATGCTGTGAGATGATGTGACGAACGAAGAGCTGTGCTGTCTCTTCGGTGCGTGCTGTCGTGTGTGTCGGGATGAAGTGTCCCATTTTGGAGAACTTGTCAATGACGACAAGGATGGCGTCATGACCGCTAGAAGTAGGTGGTAACCCGGTGATGAAATCCAGGCTAACCACTTGCCATGGTTGTTCTGGGACGGGAAGAGGCTGTAGCAGTCCTGCTTTCTTCTGCTTACTGCTCTTCATCCGTTGACATGTATCACACGAGGTGACGAACTTCTGAACGTCGTCTGCCAAGTCGGGCCAGTAGTAGTGCTTCGCGATACCGGTCAGCGTCTTATTGCTACCGAAGTGGCCGGCGTAAAGGACGTCGTGGTATTCTTCGAGTAGTAACTGGCGCAAAGGAGGGTAATTGGGTACCCAAATTTTCGTTGATCCTTTCCGGTACGCAATGTTGTTGTCCCACTGTAGCAGATGTCGCTTTTCTGCCAAGGGAATTTCGGGGTCGATGGCGTACCCGTGTGTGAAGAGTCCCTTGAGTAGTGGATTCATCCCTTCGGCCTGAAGAGCGGCAACGTGTGCAGGCCGGCTGAGAGCATCTGCCTTGTTCTTGTGGCCGGGCTTGTACACGATGTCGTAGTGGAAGTGCGTCTCGAGGAAGTCGATCCACCGGACCTGCCGCCTGGAAAGGGTTGGTTGTGTCTTCAAATATTTCAGGCTGCAGTGGTCGGTGTAGACGGTTGTTCTGCGTCCTTCGAGGTAGCATCTCCACGCTTTGAAGGCGATGACAATAGCAAGAGCCTCTTTATCGTGTATCGGGTAGTTTAGTTCTGCCCCGTGCAGTTTCTTGCTGAGGTAGGCAATTGGTTGCAGTCCATTCCCCTGGTCTTGCATCAAGACTGCCCCCACGGCCTGATCACTGGCGTCTGCTTCAATGACGTAGTCTCGTTCGGGAACTGGCAAGATGAGTACCGGTGCGGACGTAAGTGCTTGCTTCAGCTGCTCCACGGCTTCCTGGTGTTTCGTCTCCCACTTGTAGGGCGTGTTCTTCTTCAGCAGATTCGTGAGTGGTGCCGCGATTCTCGCATACTGTGGCACGAACCTGTTGTAGTAATTGGCGAAGCCTAGGAACTGCTGCAACTCCTTCACGTTCTCGGGTGTCTTCCACGTACGTACGGCTTTGATTTTCTTGGGGTCGACGTGAACTCCTTGAGCGCTCACCATGTGGCCTAGAAATTGGACCTTCTCCAGGGCGAATTCGCTCTTGGACAGTTTGACGTAGAAACGTTCCCGTCGAAGAATTTCGAAGACGCGTCGCAGGTGTTCGACGTGCTGCTTCATGTCGCGCGAGTAGATGAGGATGTCGTCCAGGTACACCACCACGCATTCGTCCAAGAGTGGTCGTAGGATGTGGTTCATTTCCGCTTGGAACGTTGCTGGTGCGTTGGTGAGTCCGAACGGCATGACCAAATACTCGTACGATCCGTACCGAGTTCGGAAAGCAGTTTTGTGGATAGAGTTGTCCGCCATCCGTATCTGCCAGTATCCGGACCGCAGATCCAGTTTGGAAAATACCGTAGCTCCCCGAAGCTGGTCAAGCAGGTCATCGATTCGTGGTATCGGATACTTGTTCTTGATGGTCTGCTTGTTAAGAGCTCGGTAGTCGATGCACATGCGCAGGCTTCCGTCCGGTTTCGGCGTGAAGAGTACTGGGGCACCGTATGGTGAAGTAGATGGTCGGATGGGTCCTTTGGCCAGGAGATACTCGATCTGCTTCTTCATGTCGGTCAGCTCCGTAGGACTTGAGCCGATATGGCGCTCGGAAGGTCGGCTTTGAACCTGGTTCCTCCACGATCTCGTGTTGATGTGTGCGGTATGGCGGTAGCTCGTTCGGTAGATCGTCAGGAAGAATGTCTTGGAACTCCTTCAGCAATTCCTTGATTTTTCCTGGAGGTTCCGAGATCTTCTCCTTGCCGTCTTCCACCTCTGTCGCTATTGCCAGGAACCCGGTGTCGGTTCGTTTCACGTCCTTCTCGAATCGTGCGAGTGTCTCCACTGGGATATCTCCTGTATCGTCCCAGTTGGGTAGCTGTACTCTCCGTCCATTGTTGTAGATACTTGCGGTGCGGTTCACCCAGTTGATCTCGGGGTTGAATCTTTTCAGGAAGTCTCGCCCGAAAATCAAGTCAAGCCCTTTGATGTTGGTGATGGGGAGTGCAGGTCTCCAGCGCAGTGGTCCGATTTGTAGGTGTAACACTGCTTCGCCGTGTACTGGTAACTTGCTGCCATCCACCATCGTTGCAGAGAATCCTGAAGGCTTGTACTCTTCCCGAAGTCGGTCGATTGCTGCCTTGTCGCAGACGGTGTGAGACGCTCCGCTGTCCACGAGTGCTTGGAGGCGTCGTCCTTTGCAGATGACCTCGAGCACGAGAGGCGGGCGTTGCTCGGAGTACCCAAAGATGGTTTCATTAATGGGGTCATAGGGTACATCCCAATAATCTGTACACACCTTTTCGTTGCTATTTGCTCCTGAGCTAGCAGCTGGCCAAGGCTGCTTGGAGAACGGCTCTTCTCCAGGGCCCGGAGTTTCCTTGACGACTGTGCGTGTCGTTGATGCCGAAGAACTGGATGCATCCGTAGAAGGAGTTCGGGGTTTTTGCAGCTTCTTGTAGACCCCCAGCTTCCTCTTGAGCTGCTTCAGCTCCACCGACGTCTTCCCTGGGGAGCGGGTAGTCGTTGTGGGCTGGTGTCGGGAGAGGACGTTGACTCCGTGGAAAGGTCGGCTTCTTTCCACACTCCTTAATTTGGTCCCCAAGTTATCCGGTACCGGTATAATCTCCACAGCTTTCTGCTTCTTTTGGAGTCCCTCCCGTATTTTCTCCAAGGCTCTAGCCCCTCGAAAATCATAAGTTTTCATTAAAGCATCTTTATAGGATAGCTTTAACGAATTCTTATAATTTCTTGGGTCTTCAAGGAGTTTCCCCGTCTCGGCAGAGTCTTTTTTCGCGGAGTCTGATTTTTCCTCGGCGATTTTCCCTGGCGAAGACTGGTCGTGGGGTGGAGATTTTCCCCCATCATTTCCTCCTTCTCGCGTCGAATCAGCTTCGTCGAAGTTGATTTTCCCGGAATCCCGCGGCCGCTTTCGGATCTTTTTATTTTCGCCAGCTAGATCCGCAATCACTGGCGACTCCCATTTTTTGGCTTCTGATTGGCCGGAAGATTTCCGCCACTGTTGCGTGCCCGATACTCTGCGCGTGCGGCCTTCATTTTGTTGCAGTCGAAGATTCGGTGGCCCGGCACCCCGCAAAAATCACACGTGACGTTGGTGTTTTTCGGACGTGGCCGCCCGTCGAATCTGTCGATCTCCATCGGGTCGGCGAACGTGGTGTGAGCCGAGCGGTCGCCCTGTCGCGTACTGCCGACGTGCGTCCGTCGTGTTCCGGCGTTGACCATGTCGAAGCGCTCCGCGGCCGAAACGATGTCACTGTAGCTCGCGTAGTTTGACACCGCGACTTGTCGTTTGACTTCGGTCTTCAGCCCTGCGAGGTAAGATTGCACTTTTTCCCCTTCGGTCAGGTCGGGAATTCTGTTATAAAATTCTTCCATCTGCTGCGTGTACTGTGCTACACTCCCGAACTGTCGATGGCGATGAATTTTTTCGCGGGCAAGGAAACCTGAATTTATCGGCTCGAATCGTTTCAGCAGGTCGGCGCGGAACTGCTGCCACGTGGCTTCACCGTGGATGAAAGTACTGTTGCCGCCAATCCACTCGAGTGCCGGCCCTCGCATCAGTGTCGCCGCGAGTCGTACACGTTGACCGTCCCAGACTGGCGAGCTCCATCCGACGGCTGCGAAGTAGATCTCCATCCCGGCGATCCATCTGCGGGCGTCGGAGTTTCGATCGCTCGGATCGAACGGCTCAGGTGGGCGCGGTTTCGGAGCCTCGAGAAACTGCTGCGACTGCTGCGTCGTCGCCGTTGTCGTCTCGTGCTGCGCTCCGGCGAGTCGAGTTACTCGCTCGAATTCGTTTCGCCACGCTTCGCGATCCGCTCGCATTTCCTCCTGAAGGGCTGCGATGCGCGCGAAGAGCTGCTGGGTAACCTCGGCGTTGTCGAAGGTTGCCATCCTGTTCAAAACACGCACGGAGGGGGTAATTCGAAAATCGCGGAGCTGGTGCTTACCAGAATCGGCGTCGAATTCGTCGCCCCCGGCGGTTTTTCGAGGCAGGTTTTCCCGCTGCTGCTGCTTTGTTGAGCGCGGCCGAGTGAGAAAAGCTCTGATTACCAAGTGTCACAGGATCGAATGACTCGAGGATCGATTGCACTATCGATCAGTACAAGGCGCTTTTATACTTCCAGAGTACATTAGGTAACCAGGTTTTATCCTATCTAAAGGAATAGACCCTTCTAGAATATAGAATCACCCTGCGTATAGCCACGCGAGGCTATTGGCTTTAAGGGATTACGGCAGGATTACGCTAGATAGCGTGTCTAGAACATTCCATGCCTGGTCGGTGATATAATTATAATAAGGGAAGAAACCAAAGGATAATGGAAAATGGGGAATATGAGACCAAAAGAGATGAGATTAAAAGAGGAATGAAATGAAGATGAAATATGGAAAAGGCCAAGTGGTGTAACGAGGTCGTACTCTCACAACTGGGCAGAGTCCCTCGTCCGCTCCAGCACCAGACGACCCGACCCCACCACCACCCCCTCCCGCACCCCCGCCTCCTCCACCACGCCCAACCTTGGGGCGGCGGCCCTTCCCCGAACGAAACTGCGCTGCAGCAGCAGTCTCAGCCACAGTGGCGAACCGTCGGAGAAGGTACACTGAGCGGGGGCACAACCCTGAAAGATAGGGACCGGGACGGTACCGCTCGCCTGGGCGATGGAGCGGTGGCGGGTCTCTATCACAGTCAGGGTGTCGACAAAGTCAGTGAGGGTGAGGTATGCGGGGTGAATGCTAAGGAAGCGGTCGCGGGCGACAGCAAGGCGGTCAGGGAGGCGGGTGGCAAGCAGGTAAAGGGTAGAGGTAATGGGCGGCTGGTGGGCTCTAAGCTGTGCGTCAGTGCAGGCAGCGCGCCAGGTCTCATCTATCGAGCGCAGGTGAGCAGCGAGGTCAGAGACAGTGGGGAAAGACGCAAGGTCAGGAAAGAGCATCGGGAGGATTAGGCGACCCACCGAGGCAGCTGGAGGGGTGGAATAGCGCTTGATGACTGCATCTAAGTATGCCTGAGCAGTAGTGAGGGACCTAAAGCGAGGGCGCTCGGACGGGGGAAGGGCGTTGCTAATGGCAAGCTGAGCGACAGCATCGCGAGAAAGCCAGACAGAGCGCGCACGGGCAGTGGCAGCAGTGGACTCGCGCTCAGTGGGTGTGGGGTCAGCGGGCAGAACAGCAGGGGGGTCTGGGCAAGGGAGCATACCGTCAAGGTGTGCGGAAAGCGGTTCACCATCCTGCCGCTGGCCAGTGAGTTGGCGGCGGAGGTCGGCAAGCCACGCCTCGAACTCCAGAGGCTTGCCTTCCGCATCGAAGCGAAGCTCCGCCGCCATCAGGAGCAGTGCAGTGCGGTGCAGGGCAGTGCAGCAAGGTGGAGGGCAATGCAGTGCGGTCCAGTGCGGTGCGGTGCAGTGCAGTGCAGTGCGGTGCAGGGCAGTACAGTGTGGTGCAGGGCGGTGGAGTGCGGGGCAGTACGGTGCAGGGCAGTGCAGGGCGGGGGGGGGGAACCGTACCAGTGAGGAGGAAGGGGCCGAGGCAGGGACGAGCGCAGGGGCCGGGCGGGCGCGACGGGGCCGGGCCAGTGCGACGGGGCCGAGCGAGGGCGACGGGGCCGGGCGGGCGCGACGGGGCTGGGCGAGCGCGACGGGGCCGGGCTGGTGCGGCGGGGCCGGGCAGGTGCGACAGGGCCGGGCCGGTGCGACTGGGCCGGGCGGGTGCGACGGGGCCGGGCGGGCGCGACAGGGCCAGGTGGGCGCGACGGGGCCGGGCCGGTGCGACAGGGCCGGGCGAGGGCGACGGGGCCGGGCGGGTGCGACGGGGCCGGGCGAGCGCGACGGGGCCGGGCTGGTGCGGTGGGGCCGGGCGGGTGCGACGTGGCCAGGCAAGGGCGACGGGGCCGGGCAGGGGGCGACGGGGCCGGGCAGGGCGCGACAGGGCCTGAAGGCGTGACGGGGCCCAGGAGGGGCGCTACGGGGCCCAGGAGGGGCGTTACGGGGCCCAGGAGGGGCGTTACGAGGCCCAGGAGGGGCACGACAGGGCCCAGGCGGGGCCCAGGAGGGGCACTACGGGGCACAGGAGGGGCGCGACTGTGCCCAGGAGGGGCGCTACGGGGCCTAGGAGGGGCATTACGGGGCTAAGGAGGGGCGCGACGGGGCCCAGGAGGGGCGCTACGGGGCCCAGGAGGGGCGCTACGGGGCCCAGGGAGGGCGCGACGAGGCCCAGGAGGGGCGCTACGGGGCCCAGGAGGGGCGCAACGGGGCCCAGGAGGGGCGCGACGGGGCCCAGGAGGGGCGCTACGGGGCCCAGGGAGGGGCACTACGGGGCCCAGAAGGGGCGCGACGGGGCCCAGGAGGGGCGCGACGGGGCCCAGGAGGGGCGCTACGGGGCCCATGAAGGGCGCGACGGGGCTAGGGGGGGAGGGGGTCGCGACGGGGCTAGGGGCACGACGGGCCGAGCTAGGGGGCGAGCGGAAGCAGTAGGTGGGGGGGGATCCTACCTACGCGTGATACCATATCAGAATTGAAGTGATAATGATAGAGTGAGAGTATACACAGATGTATACCTAAGTGTGTTGTACCCTCTAAGAGGTGACCCTATACAGTCTATACAAACATGACAAATACACATGTTTGACACGAAGTACCCTGATTTGAAGGGTGAGCCCCTGGCATAAACGGATCGTAGAGCTACAAAACCCCCCTATTCCCCACCCCCCAGTACCACCCCCAACCTATCCCCTCCCTTTCCCCTCCAGAAAAGAGACGTACTCATAGATTGGATGGTGGTTCACGAGTGAGAAGACCTAGGGCACAGAGCCAAGCAAGGAGTTTACGTAGGTGAAGTGGTGTGTTTCGTTCTTACAGAGCCCTTGACTGGAAAATTTGACGCTACGAAATATATATATATATATAATAATAATAATAATCCCAGCACTGACGTGTTGTTTTTGTTCCTACGCGGCTTCTGATGACTAACTTTTAAGGTACACCCGTGAGATCCGGGTTTCCATATAGAATGACGACTGGCAAAAACGAGTAGCACCAAAACGAATGTTCGGTGATCTGTCCGCCGACGAACTTGGCGAGGTTGGGTCTTTCGCCAACGCCAGTGTTACCAGCCGAAGTGTCAGAGCATTTCGCATCCCACTCATCGTCCTCTCTCGCATCATGTTGGTGCCAGCAAACATTTGCAGCAGCATTCACGGCACCCATCATGTTTCTAGCGAGCACCATTGGAGTTTGTTTCTACTCTACAGCCTGGAGCCCTACATGTACGCGGGCATGTGCTTCCTGATAACTTGCAGCCTAGTGTCTCAGTTTGGAGTTTGTTTCTGGCGTTTAGTGAGTAGCTGAAGCTTCTATCATATCCCAGTCACTGACATTGTGCCGTTATGCCTGATAAAGGTTTTTGCAGGCGAGAATGCGCTGCGAGTATTGCTGCGACGCGATCTTAGTACGAGTTGACTAGGTCGTCTTCTATCCGCTGTTGAGAACGAGTTAGCGACGATTTCCGGTACCTCGGTCCTGGCCTGATGGTTACACGACAGATAGAGTTTTAATAAGGCTTTTGTAGAATTGACAGGGTTAATATTGAGTACTCTTAGCAGATAGATGGCGGAGGCAGCGGCTGCAGCAGTAGTGTCGCGACGACATCACGACGATGCAGCAGGCGACGACGACGACGAAATTGATGCGTCATCGTCGCACAGGAGTCCCCGAACGAGCATAGAACGCCATTCGCCGGGGAATTCTCGATTTCACAAGCACTCGTCACTCGCTAAATCCGGCTCCCTTCCCAAGTCCGGCTCGCTTCCGAATTCTGGTTCGCTGTCCAAGTCAGCGTCCGACGCGTCGACCGATCCCACCTCGCCCGCTTACGCGACCCGAGGCTCGTTCCCGAAGTCATCCTCGTTATTAGACGACCCCGCTAAGTTTGAGGCGTATGAGCAGCTTAACCGACAACAGGCGAAAAACTTGAGGTGACGACGCAAACTCATTAGGTGATCATGTATTACGTAGCGCTGGTAAGGTGCTGCTTGCGACAGTAACCATAACTTGTCAATCTTCTAACCAGTAACCACCTTCACTCGAGCAACCAGTAACCACCATCTGCCAATCGCGTAACCAGTAACCGCACCGTGTGTGATTCTTCGCCTGTGCGTGCAGCCCTGGGGCTGGAGGCCGCCTTCCCAGGCAAGACAGCTCCAGCGGCGGCTTCTCCTCCTCCCCGCCGCCTCGCTCCACGTCCAATCATGCTCCCTCGCACCAGGGACCTCCAGGGTCGCTGGAGTTATTGGCACTACCTAGGGTGCCAGGGCCTCTTGGGTTATCCGGACATCATGCATTAGTGGGGGATGGGGGGAATGGGGGACGGGAGGAAGCAGGGATGAAACAGACTAAGGAGCCAGTCGCCCCCAACGCCCCACCAGTAGTGTCAGATTTAGGACTCGAACCCAGGACTTCTGCTCCTTTTGCGTCTGCATCTGGGTCCGGCATGGCTGCAGAAGCAGCAGCGACAATGGCAGGAGCAGCAGGGAGGCACCAACCGGCGCATTCATTCCCACGCTCCTCCCTGAAGCATCCCAGCGCTATGGCCAGTCGCTCTGGGTCATCCTGCTGCTGCTCCCCCTCCTCCTCCTCCTCTTCCCCTAGAGTGAAGAGGAGTGTGCGGTGGGCGTTAGAGGAGGGAGGGGAGAGTGACGGGGGTGAAAGGCGGAGTGTGGGTCGGGTGGACGAAGGGGAGGGAGAGGGGGAGGGGATGGTTGAGGGAGACCTGCTCATAGGTGGAGGGGAGGGCGGGCCGAGAGAGGGGGAGGGGGAAAGAGGGGGAGGGGGAATGGGGGCGGTAGGGGGAGAGGTAGGGAGCAACGGCAGAGGAAAGCTGTTTCGAGTGTTAACTGCAGACAGCTGTATGGGAGGAGACGGTGGTGGCAGGAGTGCAGTGTACGGTGGGAGGAGCACGGATTGGGGGAGAGGAGGCAGAAGCAGCAGAAGGGCGGGAGGATGGGGAGGGGCGGTGGGGTGGTGGTTTGGTCGGGGGAAAGGCACGGCAGACAGAGGGGTTGATGGAGCAGGGGATGGCGGTGGTTGGGGGGGAGGGGAGGGAGGGGGAGGTGATATGTCCGGGGTGATTGCAGAAGATGTGCCTCTATTGAATGACGAGGAGGTGGAGCGGATGGATGAAGAGGTCATTCAGGGTAAGCGTCCCCTTTCCCTCCCCTCTCCTCTCCCCTCCTTTTCCCCACAATGTGCTCGCTGCCGCTCCGTGTTTCCCTGGCCCGTGACCCCGTCACTTCCTCTTCCCTTCCCCTGCCCCCGTCACTTCATCTTCCCGTTCCTTGCAGCTCTGTTCGAGCGCGTGGCGGAGGCGCAGAGCCAGCTGCACAGCTACAAGAACCCCCTCGGCTTCCCTCTCTTCAGCCCCATGCACTAACTTCCCCCCACCCGCCCCCCTGGGTTGCATCGCATGCAGCCCTGTTCGAGCGCGTGGCGGAGGCGCAGAGCCAGCTGCACAGCTACAAGAACCTGGTGGTTTTCTCGCTCTTCACAGCGCTCTACCTCCTCATGCTCTGCCTGCAGGTGCGTGCTTCTTCTCTCCCCAAGCCATGCTCTGCCTCCCCCCCGGTACCTTTTTCTGACTGCGTTTGAGCCGCATTGGCGCGTGCCTCTTGGCTTGCTTGCTTTCTTCTCTATGCTGCACAATCACTATCATCCTCTCCCATGCACTCCCCCTCTCTCGCCCTCTCATCCCATCCCCCCCACCAGGCCCAACCCTTCCAGAGCTACCAGGTGGCCGCAGCACTCTCCGTCGTGGTTTCCTTATGTTGGACTAGCACTGCCACAACCGCTCTCACAACCTCCCATGCTCCCCCTCTCCCTCTCTCTGTCTCTCTCGCATCCCCCGCCCTACCGCACCCCCCCCTCCAGACCCCATCCTTCCAGCGCTACCAGGTGGCCGCAGCCCACTCCATCCTGCTTTCCTGATTCTGCACCGCACTTCAACAATCACTGTCTCCATGCTCTCCCTCTCTCTTTCTCTGTCTCTCCCTCTCCCCCTCCCCCCCCCAAATCAACCCCCCTCCCACCACCCCCACCAGGCCCAATCCTTCCGGAGCTACCAGGTGGCCGCAGCCCACTCCATCCTGCTGCCTCCGGTACGTGCCATTCTTCTCCCCAGGTGGCAGTCCCAGGCCTCTCAACCCCTTGTGTGTGTCACTCACCTCACCTCACCCTTCTTCTCAAGCTGCACTCAACTCCACTCCATAGCCCTTGCAGTAACTCTGTTCTGTAGCCCTCATCACCCAGTTCTGGGACCTTCTAGTCCCATACTCGGGCCCCTGAAACTGACGTGTGCTCTGTGTGTGGGGGGGGGGGCAGGACTATTCGGGTGACTCTAGCTACTCTTTCGCCAGCAGCAGTGACTTCTATACGTGGCTCAACGACAGCATTATTCAGGTGATCTCACCAGAGGTGTGATACTAGTCTGGTCCTGAGGCTTTTCAGGACTCCCAGCGGTGAATTTTACACCTGGCGCAACAACAGCAGCATTGTCAGGTGATTTCAACAGGTCAATCCTTTCATGTGAAGTGAACAAGCGTCTTCGCCCTTTGCTCCACCCACCCTCTTCTCCTCGTTACTATAACCAACATTGAGAGTGCACAAACATAACTAGTTTCCATCAACCAGTTTCCATTCCTCTCCTCCCCTGTGGTGCGCCTCTCACCCCTCAGGTCGTGTGGTCGGACCCCCAATGCGGCGACGGCACATGCACCCCCCCCACGGAGTTCCCTGCAGTGGGCCGCTTTGGCTGCGCCCAGGACTGCGGTGAGGCGCGCAACGTAACGGCGGTGACGGTGGCGCTGCGCTGCCACTTCGCGTCGAGGGAGGCCATGGCTGCGAGCTCGTGGAATCTGTGCTCCACCGCCATCCGAGACGTGTGCTGGTGAGACGGCAGTGCGAGTGAGTGCGGGGGGGAGCGTAAGAGAATGTGAGTGTGCTGATGAGGTACACATGTGTGTTACTTGCACGCCTCTGAGAGCTCCTAACCTTCCAATCTCTCACCACATTACCTTCCCAACCAAACCCCCCTCCCCCCACCAGGTTCGTTCCAGGAGGACCCCCACCCCAGCCTTTCACGGAGATGACAGCCTCTTGCACACGTCACCCTGTGCGTGGCTGCCATACCATCCGCCCCCCTGCTGCTGCACCTCATCTCATCACATTGTGTGATATGATCCCTCCCCTCACTCTCCCAGGTTCCAGGACCCCCAGCCGTTCACGGAGATGACAGGCTGGCACACGGTGACCATGCGACTGCCCGACAACGACTGGTTTGTGTCCCTCACCGCCCCTAATGGCGGTGTGGGCGTGTACGTGTACGATTCGATGGCCAAGACCCGCTCTCGAGAGGCAGAGCCTGCCTACTCGGGTGTCAATAGCACGGCTGCGGAAGTCTCTGCTCTGCCGACACCAGCAGCACCGACACCACCACCAGCAGCATCAGCGTCAGCAGCACCGTCAGCAGGCGCAGCAGCCCCATTAGCAGCATCCACCAAGGCGTATCTGCGCCCCTCTAATGGCACGGGCGCCAATGTGCTGCTGGCGTCCGTTGATGGGTGCGTGGTGGATGGGGAGAGCAACCTGCAGCGGTGCAGACAGGTACGGTGGGGTGCCTGCCAAGTATTTTCCTGGCTCCATCCACAGTCTGAACCCACGATGCTGTGTGCTGGCCGTCTTACACTAGAGCCTTTTGAGTCGAGTTGACGTTTGACTCGACTCGACTGGACGTTTGAGTCGACTGGACGTTTGAGTCGACTGGACGTTTGAGTCGACTGGACGTTTGAGTCGACTGGACGTTTGAGTCGATTCAATACGCATCCAAATCTGAACCCGCGATTTTGTGTGCTCACCACCTTGCACGTCACCCCCCCCCTTCCTCCTTGCCATTCCCTTGCGTCTCCCCTTTGCCACAGACGTGTGCCATCTGGACTCTTTGTCTCCCGCAGCTGTGCACCAAAGGCAGTGCCAACAGCAGCAGCAGCAGCAGCAGCAGCAGCAGCAGCAGCAGCAGCAGCAGCAGCATCAACAGCAGTGCTGGCACCACCCCTTCTCTGCCCATGCGGGTGGCCTCCTTGGCTCTGGGCAGCTGCTTCCAGGCGTGCAATGCCATGCTGCCAGGGACCTCCTTTGAGCACCCCAACAACGTTTCCTGCTCTCAGGTCGGCTCATTTTTGCTCACATTACCTTCATTGCTGCATGCTTCCAGGCGATTGTTTCACGTGCTCAGGTGATGCTCTCAGGTGCTCAGGTGATGCTCTCAGGTGCTCAGGTGATGCTCTCAGGTGCTCAGGTGATGCTCTCAGGTGCTCAGGTTCGGTGACTCAAACCAGTGCCCGCATTTTTTCTGCGAGTCATGTGTTGGCTTGGCTCCTTGTGCTTTCTAAGATGCTGACGTGGCAACCCCTCCTGCGCTCCCCCCCCACACCCTCCGTCCCTCTCCCTACCCCCCCATCTCATTTTCCTGGCAGGCGTTCACCCTGTTTGAGGCGTCTCTTCAAACGCCTTCCTGCACCGGTGCTCCCTCCTGCTTCTACCCTCCTGCAGCGCATCCCTTCATCTCTTGCTGCTCTTTCTTTCCATTCGTCCTGCCGTTTACTTTCATGTTTCTTCCACCTGTCCGCCGTATGCCATAAGTGCACGCCGTTGCTTTGCCTCCTGCCACTTTTCCACGCTTTTTCTCCATTCCTGTCATGCCCCTTTCATCTCTTGCCCCTTTGATCTCTTGCCCCTTTCATCTCTTGCATATCCCAACCTCTCATATCCTGCAATGGCATGGCTGCAGATATGCTCGCTGGGGCCCTTGGGTCTGCCGGCTCTCAGGCATCCACAGCAGCAGCAGCAGCAGCAGCTGGAGAGGCATCAGAAGTAAGGGGCTCCTCATCTGCCCGTCTGCTTCTCGATGCTTTTGCCCCTGCTGACAGCAGCGGCAGCGGCAGCGGCAGTGTCAGCGATTCACCATCATTTCCAGACACCCCCTGCATGCATGGCATCAGCACATCTGCTCCCGAGCGCTCTTTGCCCTCCCCGCACCTCTCTTGGCCTGCTGGGTTTCACCCGAATCGCTGGAGTGACATGGCTTCTGTGCAACAGGTATGTATGATATCCAATCATTTAATGCTGTGGACATAACCCTGGGGTCAATGTCAGAGGATTCCTTTACATTATATTCAGAGGATTCCTTTACATTATGTTCAGAGGATTCCTTTACATTATACTTAGAGGATTCCTTTGCATTATATTCAGAGGATTCCTTTACATTATATTCAGAGGATTCCTTTGCATTATATTCAGAGGATTCCTTTACATTATATTCAGAGGATTCCTTTACATTATATTCAGAGGATTCCTTTGCATTATATTCAGAGGATTCCTTTACATTGTATTCCGAGGATTCCTTTACATTATATTCAGAGGATTCCTTTGCATTATATTCAGAGGATTCCTTTACATTATATTCAGAGGATTCCTTTACATTATATTCAGAGGATTCCTTTACATGATATTCCGAGGATTCCTTTACATGATATTCAGAGGATTCCTTTACATTATGTTCAGAGGATTCCTTTACATTATACTTAGAGGATTCCTTTGCATTATATTCAGAGGATTCCTTTACATTATATTCAGAGGATTCCTTTGCATTATATTCAGAGGATTCCTTTACATTATATTCAGAGGATTCCTTTACATTATATTCAGAGGATTCCTTTGCATTATATTCAGAGGATTCCTTTACATTGTATTCCGAGGATTCCTTTACATTATATTCAGAGGATTCCTTTACATTATATTCAGAGGATTCCTTTACATTATATTCAGAGGATTTCTTTACATGATATTCCGAGGATTCCTTTACATTATATTCAGAGGATTCCTTTACATTATTTTCCGAGGATTCCTTTACATTATATTCAGAGGATTCCTTTACATTATATTCAGAGGATTTCTATCGGCACGTCTCACTCTCCCCACTGCTTTCCCTGTCCCCTCCACTGTGCTGTGCAGCGCCACCAGCAGCTGAGGCAGCAGTTGCAGGAGGAGTGGGTGCAGCGGCACAGGGGCCGGGAGACGGAGAGGGAGCAGCACAGGCCCCACCCACCCAATGCCAGCAGCGCCAGTGGGCGCACCTCTGAGGCGCCTGAAATGAGTGCCAGCGCCCTGAGCTCCACACGCCAGCTCTTCGCCTCCGCTCCCCCATCATTCTTCCCAGGTGCTTCTTCTGCCCCGTGCCTGGCCCCTCCCCCTTCCCGCTCTCTCCCCGCTTTTTTTTAGGCGCCTCAAAACTTAACTCCCCCTTCCCGCCCTCTCCCCGCTTTCTCCCTGTTGTTCCCTTCCATCTCACTGACTGAATTCGTCTTTGGTTGCTCATCGCCATTCTTGGCCTTCCTGGTCGTACCTCCCCCAGACATGCCTGCTTTCATGCCATGCCACCTCGAGTCAGGTCTCATCTCAGTGCAGCGCCCCATTGCTCATGGAACACGCTACAGCCTTTTGCACGTCTCCTCCTTCCCTGTACCCTTCCCTTGGTCCTCCCACCCCTGCAGCCGCCTCCACTCCGCCAATCACAGATGCCCAGCTGCTTGTCTGGGAGAGCCTTGGGACCTCCGATGGCGAGCGAATCAGGGCGTGCCAGGTGGCGGTGGCACGCACCCTATACACTACAGTGAAGGAGAGCTGCTTGGCCGGGCCGACCAATGGGAACGGCAACAGTGGCAGCGATAATAGCAGCGGTGGCAATGAAAACAGCAGCAGGAACAGTAACAGCAGCAGCGGCAGCAAAATCAGCAGCGCTAGTAGCAGTAGCACGTTGCTGGCATCGTCCCCAGCCAAGAGCCTCTCCCTCGCCTCCCGCAGCCGCCTCGTTGCTTTCCTCTGCACGCTCTTTGCTGGGCCTGTGGCCTCACACCCCCGCTGCAACTTCACGGAAGGTTCCTCCGGGCGGCAGTTGAAGGACCAGGCAGAGCTGGTGGATTACATTCGAGCGACGCACCGCAGGTAGGGGGTTGCGAGGGGCATGGTAGTTGCGGTGCAGACAACAGGTAATGTAGTAGTGGGTTGTTTAGGGTCTCCCACCCGTGTGCCAAGTTCAGTAACTAACCTGCTTCCTACGCTCCCCATGCTCCCCCACCCCTCCCTCCCCCCCCTTTCACATTCATCTTTCACCATTCGCCCCATCCCTGTCTCTCTATCCCCCACACCTGGCAACGCCTGCTCAGCCCGTCTCGGCGCTTCTCTGCCGCCCAGCAGTCTCTCTTCGTCCGTATTCTCGTCATGGCCCTGCAGTCAGTCGTGCAGAAGATGCCAAATGATGCCGTCCAGGCTGCCACCCGCCTGCTGCACGTCTTCAATGATGCCGTGATCTCCCCAGACGCCTCGTCTTGCCCTGCAGGTGCCTCTCTGTTACTCTCAGGTGCTCTTTGTTCTTCTCAGGTTCCCACTCTGTTCCCCTCAGGTGCCTCTCTGTTTCTCTCAGGTGCCTCTGTGTTTCTCTCAGGCGCCTCTCTGTTTCCCGCAGGACTCATATTCTGTTTGCAATAGGCGACCCTGTGCTGGATTATGCTGCCCACCGCGCTCGTCCCTTCCCCTCACATCGCTTTCCTTCTTCCCAACTCCTCCCTCTCCTTCTCTCTGCTCTCCTACTCTCTCTCCTCACCCATTCTGTGCCTCTTCCCGTCCACTTTGCTCCATCACTCGCTCCACCACTCCCCCTTCCCCCCCTTCCCCCAGCGGACTTCATAGTGCTGTGGGACTCATCTTCCTACTCCCGCCGCCTCATTTCCGACGGCCAGCGGATCACGTGGGTGTGGAACGACGACGACTACCACGAGCTGCGAGGTGCATCAGGAGCTCTCATTTCATTCAACTTCGTCCCGGCCGCATATTCGAGCTCCGTCGGCCTCGTGCTCCGTACCATCTAGCTCATTCCATGCTCCTCCTGTTCCATGTGCCACGGTGCCACCTCCTGTTGCTGTAGAGAAGCCATTTGACGCCTCACCACTTGCGCATCATTCATTCCCGCCCACCATATCTCCTTATCCCTTTTGGCTGCACTCCGTCCCATCCCTTCACTGCAGTTCCGGCAGGCACCGAGCCGTTTCTCGGGTTTGGAGCGGGTCGGCTGGGCCTTTCACGGCTTGCCACGTGTGCGTGGGACAACATCGGGCCCAGAGATGCCACGGACGAGCCTGCGCCATGTGTGCTGCGTGAGTGGTGTACTGTGATGACGTGGCATGTGTGGAGCGCACGTGTGTGATGTCACTTCGTCCTTGCAACGCGTGTCATGTGAAGTCTCAAAGCACTCCTCTTGCCCTTCTCTGCAGGATCTCCCGAGGACGCCTCTTCCGCCCACTTCAGCTACACCAAGGTGTTTGGCCGCGCAAGGGACGGGACAGTCAGGGACTCGCCTCAGTCGCTGGCGTCCACACTCATCCAAGCCAGGAATGGCTCAGGTGCGCGCATGTGATGAAGGGTCCTCTACCGCATGGACATATGGCCGTGCGGCACTCAGCTCCCCATCACCCGCCCACTTCAGCTGCTCCAAGGTGTTGGGTCGAGCGAGAGCCCGACGCAAACGCCTGATGCCAAGGGCACCATGCAAGCGACAGATGCAAGGGCCCGATGCAAGCACCCGATGCCAAGCGCCTGATGCCAACGGCCCCATGCCAGGGCCCGACGCCAATGGCCCGATGCCAAGGACCCGATGCAAGCGCGCGATGCAAGCGTCCCATACAGCGCCCGATGCAAGCGCCAGATGCAATAGCCCGATGCAAGCGCCCTATGCCAAGGGCCCGATGCTTTCAAGGACTCGCCACAGTCGCTGGCATCCACACTCTTTGAACCTAGGAATGACTCAGGTGCACGCATGGTGTGGCGCGGATGCATGCATGCAGCACAGTGTGTGTTAAGACATGCGTGTGCTTGCGAGTCATACGAGCAGCTCACCCTGTGAATCAGTCAAGGACGCGCTGCAATGTGGCACTATGTGGCTTCTGACTCCCTTACCCCTCCAGCCCCGTCCCTACTCTGCTCCCCTCTCACCAGCACCCCAGCAGCACTTCTCTATCCCGCCACCTCTCTGCTTTTGAGTCGTCTCAAAAGGCGCCGGCTCTCCCCCCCCCAGCAGTGCCCTATCAGCCCCTGCTTCGCACCACCCTCTGAGCTGCGACTCTCACTTTCCCACTCCTCTCTCAATTCACCCGCCTCCTCTCCCCTGCTCATCCGGCCCCCTCGCTCCACCAGAGCCCCAGCCGCGCACCTCCCTCCTGCCCTACCAACTGCTGCTCGACACCCTCTGTGCCCCTGCGTGCCGCCTCGCCATGCTGTCCAACGGCCGCTGCGACCACCCCTGCAACGTAGCTCCCTGTGACTTCGATGGCGGAGACTGCGCGTGCGGTGGCGCTGGCAAGGGGGCCCTTGGGAGCATCGCTGCTGGTGGTGCTGATGGTGGTGGCAGCAGTGGGAGCAGTGGCGTGGGGGTGGGGGGAGCAGCGGATGTGCTGTGGTGTGCGTGCCCGGTGCTGCAGATGCGAGGGGATGATGGAGGTACGGTTCTTTGCTTAGAACTGAAGAATCGTGGCCGCATGCGTACGAAGCTGGTAACCGCAGAGTATCGAGGCATGGCCGCTATTTCTATGAGATGGTATGGGAGATATGTAGGCTTCCTGCTTCTCAGTCCATGTGTGACGTGTCTTATGAATTGACTTACAAGTGCCCTGCTTGCTCAACCTATCTTGCCGCCTCTCTCTTTGTACGGTTTTGCCTCCACCGCCCATACACTCTCTCAACTCCAACCTTCCTTCCTGACTCCCGCTGAACCCCCTCCCCGCCTCCCCCCTCTCCCCCACTCCTCAGCATGCTGTGAGGCGGCGGGCGTGGGCACGGGCATCAAGGTGCCTTTCAGTCTGCGCAAGTTCGACCCCTCTGTGCATTCCCTCGACTCCATTCTGGGCAGCAGGGCCTCTGCGCTGCCTCGTGCCGTCTCCCAGTACAACAGGTGCGGCCCGTACTCCTTATAATGCGTCCCGCATGTGCTCCTTATAATGGGTTTGGCTTGTACTGAAAAAGATCCGTCCTCTATGTTCTGTCTTCACCCACCTCGTCTCTCCCCCCTCATCAATGGCAGTACCGCTGGGACTCCTCTGACTGTGTCTCTGAGGTGCCTGAACTGGAGTGTAGACACATGCTCGGTATGCCTGGTTCACCCACCCTTCCTTCCCCCTTCCAGGGTGCTGTTGGGCCTCGTCATTCTGCAGCACCGCTGGGGCTCCTCTGGCTGTGCCTTTTGAGGCGCTTAAAAATGCATCCATACTTGGCAACCCGTGTGCCTGCCCGCCCTCTATTGTCCCCCCCCCCCACCAGGGTGCTGATGGGCCTCATCATTGTACAGTACCGCTGGAACAACTCTGACTGTGCCACCAGCAGGTAAGCCCGTGGTCCAGCCTTATGCACGCCCGCATGCGCGTGCTCAAGCATGCACCCTGCCTGCTCTGACTGGCGGCCGTACTGCTGCCAATTCTCTGTGCGTGCTACTGACTCAACATTCACTCCGCTCACGCCCCCCCACCGTTCCACCTTCACTGCAGGTTTCACCTCCAGGACTCGTGTGCATCGGACAAGTCTCCAAGGCGTTCCTGCAGTGCCCACAAGCACAAGCCAAAGGCACTTCCCGCCCACCCCGCCGTCCCCTGTCTGCAGGTTCCACTTCCAGGAGTCTATTTTTGAGGCGCCTCAAAAACCGTCCCCTGTCTGCAGGTTCCACTTCCAGGACCTGTACATCTCGGGTGAGTCATCCGAGGTCTTATGCGATGCTTAAGCCAGATACTATCCTCCCCCTCCCCCCCGCCACCCCCCCGGTCTGCAGGTTTCACTTCCAGGACCTGTGCGTCACAGGCGAGTCATCCAAGGCGTTCGGGGTGAACCCGGTGTTTCTGCCGTCCTCCTCGCTGTACAACGCCAATGCCGCGGCCAACACCACCGCCTACACCAACGAATCTTTCGCCAACCCCTTTGAGCTCAACGCCAAGGGGCTGCCCTATGGCTTCCAGCAGCTGGTGAGGTGCCAGCAGCTGGTGGGACCATTGTATGCGCACAGCAGCGCAATCGACCTACCACAGCATTAGCAATCCCTGTTACCTACCGCCGTTGTCCATCAGCTGTTGCAGCCTCTCTCTTCTAACTCCCTCCTCTCCTCCCCCTTTCCCCCCTTTCTCCTCCTCTCCCCTCCTCTCCCCTCCTCTCCCCTCGCCTTCATTACCCAGCCCAGCAGCACCTGCTCTTCCTGCCATGTTTGACGGTGACCCAGATATCTCATTCGTCTCCCTCTCCTCCCCTCCCCTTCAACGCCCAGCCCGGCAGCACCCGCTTCCCGCTTGTGTTTGACGTGAATCTCGACAACGGGGCAGCCACGCGGCGGCTGCAGTACCTGGTGGACGGGTACTTCATTGATAACTACACCAAGAGCATCAATGTCGTGCTCATCACCCGCAATGGTGAGTGCTTGAAGGATAATACCGAGGCTGCAGACGCACAGGCTGCAGATCTGGTGGACGATCTGGTGGACGATCTGGTGGACGATCTGGTGGACGGGCACTTCATTGACAACCACACCAAGAGCATCAACGTTCTGCTCATCACTCGCAACGGTAGGGGGAGCCATGTCGTGTGGGTGTGATCATCCCTGGGTGGGTGGGTGGAATTTCACCCTCATACTCGCAGGCCCTCTGCCATCACTCCCCGTCAGCTGGTATTTTTCTAAAAATCTGCTCTCCTGCTCCTTTATTTCTTGCTACAGTCCTCTGCCTTTTCTCTCCCTGCCTGCACTCTCTCTGCCTGCACTCTTCCCTGTATAGCCAATGAACACCTGTTCACCACCACCAAAACCGCACTCAACCCCTTCTCCTCCTCCCCCCTGATTCCTTCTCCTCTGTACTCATCGTGTTACTCTTACCCTCTCTCCTGCTCCCCCCTGCGGCCCAGCCAACGAGCAACTGTTCACCGCCACCAGAGCCACCCTCACCCTCCAGCCGGGCGGCAGCATGGACGCTACCTTCCAAATCCAGCCAGTCAGCGTGGAGTACTACGACATGAATGAGACAAGCAACGTGATACGGGTGGTCCTGGAGCTCCTGTTTGTGGCGGCGGTGGCTTGGAATATAGTGGAGGAGGTGAAGGAGATGGTGTGGACGTGGAAGGTGCAGCGGCGGTCGTTCTGGCACTACTGGCGGCAGGGATGGAACTGGGTGGACTGGCTATCCATCTCCATCCAGATCATCTGCATAATCATGTGGTGAGAGGCCATGTGGCTCGGAGTGCATTGGAGGAGGGGAGAGAGACGCTGTGGGCGTGGAAGGTGAAGGCGAGGTTGTTGTCAAAAACGTTCTGGCACTACTGGCGGCAGGGGTGGAGCTGGGTGGAGTGGCTCGCCATCTCCATCCAAATTCTTTGAGGCGCCTCAAAAAATCCATGCGTGAGGAGTCTATGTTTGAGGCGCCTAAAAAATCCATGCGTGAGGAGTCTATTTTTGAGGCGCCTAAAAAAATCCATGCGTGAGGAGTCTATTTTTTAGGCGCCTAAAAAAATCCATGCGTGAGGAGTCCTATTTTTTAGGCGCCTCAAAAAATCCATGCGTGAGGAGTCTATTTTTGAGGCGCCTCAAAAATTGGACTGGCTCGCCATCTCCATCCAAATTCTTTGCATAATCATGTGTTGGGGGATGGCTTTGTGCTACCATGCTACCATGCTGAGGAAGGTGGTGTGTGACCAAGGGTGGCTGAGGAATGGAACTTGCTTTGAGGCATGGAAAGGTTTCTGACGGCAGGGGTGGAGGAATTGGGTGGGCTGGCTGTCCATCCCCATCCATATCCTCTGCATCTTCATGGGCCTTTTGAATCGACTCTTTTTTTGTGCCTTTTTTTGGCTGACTTCTGAGTCGACTGAAAAAAGAAGGGGTGAGCGGCTGTGGGGTGAGGGGCTGTGGGGTGAGGGGCTGTGGGGTGAGGGGCTGTGTTGTGAGGAGCAATGAGTAGCCTCGCTACTGGGCCCTCCCCAACCCTCAACCTTCTTACTCTTTCCCTGCTCTCTCTCCCTGCACTCTCCCCTGCTCTCTCCCCTGATCACTCCCCCCATGCACTACAGGGTGTCAACAGCAGCAGTGCACGGCGTGCATTCTCCATGCAGGCGCGCTACGACATCTACGACATGCTGGACGAGTACCCACGCTACTGGGCGCTCCCCAACCCTCCTCTTGTCAAACTCTCCCTCCTATCTCCTGCTCTCTCCCCCCACCATTCCCACGTGCAGGATATCAATGGCAGCAGTGGCGGGGCAGCGCTTCTCCATGCAGGCGCGCTACGACATCTACTACACGCTCGACGAGTACCCGCGCTACTGGGCGCTCCCCAACCCGCCCTCGGGGTACCTGGCGGCCGTGGCGGCTGCGGACAGCCTTGGCAGCATCATCAACACGAGCTCCGCCTACTTTGCTCTCCAAGGAATGAAGTAAGGTTTCTAGCCTGTTGTGGATCTAGCCTGTTGTGGGTCTAGCCTGTTGTGGGTCTAACCTGTTGTGACCACAACAGTCTTGCAGCGATGATGATGGCGATAGGATGGCTCTTGCATGTTCTCCCTTCTCCCTTCCATGCACAGTTCGCACCTCCGCTACGCCCCTGCCTGCCTGCATTGCAGTGCTGCTCGTCTTGAAGCTCACGAACTCGTAAGGGACTCTCGAAGGATTCACGCCCTCGCTTCCCTGATGAAGACAGGGGAGGGGAGGCGGCGGGGACCATAGTGATTCTTTTGAGGCGCCTCAAAAGGAGGGGAGGCGGGGACCATGGTGATTCGCGTGCTTCCCTCGCTCCCCTGCTCGCGATCACCCCTAACCGGCGTCTTCATTCATGGTGCTGCGCGTGCTGAAGCTGATGGGCTGCCAGCCGTACATGGGCATCATCACGCACTCCAACGCCCCCCCTCCCATGTATCCCATCTTGCTCCCCCTCCCGCCCTCCTCCCCCCTCATCAGCGTCTTCATCATGGTGCTGCGCGTGCTGAAGCTGAGGGGCTTCCAGCCATACATGGGCATCATCATGCGCTCCATCCTCCCATCCCATGCCTCCCCATGTGTTTCATGTTTCTCATGCACCCCATGTTTCCAGCGTCTTCATCATGGTGCTGCGCGTGCTGAAGCTGATGGACTTTCAGCCGTACATGGGCATCATCACGCGCTCCATCCGCGTGGCGCTGCCGTCCATCCTGCACTTCTTCATCCTCTCTCTCACCGTCTTCATGGCCTACGCCACCTACGGCTACTTGGTCTTCGGCATCACCATGCCACAGGTGCGTTAGTCTCAGACATTACTCTCCTCGTGTGCTGCCTGCATGCTTGGCTGCATGTATCTGCCTTTCCGGCCTCCTTCCCCATCTCCCCCTCCATTCCCCCACTGCAGTTCAGCACCCTTTGGTCCTCTACGCAGATGTGCTTCTTAATCATGTTGAACAACAGCAGTGTGCTCTACTTCTTTCACCGCATGCAAGGCGGGCACTACATGGCAGCTGCATTACCCTCTCCTATCCTCCCTTGTTTCTCCCTTCCCCCCACTGCAGTTCAGCACGCTATGGATGTCAATGCAGACAAGTTTCCTCATCATCCTGAACGACAATAGCGTGCTCTACTTCTTCCAGCGCATGCAAGGCTGGCAGTACGTGGCGGCCATGATCTTCTGGTTCTCCTTCGTCATCATCTTCTTCTTCGTGCTCTTCAACTTCCTCATCGCCATCATCGTCGACGCCTTTATGGACGTCAAGGTGAGTCAAGGTGTTGACCTGCAAGTTAACACAGGTCAACTGAGGTCAATGGTGGTCGTCTTCTGGTTCTCCTTCATCATCGTTTTCCTCTTTGCGCTCTTCGAATTCTGTATTGCGATTATCGTGACGCTTTTATGGACGTCGAGGTGAGTCAAAGCGGGTCAATGCGAGTCAGCGCAGGTCAACAGAGATGGTATTCTGGTTCTTATTCATGCTCCTCAACTTCGTCATCACGCTCATTCATTCTGCTCAATTCACTATTCGTTTTGTTCTGCAATGCTTGTGATTGGACTGCTTCTTTAACTACCTCCCTCCCTCCCTCCCTCCCTCCCTCCCTCCCTCCCTCTCTCCCTCCCTCCCTCCCTCCCTCCCTCCCTCCCTCCCCCACTCTCGCCCTCCTCCCATGGCCCACTGACATGGTTTGGCAGGATGCAGCGGACAGTGCGTCAGCAATATACGAGGACATGTGGCTCATTGTGCTGCGCTTCTTCCGCCGCGTCTCCTCACCTTATAGCGAGTACAGCCGCCTGCTCCGCCACCTGATTCGCCTGGGGGCCGTGGACACTGCGCACACTGTCATGGAGGTGAGACAGGCTGGGGGCAAGGATGGGTGCTTGGCTTACAGGGGTGTTACAGGGAGCCTGGCGTCGCCTCATAGCGAGTACAACAGTGGTGCTCAGGCACAGCATTTTCATGGGGGCAGTGGATACTGCCTCACTGGCATGGAGGTGAGACAGGCTGGGGGCAACGGGGGGTTGTACAGGGAGCCTGTCTGGCATTCCTTGCTTCCAGCCTCGCTTCCCCCTGTCCCGCCTTCCTCCCCCCCTTTTTCCTCTTACCACCATCGCCCTTTCACCGAGCTACTTGTGTGGAGTCCCTGTTTTTCCCTCCTGAGCAGAAGAGCCTGTGGCAGTCGGCACAGCAGGGCTTTGGCACGAGCCTTCACCACAGTGGGGAGTTGAGACAAAGCAAGGGCCACAACAGCAGCAGCAGCAGCAGTGGCATCAGGCACGGCAGCAGCAGTGGCAGCAGTGGCAGCCGTGGCAGCAGCAGTGTCAGCAGTGGCAAGGCAGGTACGGAGGGGGCAAGAACGGAGGATGCTGTAGTTGATTACGAATCGGGGAGAGATGGCACGAAGGAGGAATGCAGGGAAGAAGACGAGGGGAAGCGGAGGGGCTCAGGAGTGAAGGCTGCGTCTTGCAAGTCTGTGCAAGCGCCGACCACGGAGGAAGTGGAGGCTACTGATTTAAACGTGGCTGCAAGAGACCACAGGGAGAGAGACAACAGGGAGCTGCCAGGTGCTGGAGTCACCAGCTTCAAGGCACCCGCCAGCACCGCTGCGCATGTTGAGGCCAGTGCCTCCCTTGCGGCTGTTGGCCCGTGCAGCGCTGACCGCCTAGCCCTGGAGGCACCTACCAGCGTTAGGGAAAATGGCAGTGGGACGCGTGGCATCAGCAGCAGCAGTCTCGCTAGCCGCGAAAGCAGCGGTGACGGTGGTGGTGATGCTGGTGATGCTGGTGGTGGTGACGAGGTAATCGATAACAGCAATGGAAGCACTGGCAGTGGCAGAAGCAGCCCTAGCAGCCCCAAGAGCAAAGGTGGCGCAGGTGGCAGCAGTGGCAGGGGCGGAGGTGGTGGCAGCACGGTGGTGCGGGTGGTGCGGAGGCGAGTGAGCTTCTGGCGGATGCAGTCACTGGAGGAGAGGCAGAGGGTGGTGGCCGTGGGGGGGAGGCACCTCAATGCCGACTCGCTCTTGGCTATACTGCAACGTGCGCACGCCAGGAAGGTGAGATGGGGGGATGGGTGCATTGGTCGAGGGAGGCAGAGGGTGGTGGCCGTGGCCGGGGCAGGCACCTCAATGCCAACGCGCATACGCCTGGAAGGTGGGATGCACTTACAGGGGCGTGGAAGGCAGTGGTCAGTCAAGTCCTTCAGAGTGATGGTTGCAGCTTTCCTTTTTCTTCTTTTCCTGCTGCATCATGGAGGGTTGAGCTGGTGCAATGAATCTAGCCCCGAATCCAATCGTTCTCTCCCCTCCCCCATCCGTCCCTTGCAGCTGTGCTCGCTCTCTCACCCCCACCCCCTGTACACCATAGATCTGCCTGCGCTAGTGAAGTGCTTCTATCAGAGGTGGGGGTGAGCCTCTCATCTCTCCCGCTCATCTCTTTCCTCCGCCCCCCACCCACCCCTTCCCTGACCCTTTCCCACCCCTCCCCGCAGCTGCGCTCGCTCGCCCACCCGCATGACCTGCACTCCATAGACCTGCCCGCTCTAGTGAAGGTGCTTCTATCAGAGGTGGGAGAGAGCCTCTCTCGGAACGACCTGATGGCGCGTGCGAGCACGGCGGGTGCCATGTCGAGGCAGAAGAAGGACGCGCTGGCGCTGCAAGAGCGCATGGACGCGCTGCACACCACCATGGCGCACCGCTTCGACCAGCTCCAGAGCCAGATGGCGGGTCAACTGGGGAGCGACGATTGCCAAGTTGTGAGTCAGAGCCACGTTGCGGATCAACTCCAGAACCATGATAGGCAGTTTGCGAGTGAACGCCAGAGGGAAAGTCATCCCCAGCGGGCCCTTGGGCCTGGGCCGGACCACCTGCAGCGAGAGGTGGATGCTGCCCGGGAGGAGGCTCGGCGAGAGGCCTGGGAACAGGCTCGGCAGCAGGTGGAGGAGGCTCGGCGGGAGGCGCGGGAGGCGAGGGAGGACGCACGGGAGGCGAGGGAAGAGGCTCGGAGGGAGCGAGCAGAGGTTCGGGCGATGCTGCGTGAACTGAGAAGGGAGCTCCAGCTGCAAGGGGCAGCGAGGGGGGAGGGGAGAGAGCGTGGAGAAGCGGGGAGTGCGTGATCTAGATAGAATACTTGCTCAAAGGGAGGGACGGGAGAGCGGTCGAGGCACATGGTAAGCTGGCTGCTGTGCTGTGGATGTGGCTGGAGCTCGTCTGGGGAATGATCGAGCAGGAGCAGAGAGGCACGTAACGGTGTTGTTTCCGTGTTCAGGTGATATGCTGAAGGGGTTTCACGGGCACCTGCTCCTGCGTGCTCTTGCCGTTGTCCTCGCAAAACATTCTCCTTCGACTGGCTGTTGCCAGGTGGCACTTCCTGTGTGGGCCGGTTTCTTCCTAGAAATGTGTAAGTTATTTTGAGGTGCCTCTGATTGGATACACCGTGCACGACACCACAACAGGTGGGGAAGCACGGCTGAAGGAACTAGCAAGCTTCAGGCCTCAAGTCACAGAGCAATGCATGGTGGGCTGCTGAACCTGACACTTCATATGCAGCAACGATACCAGCCACACAGCCCTCTGGGCTGCAGTGGCAACTCCAGAGTCTAGGCTACGGCAGCAAGGCCCCGGCTCCACTTGAGTAGGTTTATCGCCCGCGCCCTATCGCCCACACCCTATCGCCCGCACCCCCACTCAGTATCTACCCAAGGCTCGCTACGTTCAATGCATGGGAAGGGATCTTGAATGCAGGGAAGCCTAATGCTGAGCTGTCGTCACACAAACGGAAGAAGCTTGGCAAGGCAAGTGTGTCAAGGCGCCTCAAAGCGGGGCTTGTCAGAACTTGGGAGGAAGTAGGGCTTGGCTCACATGGGCTCTGGGCCCAGGCAAACCAACCAATGCGCCAGAACCTGCAAAACCAGGACCTGTGAGGCCCATGCAAGCAACTCATTGCAACTCATAGTCTGCCAAATCAAATCAGTGGTGGGCGGCACACCCATCCACTAGGTGGTCTCCCAGTGAACCCACCCAGCCCTCACACGCCCATCACCGCCCCCCCAGCCCCCTCCCCACATCACCACTGAAGGCGGAGCACTCTTCTCAGCCGCCGTACACCACCAGGCTCGTCGCCGTGGAGTGCGCGTCATCCATGCGGGGCGAAGCCACCCACCAGGCTCTCCCCCAGTGCTCTCACCACCCCCTCCACTCCCATCTCCCCCATCCCCCTTCCCCCCGCACTCCTCATCACACCATCCAACTCCCCTGTATCTCGCCCCACCGCATACCGCACCAGAGCAGCCTGCAGGGCATGGTGCGGGGGCAGGGCGCCTAGGGGGATTCCAAAGATCCGCACGCGCTCTATGCAGAAGCGGGGGGAAGGGGGAGGTGCATTCTCGGGGAGGATGTATGCAGGGCGGTGGGGGTTGGGGGAGGCGGTTTGGAGGAGGAGGTATGCCGGGAGGGAGGGAGAGGGGGGAGAGTGGGAGGGGGATGAGGGGGAGTGGAGAGGGGAGGGTGAAGGGGAGGGAATGGGTGAGTGGGCGGTGGCTGAGTCTAGGCTGCTGATGCTGTCGCTGCTGCTTCTGTAGTGAATGGGCCCAAGCGCAGGGTCAGAGCGAGGGTGGTTGCAGCAGCACCTGCTGCTGCTGCTTCCACTGCAAACCCTACACGGACTCTCTGTAAGGCTGGCACTCCTGCTGCTGTCGCTGCTGCTGCAGGAGAGAGTCCTCTGAATGCGTCGAGCCAGCCTCCCTCGAGCCTCACTCATGAGTGCACGCCACTCACACTCCATACCCCCCCACATGCACCCATCATCCCCACCATCCCCATCCTCATCCCCATCCTTTAGCCAGCCATCCCCCTTTCCCCCCTCCTCCCCTCCCTCCCTGCAGTCCCTCTCCCACTCCTCCGATCCCCTGCGAGCCCCGGCCAACCAGCTGCCACCGCAGGGTCTCAACCCGTTACCCTCCACTTCCTCAACCCTCCCCCTCCCCTCCGCAGGCCCTCCCACGCACCCCCCCGCATTCCCTTCCGCCCAGGCCCCCCCTCGGCCTTCCGCCCAGGGGGAGCCAGAGAGCAGCAGGCGCACATGGTTGCCCAGGGCCAGGGCGGAGGGGGGGAGACGGAGCAGTTGGGAGATAGGGGCGGGGGTCAGGGGGAAGGGGGAGGAGGAGAAGGGGAAGGCGGAGGGGGAGAAACCCACTTCAACCTGAGACAGCGTGTGTAGGGGGAGGGGGGGAGGGGGGGGGAAGAGTAGAGGGGAGTCGGGCATGGATGAAGAGGTATAAGCCTGAAAGGAGGGGATGGTGGGTGGGGGATGGGAGGTGGGGGAAGGCGCGGCACTGCAGAGAGGTGAGTGCGCCAGGTGATGGCGGTGGGTGGTTGTCAAGTGGTGGGGCCGGGGGTGTGCAGGTTGTGGGGGGGGATGGGGTTGTGCTAGCAATGGTCACCTGGAGGTTTTTCGGGCAGACGGCGTTCCAGATGTCCTGCCCGGAAACGATCTCCACCCCTGTGACGAGGCACAGGGGCAGGTCCACGCGGAATGTGAGCGCCTCCCGCGCCTCCTGCAGCCGGGAGAAGGGCTGATGGGGGGACGGGGGGGGGAAAGGGGGGGGCGGGAGATGGGGGGGGGAGGTGGAGGGGGATGGGGGGGGGGAAGGGTCGGGGCCGGGGAAGGGGTTGGGAGGGGAGGCGGGAGGGGGGGGGAGGGTAGGGGGCGGGGCAAAGGAGGGGGGGGTGGGAGGCTGGGGAGAAGGGGGGGACTGGGGAGTAAATGGACGAAGGGGAAGAGAGTGAGGCGTGGGCGGTTCATAGGAGGCATGGCTGAAGATAGGGGGATGGAGGGGCAGCAGAGGGAGGATACTGGTGAGAGAAACCTCCCCTCGCTGCGTCGATACTAGTCATCCACATACACGCAGCACCTAGAGACGACCTTTGCTTCGCTACAAGCCTCAACTCGATACAAGCCTTACCGCACGCCGCTGACTGAGCCAGAGGAAGTCGTCTTCGAGCGTCCACTCCGCACCCGCGTTACAGGCGATACCTCAGTACAAGCAGCACTCGATACGAGCTACAGACAAGGCAATACAAGCGACACCGCACGCACCTGGCTGAACCGGAGCCCACCGCACCTGGCTGAACCAGAAGAAGTCGTCCCTGAGCGTCCACTCCGCGCCCCACCCCTCCTCCTCGCTCGAGCTCCCCACAGCCTGCAGAGGAAGCTGCGGAGGAACCTTCCACCCGCGGTCCAGCTGCACCAACCCGCGGTACACCTCCTTCCAGGAACCTTCGGGGACAACCAGGGGGAGGTGGCTGCGCCAATGCTGCTCGCGCCCGAAGGAGGGAGGTAAGCCGCGGTACCCCTCTCTATGCTGCTCTTGCCCCGCTTGATGACTAATGCGCGCCGGTACGGCCGCCGCCTTTCCTTTGGTAGTGGCGACATGAGGACACTGCTTTCTCTTATCGGCGCGCTGATGCCTGCAGTCCTGTGCGCGTTTGTAGCCGATCCGCGGAGAGCCCGACACCAGGTGGCGCAGCGCGGGGGAGAGCTGCAGTGATGTGGAGGAGCTATTCGGCAGCAGATGCCAAATGCCAGCACCGGCCGATTCCCCCTGCTCCGCACTCTCATTCTCCGCGCGATCATTATCCTCACTCTCATTGGCGCCGACGGCTCGGCGCGCAGAGACTCCTTGCAGGTGCTGAGATTCCTCTAGCTGAGAGCCTACTAAGTCAGGTGCTGACAGCTGCGGCCTACCGCGTAGGCTCCGTTGCGCTGCGGATGCCGCCTTTGCGGAGTGCGGCGTTAGCGCGGATGCGGAGTGCGCGGCCGTAGCGGGGAGCGGTAGGACCTGCGCCACCTTTTCTGACCAGAGCGTGTCGGAAGCTGGGGCATGAAAAGGCATGTGCGCAACGACGTGCGCGGAAAGACGAGAGGAGAAAAACGTGCGCTAAACGACAAGGACGAAAGTAGTACGGGGAAATAACACGCGGAAAACGCGGGCGTTGAGGGAATTGGGGAGGGGCGTAGCTGGGGGAGGAGGAGTTTCTACTTTTGAGGCGCCTCAAAACTAGGCACTTCTCACGCTTTTAGGGAAGAGGAGCAGCCGGGGGCGGAGGAGGCGGAGGAAGAAGAAGGGAAGACGCGCGGAGCGGAGAGTGATCGCCAGCGAAGGCGCGCAAAAAAACGAGGACGAAAGCGCGGCAAAACATCACACAGAGGCGTTCAATCTAGCGTAAAGTGGCCGTTGTTGCATACCTCTTTATCGCCATTTACCTGCTAGTCGGCGCCACCGGCGCGACACTGCAGCAGCTCGGCAAAGGCAGCGGGGCGGGAGGCAGCGAAGGACCTCAATTGCCACGTCATCGTAGTCCCACAGCTCCGCGAGGGGCGGCGAGGATTCCGGAAGTGAGTGTGATTCCGCCATGCCACTTTCGGGAGGAGATGCGGAGGGAGAATCGTAGAAACGGCTGGGTAGGGGACGACGCGAGCGTTACGCTCAGATGAGAACGTTTTATTGCAAGCGCTTACGAATGATAGAAGAACGCATTGCTTTAGGCAACTCAAAGCGCGCAGCATGGACAGACGGCGTGGCGAGCGGATGTGGGAGACTAATGGAGCAAAGACGTAGGGTGAGGAGAGGACTGGAGTGTTAAGAAGCGGCGCGGAAAGAAAGCCGCGTCTGGCAGAAGTAGCAGGCAGACAGGTGGAGGAGATTTCGAGATTTGCGATTGCGGCTGTCGTGCGGCCTTTGAATCGAAAATGACGAGCAAGTGGAAGCAAGTCAGGGCAGGGCAGGACGTTGGACAGGTGGGGCAGGGGCAGGGCCTGCCATACAACTTGTCAAAAGTCACAGGCAGTAGGATCTAGTCTAGCTGCACCGGGGGCATTTTTCCCCCCGCACCCACTGCCCAAACCAGAAGTCCGACTTGACTCTGCCCCCCCATTCAGGTTCGACTCGAAAGGACGGCTCCGCCCATGTTGCCCAGCCATGCTGATTGGTGCAGCGGAGAAGCGAGCGCCTGTGCGATTCGGTCGAGAGGAGGGCGGCGGCCCCTATGCGATTTGAGAAGGGGGTTCCAACCACCAGCGCCACGAGAAGGACGGCGTGAAGGGTGGCGCAAGTGATTGGCCAAAGTGCCATCGTCAAATCTGGCCGTCCATCTGACACTCTGTTTACAGTTTTAAGGTCGTAAAGCGTACGTACTGAAGCGCAAACCACGCCGATGACGTGGCGATGACGCAGCTCAGTGTAACTGATACATCACATCTAACCTTTAGCTTTCAATAATGAAGCATTTAAACGCAACCCTCAACGCAACCTTATTAGAGAGATATATAAAAAATAACGAATGACTAGAACCATGGCATACAAGGGAATATAACCTAGCGGGTTGTAATCTCTAAGGAACAACCCTGTGTAGTCTATAACAACATACAAGGGCAGGGCATGGAGAAGGGTGCGTGAGGGGAATGGACGAGTGTGCGGTGGAGGACATGCTGTTGCTCTCCCTCACATGGGCCACATGGGGACGAGCTGCAGGGCATCAAAAAGGGAGAGGGGTGAGGGAAGGGAATGAAAGAGTGCGCATATCGTTAGATGCTGTTCAGGGAGGGTTTTTGGTTGACTGAGAGATTTCACCCATTGACCCATTCACCCATTCACCCACTCACCCATAAACCCACTCACCGGAGTTTTGGAGGTAGCAGACTCGGTGGTGGTGAACTTCCTACCCTAAAGATGGATGGAGCCATGGAGGCACAATTTCAGACGCAGCCACCACCACACATACCCAACGTTTCGTCCCCCCAGCATCCCTTTCCCCCACTGCCAGGAGTGTTGCAAGTAGCAGCCCTGGTGGTGGTGCTCAAGGCGGACGGCGCCATGGAGGGATGATTAGATTAGACACAGCCATCACTGCCAACCCAATATTCTATCTCCCCTATGCAACTCTTTCCAACGCCAGGGGTGTTGGAGGTGGCGGACGTGGTGGTGGTGGACAAGGCGGATGGTGCCATGGAGGGGCCTCGATGCGTGATGTGCATCCATCCTTCACACCCCTACTTCCATTCCCTATCTGTACTCCCCCCATCCCCCAACACCAGGAGTGGTGAAGGTGGCGGACCTGGGGCAGTGCTTGGTGAGAGACAAGCAACTCAGAGTGGCACTACTAGTCCAACCTCTGAGGCAAAGGTCTGAGAGACCAGTCAAATGAGTACAAACAAGGCAAGAGCAAGACCAGGGCGGCACTATTAGTCCAGCCACTGGGAAGAGGCCACAAGGCCAGTCAGGGTAATATATATAAAGGTCTGTACACAATCAAGGCCCTAGCAAATGAGAGGCTACAGGAACGAGACCTAGCTGTACACAGTGTCGCTGATGATCTTTAGGCGCAAGCGCCTTCGCAAAGATATCAGCTGTGTTGGCACCAGAGGCCAACACAGGAGAAAGTACCTGGCGGCCTGGCGGGCCTGGCGGCGTTGCTCTAGCTCTCGCAGGAGAAAGTACCATAGCTGGATGTGCTTCGCTCTGTCCTCGAGCCTAGGCTCCTGGCACAGAAGGATCATGGCTCTGTTGTCACCATACTGATTTGGGGCAGAGCTAGGCTGCTCACCTAAGTCAGTGAGCAAGAAGGTCAGCCAGCGGAGCTCCTGTGCCGCCAGCGCACCAGCGTAGATCTCAGCCTCATAGCTAGACTGGGCAACAGACGACGAGTAGTGAGTGGACCTCCACGAGATGGCACTTGAACCAAGGCTAAAGCAGTAGCCTTGGGAGGACCTGAGGGTCTCGGCATCGTCTGCCCAAGAAGCATCTGTGTGCCCTGTAAGGACCATTAGTCTGCGTCCATCTAGCACTAGCCCCATGTCCGATGTACTTGCTAGATAACCCAAAACCCTCTTAGCTGCCGACCAGTGCTGTGGTCGGTGTCTGCCGTTGGCCACAAAGCGAGCCAGGATGCTGAGAAGGTATGCGAGATCTGGATGAGTGTAAGTCATCAGGTACATGAGGCAACCCACCAGCTCTGCGTAGGGACAACTAGGTTCCACCGCCTCCTCCGGGACTGGAAAAAAGAGTCTGTGGTCTACTGGCAGAGAGGTGGCCTGTGCAGAAGAGAACTAAAGGCCGAACCTCTGAAGGACCTGGCGTACCAAGTGTGATTGTGAGAGAGTGATGGTGCACGCTGCTCTGTCCCTGGAGATCTGCAAGCCAAGGTAGCGGCGCAGCTCTCCTAGGTCAGTGCAGGTGTGTCTCCTCAGCAGCTTGGCCTTCACGGAGGTCAGCGCGTCTCTGTCTACAATAACAAAGACCAGGTCGTCTACGTAGACAGGGATGTAGAACGGAGTCTGGCCGGAACGGACGAAGAGCGAGGGGTCTGCAGACGACGTGAAGAACTTCAGGTCACCAAGTGTAGCACAGAGCGTGCCGTGCCACTCACGGGGCGTCTGTCGCAAGCCGTAGACGGGGCGCCTGAGGAGCCACTGGTTACCAGGTAAAAAGGTACCGGAGAAGCCCTGGGGGCGACGCAGGTAGACCTGCGCGTGAAGTCTGCCGTGGAGGAAAGCTGTAGAGAAATCAAGGGAGTGCAGCTCGTAGTCACGCTGTGCTGTTATGTGTAGTAGCCCCCGAAGAGTAGTCATCTTCGGGGTCGTGGCGAAGGTCTGAAAGAAGTCCACCCCCTCACGCTGACTGAAGCCTCGAGCAATGGTGCGCGCCTTAAAAACAGGCGGTTCTCCAGAAGGGCGCTTCATCTTGAAGAGCCATCGGTCATCGACTACATTTACCCCACGTGGGGGAAGTGCATCGACGAAGGTACCGGTGGATCTCCAAGATGCCATCTCCTGCTCCATGGCAGCTATCCACTGAGAGGCACAGGGTTCCGAGGTGGCCTCAGCGTAGGTGCGAGGGGTCGGGATGTCAAGAGCGTTTGGGTCACCCTCAGGGACTAGCAGCATGGAACAGAGATGGGGAGTGGCCTCTGATAGGAAAGCAAGCTCGTACTGCCTGTCCTCTAGGACGTCACTGCCAAGGGCAGCCACACCCCCGACAGACGGAGGGCAGGCAGGGTCAGAGACCAGAGCGGTGGCGTGGTAAAGGCGGCGGGTAGCGACGAAGTCACTGACAGCCGCGATAAGAGCCGACAGACTCGAGACAGGAACGGACGGGCCGGTAACAAGAGAGGCAAGGACACGAGGAACAAGGGGACGTGCAACACGGAGGAAGTCCGAGAACGGGGGCGGGGCCACAGCAAGCGACGACGGAGGAGTGTTGAGAATAGCCCTGATCCTGCGAAGGTTGCAGAAGTCTGCGGAAGTGGCATATCAACAAAGTCTGCGGACACGAGCCCTGCAGAAAGGCCCATCGACGAAGAGCAGATTTGTCGACAAGGCGAGGCTCTGTGGGAAGTGGCAGAGGAGCTGTTTTCGTTGGTGGCAGAAAAGCGGTTCTGTCGGAGTGGCAGAAAAGCGGTTCTGTTGGAGTGGCAGAACATGAGCGCTTTTTCTGCAGATGGCTTCTACTGACTTCTGTGCTTTTGTAGAAGCGGTCTTGGCAGAAATGAGATTTTACAAGACCCTCTGCCGATTTGGCTCTGCCATTCGCAGAAGGGTTGTCCTCTGCATAAGAATCGCGCAGAAGACATTTTTGCGGGCGACCCTTTCGGCAGAAGCGACTCTCAGAAATGCGTTCCAACAGGACCTCGGGCAGAGTGGCGCAAGAACCTGTTCGCGCAGAATTGCGTTCTGCCGAAGTTCGGCAGAAAAGGCAATTCGGCTATCTCTTCTGTTCACGACCCCCTCGGCAGAAACGAAATTCGGCAGAAGCGCAGCAAAGAGTTATCTCGGACTTCGCTTCCGCGAGCGACCCCTTCGACAGAAAAACGGGGACTTCATTTTTCTGTCGGAGGTGATGTTCCGAAATTGCGAGAAATTTGCGATTTCGTAAGTTGGCCACAGAACCGATCTGGACCGAAAAACGGCAAAATCTACTTGCGACATTGAGAAATTGAACACATGACGCACATTTCGTAACTGCATAAATGTGCGTAACATCTGACAGTTTCATATCTGAAGCTGTTAAAACAACTACTTATGAGTGGGTAAAAATTACCAACTAAGCATGTGCTGTAATTTCACATGCCATTGCTGACTTGGCTAAGCGCAGCTTAGAGTAGTTATGTAAACGTTCTCGTGCGAACGTTCTCTCCGTGTTCAATGAGGTTCAATAAGGTAGTACTAGTGTTTGCCTTGTGTACCATACTTTGTAATCTTGATTCTAGTGAATTTGTGTGCCCAAGCTTTCTCAAGCTACTCTGTGAAACATACAATTCTGAAGGCAACTCTCTCCTTAGAGAACCACAGAGCTAGAGAGCTCTATCTGCGTCAGGCACTTCCACAAAAGCTCCCGTTATAGTAGATAACTCTGCAAGGAGGAGACGGGAGAAGCGGAGAAGCACGAGATGTGTGGGAGCGAAGCAACATAGGGTGAGACCGCTGAACCAAGGAGGTAGGACGAGCACGAGACGGACGACGAGACCAGACGTGAGACGGAGGAGTCGGGTCAGGAGAGAGGGGAGGAGACACAGGAGGAGAACATGGAGGGAAACGAGCCGGAGAGGAGTCCGGGGGAGGAAACACTGGGCTGTAGACCGACGGAGGGGGAGGCAGCGGCGACGGAGGAGGCACCGGCAGGCAGTCAGGGGAAGGAAGACCGAGGAGGCGAAGAGCGGACACCAGCGGCGACTGCTGCGACTGCTGTCGACTCCAACACCAAAACCTCCAACGACAACACGGCTCCCTCCGAGAAGCTCCACGGCAGCACCTCCAGAACCGGAACCCGCTCCAGTACCTGCTCCAGCACGCTCCCTAGCACCCCCAGAACGCACGAACCTCAGTGGCGGGGACGACGGCGAATGCGGCCGCGGCGGTGACGGCAGCGGCGTAGGCGGCTACGGCCGTGACAGCAACGGTGGCGGCGGGGGAGAGGAGACCGGGGCGGGGAGGGGCGGGGGGAGGGACCCCGCAGAGCCGCGAGAGTCAGCAGACTCCTTGGCAGGGACACCTGACGAGAGAGGGGTGACGTGAGACACACCAGACGTGGCAGGGCGGGGAGGGGGGGGAGCCGGGGCAACCGGGGGAGGGGGAACCAGGAACGGGAGTGGGGGTAACCGGGGGACCACGGTAAGAAAAGCGGTGGTAAAACGAGACGAACTCGTCAAAGGTGACGTCGCGGGAGTGAAAGATGGTAAAAGTGTCAGTCAGACGAGTCAAGGGGGAAATCGAGGAAGACACAGGGGATGGTGCGGGCAGTGAGCTTGTTTGTGCCAGAGGCACGAATATGAGCAAGGCAGCCCCAGACGTGGAACGCAGACGCGTCACCAGGAGACCCGGTCCAGAGGAGGGTCGGCGAAACCTGCGGCCGCTGAGGGTGCGGCCACAGGTTAAGCTGGTGAGCGGCGTAGCGAACAGCGAACATCCACAGAAAATGGGGTGCACTGACATGGATCATGGAGGTACGAGCCACCTCTATGACCAAACCGATGCGTCACTCAACGACCCCATTCTGCTGCGGGGAGTTTGGCAGGGTGAACGTCTAGGTGATGCCCTCCGCACGACAGAAGCAACCAAGGCAACCAGACGCGAACTCGCCATGACGGTCAGAGTGAAGACGCAATACAGGGAGACCTCGGTGAACACGCGCAGAGACAAGCCACAGAATAAGAACGCCAGACACGTCGACCTTTCGCTCCAGGGGAAATACCGTGGTGTAGCGCGTGTAGTCGTCGACAAGCATGAGGAATTAGCGCTCTCGACGCCCATGGACGGGGGGGGGGCGAACGTCCATGTGCAGGGTCTGCAGCGGTGCGACGGTGGGGGGGAACGAGGAGGAGTGAGGGGCACGGCAGAGCCGGTCCTCGACGTAGGGCTTGCATGGCGGCACTGGTGAGGAGGGTAGCGCGGGGAATGATTTAGGGAGACCTAGGACAAGACCGTGCTGAGACATGTATGGGAGACGTGTGAGGGCAGGGTGACCTAGACAGTGGTGCCACAGAAGCATGGGAGGAGTAAGCGACCGATACAAGCAAGCGGCAGCAACCTGGGTAGTCGCAGATATCTGGGGAGACGTCCCAACCAGCGGGGACGTTGTGTCCAGCATGAACAGGCTAGACACCGGGTCCCGGGGGAACGTGGTGAGGGGAGCACCGGGGGAACGTGGTGAGTGGAGCACCAGTGGCGGCCTCGGTACAGACAGCGTCCCGCTCGTGACCAGGGAACGTAGTGGTGATGCCAAGGTCCTGGAGGCAGCAGACACCAAATAGGTTTCTAGAGAATGAGGGGATGTGAAGGTTTGCAAGGGAGTTCGAAGGAACCGCCGGACAGGGAAGGGTGGTGGAGCTTCGGGCGACTACAGGACCTGAGGAAGGGTCTGCAAGGGCAACTGCGGCGGGAGCAGCAAGCGGTGTAAGCGTAGTGGAGTCCCGAAAGAAACACTGGGAAGCACCGGAGTCCAGGATGAAGGAGAGCGCAGCAGTGGCAGCAGAGGTCGGAGGAGCGAGGGTGGAGCCAAGGCTAAACAAAGCAGGGGTTCCTACACCTGACCCAGCAGGGGAGCCTGAACTAGTCACACCTACACTAAGCAACAAGGGGTAATAGGAACCAGTCACACTAGAGTCATCGACATACAGCACATACAAAACAGAGCAAATCTTGTCCATGTCCATATCAAAGATCCTAACACCACGACGGAGCAGACTGTGCTAGTCGGGGAGGTCTCGCACCGGGACAAAGCGGTGACAAAACAGGTCGTCTAGGCGACTAAAACAACGAGTAGGGGAATGGCCAATCCTACTGCACACGAGGCTGCGACGAGGACCAGTATGGAGCTGGTACTGGCAGCGTCCGTCACTCTGACCACTACCCGACGTCACGCTGTGCACACGACCACTGCGACCACCTCCACCACCGGCGCCAGGTTACCCGGGTGGGAGACGACCGAACCGCCTCTGCTGCTGCTGCTGCTGCAGCTGCTGGTGCTGCTGCCGCTGCTGGTCCAGCTGTGGCGCCTGCTGCTGCTACTGCTCGGGCTGCTGCTCCGAGGCACCAACCCCAGCCCCCTTGTCAGTACTACCAGCAGGCGAACTACCTCCACCACCGCCTCCATCCCCTCCTCCGCTACCTCCGCCGTGCCCAGCCTTTGGGCGGCGACCCTTACCCGGACGAAACTCCGCTGCGGCAGCCGCGGCGACTGTCTCCGCATCAGGGGCTGTCTCAATGATAGGAGCAGTACCGTGAGAGTAAGCACACTGAGTGGGGGCACAGCCCTGAAAGATAGTGATCGGCTTATTACCGCTAGATTGGGCGATAGAGCGCTGACGAGTCTCTATGGTAGACAGGGTGTCGACAAAGTTAGTGAGGGTGAGGTCAGCGGGGTGGAGACTAAGAAAGAGATCGCGGGCGGTAGTAAGGCAGGCGGGTGGCAAGCAGATAGAAGGTAGATCAAATGGGGGGCTGAAACACACAAAGCTAGGCCTCAGTACAGGCAGCGCGCCAGGTCGCGTCTAGCGTGTGCAGGTGGGCGGCCAGCTCAGCGACAGTGGAGAAGACGCGAGAATAGGAAAGAGCATGGGCAGGATCAGGCGACTGGTGCAGGCAAAGGGTGGGGTGGAATAGCGCGCGACAATAGCCTCTAAGAACTCCTGCGCAGTCCGGACCGACCTAAAGCGGGGGCGCTCAGACAGGGGGAGGGCATGACTAATCGCGAGTTGTGCGACAGTGTCACGCAACAACCAGACAGCACGGGCAAGGGCAATAGCGGCAGCGGACTCACGGTCAGCAGACGTGGGGTCAGCGGGTAGAGCAGCAAGGAGGTCAGGGCAGGGGAGCGTACCGTCGATGTGGACGGCCAGGGAGTGGCTGTCCTGCCGCTGACCAGTGAGGTGACGGCGGAGGTCGACGAGCCACGTGTCGAACTCAACTGGCTGACCCTCCGCGTCAAAGCGCAGCACCGAGTCCGCCATCATGGTCGCTGCAGCAGCAGAAAGGCAGCAGTGGGCTGTACTGGGCGAAAGAGTGCGGCGGGAAGCAGTGGTGTGCGGTGCGGTAGACTGCAATAGAGTGAGGTGCAGTACGGTAGGGTGCGGTACAGGGCCGTGCAGTGCGGTGCAGGGCAGTGCAGTGCGGTGCAGTGCGGTGGGAAGGGCCGATGAAGCGAGGTGGGAGGCTTACGGGCAGCTGAGGGACGGGGCTGTGAGGAAGCTGGGCGGCGGGGCCGCGGGGCGGCTGGTCAACAAGGCCGCGTGGCAGCTGGAAGACGGGGCCGCGTGGCGGCTAAGAGACGGGGCGGCGGGCGGCGAGGCGACGGGGCCGGCTAAGAGGCTAGGTGACGAGGCCGGCTAGGCGACGGGGCCGGCTGAGTGGGGGGGCGGGCTTGGCAACGGGGCCGACTAGGCGACGGGTCCGACTAGGCGACGGGGCCGGCTAGGCGACGGGGCCGGCTAGGCGACGGGGTCGGCTAGGCGACGAGGCCGGCTGGGCGACGGGGCCGACTAGGCAACAAGGCCGGCTAGGCGACGGGGCCGGCAGGGCGACGGGGCCGACTAGGCACTAGGGCCGGCTGGGCGACGGGGCCGACTAGGCGACTGGGGCGGCTAGGCGACGGGGCCAGCTAGGCGCTAGGTGACGGGGGCCACTAGGGGATGGGCCAGCACGGACGGGAGGGTGACGGGGTGGCTAGGACCTATGGCGGAAGCGCTGGTGGGCGAGGGGGGCCTAACCTACTCATGATACCATATCAAAGTTAACGAATGACTAGAACCATGTCATACAAAGGAATATAACCTAGTGGGTTGTACTTGTTACGAGACTAGGTAGCTAGGAAGCCATGGAATGGCACGAGGGTTTAGCTAGGAGAGAAGTTACGAGAAGAAAAGAGAGACGAGAATAGAAGAGAGGGATACAAGGAGGGGTGTTGTACCCTCTATAGTAGGTTCCAGTTACACCTACCAAGCCTACAATTATATAACATATATAATTTAACACACCCCCTAGGCTTGGTGGTCACAAGCCCACCCAACATACACACACCCCCTAACCCCGTACACCCTCATGCTCGTGATCAGCCGGGTATCCACCCCTCGTGCGAAGCGATGTCACCCCTGGCGAGAGGCAGTTGGCGGCGTCTGGGTGGCCTGAACGACTACAGTGGCGGAGCTCATGCTCAAGGCGGCTGCATTGATGACGGCAGGCGGCGACTGCCACGGCTGAGGGCTCTCGGCGGTGTGGCACGACCCGGCGACGACCGGGTAGAAGACAACAGCTGCGGCAGAAGGAAGAGGAGACGCAGGGGAGAAGGGGGGTGAAGCCCAGCAAGGCGCCCGTGGTAAAGCGACGCTGGCTGGCATGTGGGCGAGCTGGCGGCGCCTGAAACGTCAGGGTGCTGGCCGCAGCTGTCCGTGCGCTGGCGATACGGCAGCATGGCGGTGCAGCGGTACCGTGGCACGGCGGCACGGCAGGATGGGGATACGGGGGCACGGCGGGACGGCGGAACGACGGCACGGCGAAGCCGCCACTACCACATCAGTGCGGCGAGGCCGGCACGGCTGCTCAACGAGGCAGCCATGCGGCGAGGCCGCCACGGCACCTCGACATGGCCGCCACCGCTGTGCATCGAGGTCGCCTTGGCAGCTCGGCGAGGTACGGCGGAGGCACGGAAGGGACGGTAGAAGTGCACGGCGGAAGCGTGAGGAGTAGGCCTGGGACGGGCAACCTGCTTTGTTACCATGTCACGAGACTAGGTAGCTAGGAAGCCATGGAATGGCACGAGGGTTTAGCTAGGAGAGAAGTTACGAGAAGAAAAGAGAGACGAGAATAGAAGAGAGAGGGATACAAGGAGGGGTATTGTACCCTCTACAGTAGGTTTCAGTAATACCTACCAAGCCTACAATGATATAACATATAATTTAACAGTACTCTCTAAGACACAACCCTGTGTAGTCTAGAACAACACACAAGGATATGTTTGATAAGATATGCATGGTTCATGCCCCCTAATAATGGTCATCAATCATCTCGTTGGAGTAAATGACGTACTTTTACCCAAAATAAACTATTATTAGCATAAGAAGAGTATGAAACAGAATTATCCGTGCATCTACTTTATGATGTTACAAAGTATATAAACGTTAAAAGCCTTACGTTTGACGAATTTTAGGGCGTGTTTGTTTTTCGATCATGCCTTTTTGTCGAACCTAGGTTCGCACAGCGGAATTTGTGAAATTTCGCAAAGGGCGATCAATTAGAAAATTGCAAATCAAACATGTGCCCAGCGTCGGCAGGTGAGAGCCAAATTGCAGGAAATGTTGTAGTCACTGGTGAAACATTTTCCGTGTACTGTAACGCCTCAGCAAATCGCGAAGTCCTGACAAGATTTGGGGAAACTGTTACCGTCGCAATTTTTAATGTTCGATTCGTGTTAACAAAATGTTACATGCCCCTACTATCGTAACGGGGTCATAACGGATGGCCGAGCTGACAGACCCTCTCGAATCTGAATCGCGGCCTGGGAATCCACCTGTGCAGCGTTGGTCGGGCGCAGGTGGTTTCGGTTTTCCAAGCCGACAAATAGCGACAGCCGTCGCAGCCCCTAGCTCCCATGTGCGATGTGCCAAGCGAAATACTGTAGCTGGCGAACGAGGCTTCACGCGATCCTCGTTGAAAGTCGCAGGAAGCCTCGTGCACTGCCTTTCCACCCACAACCGACCTACGAGCAAACAACAACAGCAGTGAAATGTTTCGCCAAACCGCCTGAAAACTGCACACAACAGCAGCAACAGCAGCAAAAGCAGCAAAAGCAGCTGGAGCAATCCCCCCCCCTCCTCTTCCCCTTCAACATACGACGGTATAGATTCAGGCTGAAGTTAGGTCGAAGAGACTGTTGTTTCTCAACTATTGTTGCTGCCGCTGATGAGCTAGAAGCGTTACTCTAGTAGTAGAGTAGAATATGAAGGCTTGAACACCATCCGGCTCGTTCCCGCTCGCCATTGTGGGTTTGAAGGATAGGAAGGTATAGCGAACATTGTCAACAGGACAGCGCGAATAGCTTCACTATGAAACCTTTCAACGTTGTTCTCTCGTGCGTTCTCATCGCGCTTCTCCTCCCTCCTCGCTATGTCGAAGCCTCTCAGAGTCGGAAACTCCTAACCGCCAGCAAAAACTCCGACTACACGGACCTATTCGATTACCTCGACACCCAGAAAGGGCAGAACGTTGTTCCATCGAACGCGGCCGAGCCCAGCGACCTCCCGAATGCGGCGGCGCAGCAGGCGCTGCTCGCGATAAAGGCGGCGTGGGGTGGCGATTTTTTCGGCGCGGACACATGGGTCGACAGCAACAGCGACACTCCAGGCGCGCCGGGCGACGGTAGTTCAGAAGGTGCTCCAGCGCCGTCGTCGCAGGCTAGCCCATCCGAAGCTAGCCCGTCCGAAGCTAGCCCGTCCGAAGCTAGTCCATCCGAGGCTAGTCCATCCGAGGCAAGTCCATCCGAAGCTAGTCCGTCCAAGCCTAGCCCATCCCAGCCTAGTCCAACGCAGCCCGCAGCCGCGACCGCGAACGGCATGGGTGTAGGCGAGTTGGGGATGGGGTTTGGCAACATGGGCCTGGGAAGCGGAGGGCTGGGACCTGGCGACTTATGGCGCGGCGTTGGTATTGACCTTAACGGGGATGTGGTGTCGCTGGAGCTGCCAGAGAGCGGTGTGAGCGGGCCGTTTCCGTTGGAGCTGTCGCAGCTGACGTCACTCACGGCTCTCGATCTCGGTGGGAATAATCTAAGCGGAGTGATACCAGCGGGAGTGTTCGCCAGTCTTCCCCTGCTGAGCGAGATTCTTCTTAACGGGAACAGCTTGGAGGGGGGGTTCCCCTGGAACGAAGTTTTTACGCAGGCAAACTCCCCTCTGATGTTTCTGCGACTCGACGATAATAACTTCGTCGGGGAATTACGGGACAACGTTTTCGAGAACGCCACGCAACTACACTCGCTCACCCTCTGCGGAAACAAATTCACCGGGCCAATTCCGTCAAGCCTGGGCAGTGCTTCAGAAATTTCGATCGTCGATCTCTCTACCAATTGGTTCACGGGATCAGTGCCTCCAAGCCTGGCGGACAAACCTGCTCTCGAGGTTCTCACGCTTAGCCACAACCGGCTCTCGGGGGAAATTCCTGCTTTTCTTGGCAAGCTGCCCGCTATCGTCAACCTCGACCTGAGCCACAACTGGTTCATTGGTCGCGTGCCGGCGTCATTTTCTTCGTTCGGGCAGTCGCTGCGGGCACTGACGCTGTCGTACAACGCGTTAACAGGGCCGTTGCCGCGGTTCACAGGGCTCGGGAAGGAGTGCGAAGATCCCCAGGTGGACAGCGTTTCGTGTTACCGCTTCGAGGTGCTCATCGATTTGAGCGCGAACTACTTCGAAGGGAGAGCCGACATGGTCATGCAGATGCCCGGTTCGGAAAGTTTTCCCAAACCCACTTGGGTCTGCCCGAGCAAGGATTACACGGAGCAGATTTCAGTTTCGGGTAACTGTCTGGTTTCTTCGCCAGGGTGCGAAGCGGTGGACCAGCGGAAGGATGAGACTTGCGCGAAGTTCTGCGGGACAGGGAGCAAAGAGGGGCAGTGCGGAGGCGCAGGTGTTTGCATATACGACCCAGCGACTGTCGGACCGAATGCGGTGATCACGTGTTTGTGTAACAAAGGGTACCAGGTGGATCCAACAAATCCACGGAATTGTGTTAAAAAGGGCCAGTCTGGGTGACTTACCCACCACAATCCCACAACCGGACCATTTCTTACACCCTCTTGGGGTCCCTCCCTGCCTCATCATCTGCTGCTGCTTGGTGCCTGCTGAGAGGACATCCAAGCATTGTACATTGAGGGATAAGGTGCCTTGGTCCCTTCAATTCATGCATTTGGCGGTATGATTGTGGAGGCGTAGTGTGTGCTAGAGCCTTGCATTGCACCAGGCCTTAGCTCCTCAGCACACGCTTTGCTCTAATCCTGTGGAGAATGTGGACTGTTCTGGTAATACAGTTAGAGCATCCTTTATTGTTCTCAGTTGGGGGTAGCTGGCTGCTTTGTTGCATTTTCTCAAACATGGATGGCTGGCAGGCCCTCCAATACCATGTCAGCGTAACAAGGCCATTTCATCTTGGGTCTTTTCGTACCAGGACTGTATCATCAAATCAGCCCCTTTTTACAATCCTGCTCAGTTTTCCTCTCTTTTGTGACGCATTGGCTGTTTTCGGGGGGGTATACCCCGAAAGTGGATATTTCGTGATGGGTGCCTGCCGTGCCATGATTAGCGCTGTTGGTCCTGCCCCTTCCCAGCTGCAATGCAACAACTTACAAGTACATGTACCGGTACCACTGATAGACCAGTGCCTTTTTCCTAACCAACCTGACACCCTACCCAAAGGCGGGGAGGGACAGAAGGTCGATGGATTAGCCTGGCTCAAAACCAAGCTGAGGGACCGGGATGAGCAATGGTTGCTGCACAAACAACCTGTTGCAGTGAAATAAAACTCTCTGCATCCTAACAGAGGCTTACAAAACGCTTCAATCCATCCTATAGGTGCGTAGCTACAGTGGCTAGACTCGTGTCACCCACTGTCTCTCCTGGCATCAAGAGCTGCCCTACAAAACTACAAGTTACGGTACTACGGTACTACAAACCCCTCAAAAGTCCTCAGTCTTCCGGTCAGCATAAAACTGGCCCGTAGCGGCTTTCCCGGGCGGCACAAGAGAGAGGTAGATGGGAGTGTCTGCGCCCTCCTCTGCTGTCTTGCGGCCGCGCCATGACGACATGTCCGTGGCACACCATCCTGGGCAGCACGCACTCACCAACACCCTGAGGGGAGGAGTGGGGAGGGGACGCAGGGGCGGCATACGATAAGAGCCCGGTTTGTGTGACAACAATGGATATGAATCTGCATGAATTGATACACTACACACCTCAGTTGTTATCTACCCACCGTCCCTCCCCCGCCCCCCAGACCCTCCCTCCCTCCCTTCCCTCCCCCCACAAGCCATCCTATCTGATATAGTCCGACTCACTTTTCACCATCCGGTCGTCCCTCCAGCTGCCTCGCCAGCACCCGCGTGTATGCGTTCTCCAGGAGCTTCGACACGCCATACATGGACTCGGGCCACCCCGCTCCCTTATAAGTGCCCTCCTTTATCCCCTTTATAAACTCCGCTGCCAGGCCGTCCAGGTCAGTAACTGTGAGGGTTGGGCTGGTGAAGCGGGCCTGAAGTGAGGTGGTCCAAGGGGGAGGAAGTGGAGTGTTGGGGGGAGGGGGGGGGGGATGAATATGATAAGGGGAGAAGGTGACTGGAGAAACGGCCCCTGAAGCCCCTAGTGAGAAAGTCGGTGGGGTGAGGGGGCAACCATCAGGAAGACATCGCGCCATGCATATGCGCAGGAGAGGCTATGCAGCAGTGTGGACTGGAGTACCTTAAGCGCCGGAGAGACAATTCGCAGCTTGCCTGCACTCGAGCCCACATTCACAATGCGCGCTCCCGCTGGTAGGAGAGAAGACGGACACGAGGAAAACGAGTTGAGGCGGGGACAGGGATAAAGCGGGGGGGGGGGGGGCGGGGGGAAGAGGTGACAAGGGGGGTTGAAGAGGAAAAATAGAACACAAGATCAAAGAGAAGAGCGGAGGAAGAGCACAAGGAGTTGCCCAGCGCCCCACCCTTGGAGGGTCGGAGCAGAGGCAGCAGGGCTTCGCACACGGCTCGAGTGCCACTGTAGTTAGTCGCAATGGTCTTTGCCGCCTCCTCTGCTCCGAACGTGTCCCCCTTATAAGCCATCCCGGCATTGTTTACCAGCACGTCCAAGCCTCCATGCGCGTCCTTGAGCCAGCTGCAGCAGAGGTAAAAAGATTGGAAAACAGCCACATTTTACAGGCCGCCAATTTTGCAGCGATGCAACATGAAAGCAAGCGCACGCCAGTGTCACCAACATGGAAGCGATCAACGTGGGCGAGTGACGGTAGCCAAGCAAACCACTACAAGCAGAGGCCCCGATACAGTACCATGCAAAGCTGTCGATCGATGATTGGTCGCTGATATCCAGCTGATGAAACTCCACCCCCTGAAGCCCCTCCCCCTGAAGCTTCTTCGCAGCTTCCTGCCCCAGCCCCGGGTCGCGGGCAGTTAGCACTGTAGCCAGACCTTGACCGGCCAAGCCCCGTGCGATGTAGAATCCGATTCCTTTATTCGCCCCGGTTACCACCGCCACCGCCGGCCGCCCTTCGCTCGCCCACGCGTTCTCCATGCCCGCCCCAGCCGCTGCTGCGCCGCACGCGGTAAAAAAGCGCCCGAGCGCGCGGATCAGGGGTTCTGGCGCCTCGGAGCGAGCCTGATCATAAAAGCAGGTCCGAGAGTAATAAAGGGGCCGCAGTAGAAAAAGAAGGGAAAATTCAATGTAGCGTGAGAAGGAGAGGGGGGGGGGGGGGAGCGCTTAGTGGACGTGAGGAGTCTATTTTTGAGGCGCCTCAATGTAGCGTGAGAACGAGAGGGAGGGAGGGGAGGGGGGGGGGGGGGCGAGCGCTTAGTGGACGTGGAACGCGGATCTGCGCACAGAATACGATGAGCAGACGGACGCGATGAGACGGACGCGATAAGACGGACGCGAGAGGCGAACCGCTACCGCTATCTCGTAGCGACGACCACTAGCGAGATGAGGCGAGCCGCTATCTCTCAGACACGACCATCTGCCTGCGCCTGATGGCCGCGTGCTCGCTCGCTCTCCGCGGCGGGGCGACTTGCCTGCAGCTGGTGGCGGTGGGCGGACTTGCTCTCCGGCGGGATGCGCGGATTCGAGTGCAGTCGCCGCTGCAGCGGAGAGCCGACTAGGCGCAGCGTTCTTGCTCGAACTGCCCGCGACGACGGCAAGCGCGTTAAGCCCTGAGCTTGTATCGAGGAGGCCAACAGCGAGGCGCTAGAAGCGGCGGTAGCTGATGGAGCGAACATGGGCGGACGGGCTGCAATCGCACCCGAGCGATAGAGCGATGGCAGATTCACGAGGCAGAGAGAGGGTGCAGCAAGCCGAGATTCGGTTCGGAGATAGCAGAAGCGCAGCGGAGTTGAACGGAATGAAGTGATGATGTGACATGGTGACATGGCGGGTGCCCGGTGGGGTACGGTGGGATGCGGCAGGCCATGCACCAGCGGGGTGCGGTATCTCTTCGTCGTTGGTCGTCGTCACCAGTTTCGATTCGACAACTCGCCAACAGAAAAACGTGGCGCGATATTGAGTGTTCTGCCTCCATGCCATACTCCATGCAGCACATCCCGCCTTGATGAGGTGCAAACTTCGTAAACGGAACGACTCGCCACAAATTTCATGGAGACTTCGAAAAGCTGGGGGGAGCCTCTTTCTTATACAATACCATTATAAGAGAACTCGATCTTTCCTTGGAGTCTCTATTTGACCAGCTATTTCTGCTATGCCTGTACATGTTCGCTGATCATCATTCCCCTTCCCCCATAAATAAACTCTACCCTACTGGAGGGAATAGCACGCTGTCTATACCATGTATGGCAAGTGTGGGTCCCAAGTACACGTCAGCAGCAACTATAGTTGCACTCCGCCCGGCAGCCACCGCGCCGTCCGGTTGGACAAACACCACATAATCGGGCGTTCCGTCCGCTCTCGTTGCAGTCACCTTCGATAATGACGAGCCCTCAAGCGTGGGAAGAGGCTGATCATCCGGGTGAGCCATGATTTCACTGTACGTCATGCGGGTAGCGAGTACCGTGAACTCGGAAATTCGTATGCTGTCGGACACGTTAAAAGAATCGTCGCTAACTCGCATCAGCGCCGCAGTGCTGGGAGCAAGAATGGTGAGATTCTGGCAGAAGAGACCATTCGGGCCTGAGGACACTGGGCACACGGAAACGGTTAGAGAGGAAACGCCGGAGAGGGAAACTGTTAGAGAGGGAAAAAACATGTCGGATAAAGAGTGAGTAGGACTCTGCCGAGTACGCAGCAACGGGAATCTGCACGAGCAGTGTAACGCACATGCGGGAGCGAGAGTTTCGAGAGCGTATTTGGAGAAGCCGTTGACTTGCAGCAGCGCGGCGATCGCATCCTTCAGCTCCTCCCGGTAAGACGTCCGCGATGCTGGGTCAAGTATTGGTCGACTGGCACATGACAGAGAGTGAAAGCTAATCGCAATCGCAAAAAACGTGGCCAAGCAGCAGCCCCATCGATGCGTGCCACAACGCTGGAAGCACGTCATGATGCATGTGTTTGATGACGCTTACCCACGTTCTCATCAGTTCCCCGACTAGCGAAGGGACTGAAGCTGGGTGTTCTAGAATTCCAGCCGAAAACTGCGGGGTGCGACCGTGCGAGTGAGGAGTTCTGCCCTCCAGCAGCTGCAGCACACACAAATGGGGGTGAGAGTTGGGTGGGTTTCAGCAGCAGCTGGATGGAGGTGCGCCAGGCGGTGCGTGACAAAAACGCGAAGGACCGTGCCGTGACAGTGTTGCACAATAAATTCACGAAGCGCAGTCGAATACATGGTCATGTATGACATAACACTAGGTTGAGTTTCGTATAGAAGAATTCTTATGGAGAGTGAAAGTTCCCCCCAAAATATGGTCCTTCATTTAAACTTGCTCCATGTAACAAGATGACGGCAGTCCTCATTGTCCGACTGCTATCTCAGGACCATTTTACTCATTCAAATGAAAGATGGCACATAGCAATTATACATGATTAACTTAGCATGACGAATATTGTTAACCACCATTAAAGAGATCAGCAGCCCACAAGCAGCGATACACCCACATGCACAAAAGCATTCAACGCAACCCCTCAACTCTCCACGATTGCATGCAAACCAGCTGGTAAGACACCATATCCTACATCCCACCTCTTCCGTAACTGCTGCAGGCCATAGTAACATAACTCAAACCACAGCTGGCTTGGTGCAAGTCATACCATCAGGCGAGGCCACAAATCCCTCCTTGCACCTGCACCCCACCTCACCGCTTGCCCTGTCCAAAACACACATACCATGCCCCCCGCATTGCCATGTAGCCGCTCCCGTCCCGCAGAATGCAGTACATTGTCCAGCAGACCTCTGTGCCTTGGCAGTGCAATTCGCACTGGACACCAAGCAGTTCCCTTGGACCAGAATCTGTTCCGGGTAGTTTGTCCCTGGGCAGATTACGTCAGTTATCGGAGTGCTTGTCCACTTGGCTGCCTGAATGGTCATCTCATCCTTGCCGAAGAAGTAGTTGTTGCTCAAATCGATGATAGTAGTGAACCTGTAACATGTAACCGCGTCTGATTTCTTGGGCCCGCAACCCCTACCGAGGTTGGGGAACTTGGGCAAAGAGCCAGTGAAGTAGTTGTTCGCCAGTTTGAGGGCCCGCAGCGATTGGCCGAGATTGGCTAGCGAAGCGGGGAGGTAACCGCTGAGCTTGTTGTTGCTGACATCGAGATTGACGAGCGCGGAGGAGAGTCCGAAAGACGCTGGCAGGTATCCGGTCAGCAGGTTGTTGCTGACGTCAAACACTTCCAATCCGTCCATTCCGCCAAACGCGTACGGAATTCCGCCGGTCAGCTGGTTGTTCGACAAATCGATGACCGAAACAAGCGGGCAACCCGCCAAGCCAGTCGGCATATGCCCGGCGAACTTGTTGCCGCTGGCCGTGAAGGTTTGGAGATTCGGGGCGTTTTGGAACAGGGGGTTGGGAAAGGCACCGGTGAAGGAATTCCCGTCTATTTCGAACATCTGCAGCGGGGAATCCGCCCGCCCGAGAAAATCTCTCCACGGAACGAATCCAGAGAGCTGGTTATCGGCCAGATAAAACTCCTTCAGGTACGGCATCCTGGAGAACACACCGCGAGGGATCTCGCCGGTCAGCTTATTCTGACGGAGGTCGATCGACGTAAGCGCCGTCAACGCTGCGAGCGCCGTGGGCAGCGGTCCCTCGACGCCGCCGCTGATCAACACCATGCTGACCACGTTCCCGTTGTCGTCGATTTCCAGGCCCTGCCACGCTGACGTGTCCGTACTGCCCTCCTTCCACATAGAAGCCCCGTAAAAGTCGTCCTTCCAGGCGGCTTTAATCTCCATCAGGGCCTTGAGCTGCTTGGGGCTGGGAGCGGGCTGCCCGGTGACGAAGTCTTCGAAGCCCATGTAGTCGCCGTTGGGGTCGGTGGCGGACGCCTCGTCGCCGAACGCGGAGGAGAAGAGGCGGCGCCGCGAGCCATGGGCCTGGTCACGCATGCCGCGGCGCAGGCCACGGCGGGTGAGCATGCGGTGCAAGTGCGAACGGTCGTAGGTGCGCGCGAGGGAGGACGTGGCGAGGGCGAGGCACCAGAGGATTGCGAGGAGGAAACGAGCCATGGTTCTAAGGACAACTGCCTGCTTTTTCCAACGGATGCGAGGCTGGGGAACGACAGGGATGGTCGGGTGAGAGCTTTAGGGTGTCACGTGGAGGAGAAGAATGCGCCTTACGCCAAGAAGGGTTGTACGGGTGATGATGCTAAACGGATGAAACACGAGAGTGGTTACGCCAACGGGAATAGGTCTATCTATCTACGGCTAGTACGGTCATAACCACTGCCAGCACACCTATTTAACGGTCCTACGTGGACAAGGAAACGGAAATCTAACGACAGGAAATATTCTGCTCCGCCATGCAGTCTAATCTAGTCCTAGAGCCGGTGGTGAGGTGATGGTTTTGGCTGCTATAGCCGTCCAGAAACGCTTGTGGCATGGGATGGGATTGGGTCGTGCACTGTGCAGCTACGCCACGGCTGGATCAGCCTCCCCTCCCCTGCCTCTCGTCATGGAAGCAGGTGTCTGCTGCGCTTTGCACTCCCGCGAGTTCCGCAATGCATTGGGCCCATCCACATGCCCAGCCACCCTCCGCCCCCGCCATGCAGTTCCGCGCATTTCCCGCGCAAAGCATCTCGTCGCCCCTTGCGTTTTTCCCTGCGCTCGCGCGTGGTCGCAAGATTCGCCAGGTTGGTGCAACGCCAGCGCAGGTGGTGGCGGCCAAGAAGCTAATGTGCTGACGAGTTCCGTAGCCATCATCAACAATTTTCGCGACGAATGATCAAGCCTGTGCCAGGCGAAATCTTCGCGAAAATAACAGCGAAGGACGGCCGAAACATGAGTTTCCACCAGCTGTGCAACAAGAGAAGGAGGGACCAGGGTTGCGAACCGCATGGGGCCGTTCAGGTGAGCAGGAGTCGCAACAAGGACATCGTGCGACTGAAAGGGCTTCCACTTGAAACCGGCTGGCGACAGCAGAAGGTCGGCCGCCGTCCAATCAGCGTTAGTTTGAACGGGGAAGAGTTGCACTACACAAAACACGAGCCATTCGCTAAGGAGATCCTCGGATCGCAACAGAAGGGACACATTGTTATCCTAACTTCTGGCGTTTAACAGCCTAAGTAGAAGCTGATGTTGTTGTGTCAGCTGCCTCTGTAACTCTGCTCTCTGCTCTTCAATCCGAAGGTCTCGATTGGCGAGATGACGTTGCAATTGGCGAAGTGCACGGCGCTGCAATTGCAATTCCCCTTGAAGCTCTGCCAGGCCTTCAGACGAGACAGCGGTGCGCCGTTCGATTTCAGAAACCTTTCCCTGGAGAAACAAGGGAGACATGCAGCATAAAAAAACAGTTAATGTGCCTCTTAAGGATCATGCAAGGAACAACATACGAAAATAGACACCCACCTTCATCATCTCGAGCTGTTCTTCATCCTCATCATGGCCCTGCCCCGGACCTCGCACCGTCACGCCCATGTCTTCTCCAAACTGAGCCAAGATGAGATCTGTAATTTTATCAGGGTTGATGCCTGGCACTTCTTGATCCATACTTTCCTGCCATCCAAAAAGAGAAGGGGAAAAGTCAGTGTCGTCAAATTCTAGCAAACATTGAACATCCGAAAAAAGAGAGTGAAACACCCATTCCACGGTCAGTCACTCAACCAGCCCCCCCCCTATTCCCTGAATCCCACCTGGTCTGATTTGAGCAGTGAAAATCGGCGCGAAGCAGCAGCGGCGGGAAAGCGCTGCAGGCGGCGTTCGAGGACTGCCGACAAGTTATCGGCGTTGTAGCTGCGGGCGTTGACTCGGAAGACTCGGCGCGGGCGGCTGAGGTCCGGCTGGGGGCGGGCGCAGTTGAAGCTGAAGCAGCTGTCCAGGTCGTTGAAGCTGCCGCGGATGACCCGCATGGAGTGCGCAAACAGCGAACCCTGTGGTGGTGGTGGGGGGTGTGTAGAACGAGCAGGCGGATTGTGCACAAAAGATGTGCAAAATACGTGATGCATGCAGCGATGATGAAACAGGTGCATTGCAGCATGCGATGAGACCCTTCCACATGCTCCCGCGTCCCTGAGAGGAGCGTGGTGTTCAAATCCACTTGCTGTCCGCGCTTCAGTGCAACTCAGCGCAAGCTGACTGACCTGGGGCTCGTCCTCCGCCCCCAGTGCGAGCAGGTGCCTCTGCAGGCGGCCGGGCTTCCAGTAGCGCGACGAGCAGCGGATGGCGTAGGCACGCAGCACACGCCACATGTCCAGGAAGAAGGACGGCGAATCCTCCGACTCCTTCTGCTCATTTGCAGGGGAATGGCAAGGGCATGGCAGAGGGGGCACGGGGGTGGTTAAAGGAGCAGCGGATGGCGCAGGAGCGCAGCACATGCCACTATGTCGTGAAAGAAGAATGGCGAATCCTCTGACTCCTGCTCGGGGAGATGTGGAACAGAAGAGCGGCACGGGAGAGGCACGGCAGAGGTACGAGAGAGGCACGAGATAGGCACGAGAGAGGCACGAGAGAGGCACGAGAGGCACGAGAGATGCACGAGAGAGGCATGAGATAGGCACGAGAGAGGCACGAGAGAGGCACGAGAGAGGCACGAGAGAGGCACGAGAGAGGCACGAGATAGGCACGAGAGAGGCACGAGAGAGGCACGAGAGAGGCACGAGAGAGGCACGAGAGAGGCGGGCAGAACGCGGCACGGAAGAGGCGAGGGGAGTGATGGTATGGCGAGACGACAGTGTCGTTCAAGAAATAAAAGAGAACGAAAGGGAGGAGGTCAGAGGGGAGACATGGGAAATGCACGGACCTAATTCCGGACTTGGCATACCTGCACTTCCATGATGGCATACCTGCACTTCCATGATGGCATACCTGCACTTCCATGATGGCATACCTGCACTTCCATCATGGCATACCTGCACTTCCATCATGGCATACCTGCACTTCCATCATGGCATCAACCACGATGGCAATGAGCACGTTGAGCAGCACAAACACCATCACCGCCACAAACGCGATCCAAAACACCATGGCTGCCGCCAGCGGCCACCCCTCCAGCTGAATAAAATAATAACCCGTCGAGTTATCATTAATAAGAATAAGGAAGCAGGAGACAAGCGACATGGCGAGCGTGTTGAACTGATCGAGGGTCCGTCCGAAGACAGCGTAGGCGTAGACGGAGAGGCCGACAAAGACGATCGCCCAGAGGAGGAGGAAGTGGCCGAGGGAAGGCAGGGCTGCTGCCATAGTTCGTGTGAGGATGGAGATGCGCGGCTGGAAGTCCATGAGCTTTAAGAGGCGCAGAGTCATCAGGAACACACTGGAGGGCAGAGGGGAAGGCGGGGAGAGGGTAGGGGTAGAGATGGGCAATTTAACAGAAGTGAGGATGGAGATGCGTGGCAGGAACTGTATCAGCTTAAGTAGCCGCAGGGTCATAAGGAACACATTGTGGGGGAGGGGGGCGAGGAGGGGCGTGGAGAGGGGTGGAGAGGAGGGACGAGGAGATATATATTTGGAAGGTAAGGGAGAGGAGATGAGACAGAGGGGGCAGAGAGGAAAAACATGAATTGTGGGAGATGGCAATGAGAGAAAGAGTGTGATTGAGGCCGTGAAATCGAATGTGGAAGAGAGAGCAGGGGCGAGAGTGCTTGCATAGGAGCGGGAACGAGATGCCAACAGGCTCACTGGATGCCCTGGATGCTCACTTGATGCCCTGGATGCTCACTGGATGCCCTGGATGCTCACTTGATGCCCTGGATGCTCACTTGATGCCCTGGATGCTCACTGGATGCCCTGGATGCTCACTTGATGCCCTGGATGCTCACTTGATGCCCTGGATGCTCACTGGATGCCCTGGATGCTCACTTGATGCCCTGGATGCTCACTTGATGCCCTGAATGGCGACACATATGGAGCGCCAGGAGATGATGTTCTCGACCTGGCTGTACACCGCCATGGCGTTTAGGTACTCCACCGGCGGGTACACCACCTGCCAGGGGTGTGTGAGGGGCGGTTGCAAGTGCAGGGAGGGGAATGGAAGATAAGAGAAGGGAAGGGTGGGGGAGGAAGGGGGAGATGATGTGCTCTATCTGGCTGTACACGGCCCTGGCGTTGATGTACCGCATCCCACCCGCCACTTCACCCAGCCGCCACTGCACCCACCCGCCACTG
>BQMB01001324.1:207500-450000 GCA_027943415.1 Closterium sp. NIES-67 | reverse complement strand
GAGAGGATAGGAGAGGAGAGGAGAGGAGAGGAGAGGAGAGGAGAGGAGAAGAGAGGAGAGGAGAGCAGAGGAGAGCAGAGGAGAGCAGAGGAGAGCAGAGGAGAGGAGCTGGCAACGCCTCAGGTCAGGCTGCAAACACGCGGCATTTATTGCATGATTGCCCCAGCCCTCACCTGCCCCAGCCCTCACCTTGCCGGTCTGCAGCCAGAGCCTGACGGCCTCCCGTGCCTCCTCGAGCAGGTTCCACATGACGGCGATGACGTAGAGGATGGTCACGCCCAGCTGCACCCAGTCGCCCTCCGTGCGAAACACCTCCACGTTCACCGGCTCTATCTCGTACTTGACGGCCATCTGCCCGCCCACCTGGAGATGCATGCATGTGTGAAGGAGGGAGTGAGGGAGGGAGAGAGTAAGGGAGCGAGGGAGTGAGGGAGCGATGGAGTGGGTGCCCCCCTCCGTGCGAAGCACCTCCACGTTCACCGGCTCTATCTCGTACTTCACCGCCATCTGCCCGCCCACCTGCCACGTGCCAGGGATATAACCACAGGGGTGTGAGCATGTGTGTGAGTGAGTGAGCGTGATTGGGGACCAGGGTGTGGGTGATGCTATACAGGATGCATGAGGGGGAGGGCGCACCTGGAAGGGGGAGGGCGCACCTGGAAGATGAAGCGCACTCGTGTGAGCACAAAGTGATGGCTTTCCCCTGCATGCGGACCCGGGGGGGGGGGGGAGAGGAGAGGATGGGACGCCGGAGGCAAACGCTTGAAGAGCCTCGAACCATGTGGAGGAGGTGATGTGCGGGGGTAACCAAACGAGGGGGCGGGCCAAGGCAACACCAGAGGGACCCTTCGCGTCACAAAGGCAAACGAGCACACAAGAACGTACGGCCGTGTGGACAATATGCCTGTGTGTGACGTGACGAGACGGGAGCCCCAGGCATATCTGAGGTTACCATTGTAGGTGAGCAGCTGGGCGGTGATGGTGCGGGTGGCGTTGTCAATGAAGAAGCCGTCCACGAGGTACTGCAGGCGGGCGGCAGCCGCCCGGCTGTCCAGGTTGACGTCGAAGAGCAGCGGGAAGGCGGCCTTGTTTGGCTGCACTGGCGCGAAGCCGTACGGCACACTGCGGTTCTGAAACGCCCGCAGCTCCGTGGATTCTGGAGATGCTACAGTGCTGCCGTCTGCTGATTGGTCTACAGTGCTGCTGCTGCCGCCCGGATCAGAGGGGTCTGACTGGCTGGCAAGGGCGGCGGCAGCGTCGGGGTCATAAAGGGAGGAGGAGGGGAGGAAGGCGGGGTTGACTCCAAATGGCTGGCGCGAGGTGCTGTTGGCGCAGTAGGGGAAGAGGCTCAGGAACCTGTAAGGGGGGGACAGGGGTGAGGGAGGGGGAGGAGGGAGAAGGGGAGGGGGGAATTAGTGGATGGGATTGTGGAAGATGGTGAATAGGCATGGCATGGTGGGGATTGTGACACGCCATTCTGCCTGCAGAGGCGGCAGGGCTTGTCTCACCTGAAGGGCAGCAAGACATGTTTCACCTGGAGGGGCGGCAGGGCATGTTTCACCTGGAGGGGCGGCAGGCAGGGCATGTTTCACCTGGAGGGGCGGCAGGGCCCGCCATCGGCGCGCGTCTGTTCGAGGAAGAGCCCGATGAGCAGGCGGTTGTGCTCCGCCACAAACCGCACCTGCGCCTCCTGCTGCCGCGCCGCCATCAGCGCCTGCAGCAGCGACGCCGAGGTGCTGTTGGCTGTGGTGGTGTTGTTGGCGTTGGTGCTCGTGGCAGTAGCATTGGTGATACCATTCACGGTGGCGTCGGAGGTGGCGCCACGGACGGCGAAGGGGAAGCGCAGGCGCGAGCCGGCGTCCTTCATGAGACAGCACACTGGGGGGGACGGGGGGAGACGGGGGGGATGGGGGGGGGATGGGGGGGGAAGAGGGGGAGATGGCGGGAGATGGCGGGAGATGAGGGGTGACGTGAGGAAATGAGGAGACGAGGAGGAGATGAGGGAAGGGACAGCAACTAACGTGGCGCGAGTGCTTTTGAGGCGCCTCAAAAGGGACAGCAACTGCAGCAAGAGCAGCATGGCAGGGTGATGGTGGCGTGATGGTGGTGGGATGGTGGTGGGATGGTGGTGGGATGGTGGTGGGATGGTGGTGGGATGGTGGGGTGACGGTGGAATCATGAAGGGGTCAAGTAGAAATCATTGAGGGGGTCTGATCGGACCTAGGATAGAGGCATGGCCGGATTTACTCACATCCCTGCTTCGAGCGCGCCTGGTCAACCGGGCAGGAGCAGGAGGTGGGGGCAGCAGCCATGGAGGGCGGGAGAGTGAAGGGGGGGCCGGCACACGCACAGTCGCCCCCATCAAAGGCGCACGCGTCCACGTGGCACGCGCTGTGGCACAGCCCGTCCGCCAGCATGCTCAGAGTGCAGCCCGGCGCACACTGCTCTGCCAGCGGCGGTGGGGACACTGTTGTGGCCGCGGGAAGTGGGGCGGCAACTGCAGGAGAAGCAGCCGCAGTCGCACGTGCCCAGAGCGTAACAGTCGCAAGTGATGTATCGGCAGCAAGGGTGGTTATGGAGAGCGACTGAGGCGCAGCAGGGGAAGGGAGCACGGAGAGCAGGCCTGCCATGGGCTGCCCAGTGCGCGCGCACTGGTAGCGGTAAGGGCCGGGGGAGAGGAGCACGGCTGACACTGAGAAGACAGAGGGGTCACCGGGGACAGCTGGAGGGGAAGGGAGAGAATGGGGGAGTGGAGGGGAGGGATTTGAGGGAGGGAGGAAGGGGGAGGTAGGGAGCGAGTGGGTGGGATAGGTATGAGCAAGCAGGGGAGATGCATAGAGCACACACACTGGGATTGGCAGGGGGCTTGCACTGACCAGAGCTGCGAGGGGGGGGGAATGTGGGGGAAGGGTTGGGGGAAGGGTGTGGGGAAGGGTGTGGGGGAAGGGTGTGGGGGAAGGGTGTGGGGGAAGGGTGTGGGGGAAGGGTGTGGGGGAAGGGTGTGGGGGAAGGGTGTGGGGGAAGGGTGTGGGTGGGGGAAGGGTGTGGGGAAGGGTGTGAGGGAAGGGTGTGGGGGAAGGGTGTGGGGGAAGGGTGTGGGGGAGCAGGCGGGGAGGCAGAGGGGCTTACAGAGTGCGCAGGGCAGGGGGATGTGCGCCGCCCACTGCTGCTGCACCGCTGCCACCTCGCGCTCTGACTCGCCCCTGGCATCCGGCAGCACGCCCACGTTGTCAGTGGAGCACATGGCGTCTGCCGCCACCACCAGGCGGCCAGAGCCAAAGCCGTGCCAGGGGGAGGGCAGGGGCGGGCTCGGGTCCGCCACTGGGGGATGGAGGGAGGGGAGGGGAGGAGACAGACGACGAGAAGCACAGGTCGGGAGGAGTGCAGAGACAGGGATGAGGGGGCGAATGGGATGAGGGGGCGAATGGGATGAGGGGGCGAATGGGATGAGGGGGCGAATGGGATGAGGGGGCGAATGGGATGAGGGGGCGAATGGGATGAGGGGGCGAATGGGATGAGGGGGCGAATGGGATGAGGGGGCGAATGGGATGAGGGGGCGAATGGGATGAGGGGGCGAATGGGATGAGGGGGCGAATGGGATGAGGATGATGAGGACAAAGATGGGGATAGCGCCCAGGACTGGGATACCGCCCAGGACTGGGATACCGCCCAGGACTGGGATACCGCCCAGGACTGGGATACCGCCCAGGACTGGGATAGCGCCCAGGACTGGGATACCGCCCAGGACTGGGATACCGCCCAGGACTGGGATACCGCCCATGACTGGGATACCGCCCAGGACTGGGATAGCGTCCAGGACTGGGATACCGCCCAGGACTGGGATGCGGACGCTTGAGCAAGCGAGGGGGAGGAAAGGGGAAAAGGGGTAGAGGGAGACAGATGACTCAGGAAACTCAGGGCAATCCCTTGCACCCCACAGCAATCCCTTGCACCCCACAGCAATCCCTTGCACCCCACAGCAATCCCTTGCACCCCACAGCAATCCCTTGCACCCCACTGCAATCCCTTGCACCCCACAGCAATCCCTTGCACCCCACAGCAATCCCTTGCACCCCACAGCAATCCCTTGCACCCCACTGCAATCCCTTGCACCCCACTGCAATCCCTTGCACCCATAGCACCCCGTAAACGGCACGTACATGTGAGGGCGTGCAGCAGCCATGGCACGTACATGTGAGGGCGTGCGGCAGCCCATCCGCCCACAGCCACGTGACCTTGTCTCCCGCTGCCACCGTCGTGTTCAGCCCCACTCCCGGCGCCCACAGCAGCGTGGGGCCCACCGCCAGCCCACATGGCGGCAGCGAGGGGTCAACCACCGAGGGGTCGAGGGCGCGCAGGAGACGGGCGAGGGAGGCGCGCGCGGTGGGGGGCAGGGCGACCACTGAGTCGAGGGCGGCCAGGAGGAGAGACGTGAAGCGCGCCTGCTGCGTGGGGGAGAGGAGGGATGGGGTGCCGCTGCAGGCAGTGGGGCAGAAGAGAGGGGAGTTGTGGGGGGGGTGGGGGAAGGGAGGAGAGGGAAAGAGAGCGAGGTGAGGCGAGTAGTGCTGAGTTGCATGGGTTGCTGGTTGAGCCATTCTTGATTGGTACAATCAGTACGTTACTGTGAATAACAAAACATGGCGTGTTGAGCCCCCATCCCACCTTCGCCTCATCCCACTTCCCCACCCACCACCCACCAATCCCCATCCCCCAACCCCTATCGTTCATCCCCCATCCCCGATCCCCCATCCCCCATCCCGCATCCCCCATCCCACAATCCGCGCTCCCCATTGCAGCAAATCCCCTTCCTTTACTTTGCCTGCCCCCACGGCACGTCAGTGGCAAGCTGCTGCAGCGACACGAGCTGCCGGCCCGACGCGTGGTGTGTGTAGTTGCACCCGTGCACGTGCTGCGCCGCCTGCGGCCCGCCCAGCAGCGAGCATAGAAACGCCACCAGGCGCAGTCGAGACGCGGGGGCCAGCAGAGCCGGGGCAGGGGAGGCGGGGGAGGGGGAGGACGAGGGGGAGGAGGCAGGAGGAGTGGTGCTGGCGCTACTGGTGCTGGGGGGGTTTGAGAGCGAGGAGGGGGCGAGGGGGGGCTGGAAGGGAGCGGCCGTGACGAGACAGCTGTCCTTGACTGCTGTGTAGAGAGCACGGGCGACCGCCACGTGGGAGTTCTGGATACGCTGCTGGTCAGAGGAACCCAGGCTCGCCCAGAGGCTGGCGTCGGTGACACCTGCGGGCGAGAGACGGGGCAGGTGGGGCATGTGGGGCATGTGGGGCAGGTGGGGCATGTGGGGCATGTGGGGCAGGTGGGGCATGTGGGGCATGTGGGGCAGGTGGGGCAGGCGGGGCAGGTGGGGCATGTGGGGCAGGTGGGGCATGTGGGGCAGGTGGGGCAGGTGGGGCAGGTGGGGCAGGTGGGGCATGTGGGGCATGTGGGGCAGGTGGGGCAGGTGGGGCATGTGGGGCATGTGGGGCAGGTGGGGCAGGTGGGGCAGGTGGGGCAGGTGGGGCAGGTGGGACGACGGAACTGAGGGAGGGAGCACGAGCAGCAGGAGGGAAGGGAGTAAAGAAAGAGGACGGAGACGAAGGTGTCTGAAACAAGGCCAAGGGGTGCACCAGCAGGGGAGTTGGACGCTTCGGACATATCAGCCGGTGCTGCAGGCAGAGCGGCATCCCGCTGCTGCTGCGCTCTGCGGCGGCCGGAGAGCTGCCACGGTGCCGCGTGAGGATGACGGCGTAACGGCACTGCCTCCTGGTTGCGGGATGAGGGGAAGAGGGGAAGAGGGGAAGAGGGGATGAGGGGATGAGGGGATGAGGGGATGAGGGGATGAGGGGATGAGGGGATGAGGGGGTGAGGGGATGAGGGGATGAGGGGATGAGGGGGTGAGGGGATGAGGGGATGAGGGGATGAGGGGGTGAGGGGATGGGGGGATGGGGGGATGAGGGGTGGACACCCACGGGGCAGCGCAGGGAGGTCAAGGGAGGCAACGAGCAGATAGGAGTTAGGAGATAGAAGGAGGTACGCAAGGGGAGAGGGCACGAGATAGCTGGGTGGAGCATAGGGCGGATGCAAGGAGCACAGGGCGGATGCAAGGAGCACAGGGCGGATGCATGGAGCACAGGGCGGATGCAAGGAGCACAGGGCATATGCAAGGAGCACAGGGCAGATGCAAGGAGCACAGGGCGGATGCATGGAGCACAGGGCGGATGCAAGGAGCACAGGGCGGATGCAAGGAGCACAGGGCGGATGCAAGGAGCACAGGGCGGATGCAAGGAGCACAGGGCATATGCAAGGAGCACAGGGCAGATGCGCTGGAAGAGGAAAGGAGAGAGGCTGTTGGTTGGTCTACCTGGGACAGTCGCCTGGGCCCGGCTGCAGCGGATGCGCAGTGGTACGCTGACAAGTCCCCTGGCGTGGCTCGGAGGACCTGGCGGTTGGAGAGGGGGCCACAGGATGGGAGGAAAGGGGGGGCGGACGCCTGAGTGGAGTGGAGCTTGCAGGGCACTGGTGCGTGCAGAGTCGCATGCCATGCTATGCTATGTTTCGGACAGGCATTGACCGTCATTGCCTGACATGCCAAGATGCAAGGCAGCTGGGGCCACTGCTGCGGGCCTGAGAGCCCCTGAGGACACGTGAGGGTGTTGCCTTGGAAGGGCGGCGTGCGCGGCGGGCGGTTGCAGGCAGCAGCGCCGTCCCTCTTAGGAGCCAAAAAAGGCCGCCTCGTCGTGGATAGAGGCGCCTCATCGTGGATAGAGGCGCCTCATCGTGGATAGAGGCGCCTCATCGTGGATAGAGGCGCCTCATCATGGATAGAGGCGCCTCATCATGGAGAGAGGCGCCTCATCATGGAGAGAAGCGCCTCATCATGGATAGAGGCGCCTCATCATGGAGAGAGGCGCCTCATCATGGAGAGAGGCGCCTCATCATGGAGAGAGGCGCCTCATCATGGATAGAGGCGCCTCATCATGGATAGAGGCGCCTCATCATGGAGAGAGGCGCCTCATCATGGATAGAGGCGCCTCATCATGGATAGAGGCGCCTCATCATGGAGAGAGGCGCCTCATCATGGAGAGAGGCGCCTCATCATGGATAGAGGCGCCTCATCATGGATAGAGGCGCCTCATCATGGAGAGAGGCGCCTCATCATGGATAGAGGCGCCTCATCATGGATAGAGGCGCCTCATCTTGGAGAGAGGCGCCTCATCATGGAGAGAGGCGCCTCATCATGGATAGAGGCGCCTCATCTTGGAGAGAGGCGCCTCATCATGGAGAGAGGCGCCTCATCATGGATAGAGGCGCCTCATCATGGAGAGAGGCGCCTCATCATGGAGAGAGGCGCCTCATCATGGATAGAGGCGCCTCATCATGGAGAGAGGCGCCTCATCATGGATAGAGGCGCCTCATCATGGATAGAGGCGCCTCATCTTGGAGAGAGGCGCCTCATCATGGAGAGAGGCGCCTCATCATGGATAGAGGCGCCTCATCATGGAGAGAGGCGCCTCATCATGGAGAGAGGCGCCTCATCATGGATAGAGGCGCCTCATCTTGGAGAGAGGCGCCTCATCATGGAGAGAGGCGCCTCATCATGGAGAGAGGCGCCTCATCATGGATAGAGGCGCCTCATCATGGATAGAGGCGCCTCATCATGGAGAGAGGCGCCTCATCATGGATAGAGGCGCCTCATCATGGATAGAGGCGCCTCATCATGGAGAGAGGCGCCTCATCATGGAGAGAGGCGCCTCATCATGGATAGAGGCGCCTCATCATGGAGAGAGGCGCCTCATCATGGATAGAGGCGCCTCATCATGGAGAGAGGCGCCTCATCATGGAGAGAGGCGCCTCATCATGGAGAGAGGCGCCTCATCATGGATAGAGGCGCCTCATCATGGATAGAGGCGCCTCATCATGGAGAGAGGCGCCTCATCATGGATAGAGGCGCCTCATCATGGATAGAGGCGCCTCATCATGGAGAGAGGCGCCTCATCATGGAGAGAGGCGCCTCATCATGGATAGAGGCGCCTCATCATGGAGAGAGGCGCCTCATCATGGAGAGAGGCGCCTCATCATGGATAGAGGCGCGTCATCATGGAGCGAGGCGCCTCATCATGGAGAGAGGCGCCTCATCATGGATAGAGGCGCCTCATCATGGAGAGAGGCGCCTCATCATGGAGAGAGGCGCCTCATCATGGAGAGAGGCGCCTCATCATGGATAGAGGCGCCTCATCTTGGAGAGAGGCGCCTCATCATGGAGAGAGGCGCCTCATCATGGATAGAGGCGCCTCATCATGGAGAGAGGCGCCTCATCATGGAGAGAGGCGCCTCATCTTGGAGAGAGGCGCCTCATCATGGAGAGAGGCGCCTCATCATGGAGAGAGGCGCCTCATCATGGAGAGAGGCGCCTCATCATGGATAGAGGCGCCTCATCATGGATAGAGGCGCCTCATCATGGATAGAGGCGCCTCATCATGGATAGAGGCGCCTCATCATGGAGAGAGGCGCCTCATCATGGAGAGAGGCGCCTCATCATGGAGAGAGGCGCCTCATCATGGATAGAGGCGCCTCATCATGGATAGAGGCGCCTCATCATGGATAGAGGCGCCTTATCATGGATAGAGGCGCCTCATCATGGATAGAGGCGCCTCATCGTGGAGAGAGGCGCCTCATCATGGATAGAGGCGCCTCATCATGGAGAGAGGCGCCTCATCATGGAGAGAAGCGCCTCATCATGGATAGAGGCGCCTCATCATGGAGAGAGGCGCCTCATCATGGAGAGAGGCGCCTCATCATGGAGAGAGGCGCCTCATCATGGATAGAGGCGCCTCATCATGGATAGAGGCGCCTCATCATGGAGAGAGGCGCCTCATCATGGATAGAGGCGCCTCATCATGGAGAGAGGCGCCTCATCATGGAGAGAGGCGCCTCATCATGGAGAGAGGCGCCTCATCATGGATAGAGGCGCCTCATCATGGATAGAGGCGCCTCATCATGGAGAGAGGCGCCTCATCATGGATAGAGGCGCCTCATCATGGATAGAGGCGCCTCATCTTGGAGAGAGGCGCCTCATCATGGAGAGAGGCGCCTCATCATGGAGAGAGGCGCCTCATCATGGATAGAGGCGCCTCATCATGGATAGAGGCGCCTCATCTTGGAGAGTGGCGCCTCATCATGGAGAGAGGCGCCTCATCATGGATAGAGGCGCCTCATCATGGAGAGAGGCGCCTCATCATGGAGAGAGGCGCCTCATCATGGATAGAGGCGCCTCATCATGGAGAGAGGCGCCTCATCATGGATAGAGGCGCCTCATCATGGAGAGAGGCGCCTCATCATGGAGAGAGGCGCCTCATCATGGAGAGAGGCGCCTCATCATGGATAGAGGCGCCTCATCATGGATAGAGGCGCCTCATCATGGAGAGAGGCGCCTCATCATGGATAGAGGCGCCTCATCATGGATAGAGGCGCCTCATCTTGGAGAGAGGCGCCTCATCATGGAGGGAGGCGCCTCATCATGGATAGAGGCGCCTCATCATGGAGAGAGGCGCCTCATCATGGAGAGAGGCGCCTCATCATGGATAGAGGCGCCTCATCATGGAGAGAGGCGCCTCATCATGGAGAGAGGCGCCTCATCATGGAGAGAGGCGCCTCATCATGGATAGAGGCGCCTCATCATGGATAGAGGCGCCTCATCATGGATAGAGGCGCCTCATCATGGATAGAGGCGCCTCATCGTGGAGAGAGGCGCCTGTAGAGCACTACCTGAGGACACGTGAGGTTGGCGCCTTGGAAGGGCGGTGTGTGCGGTGGGTTGTTGCAGGCGGCAGCGCAGTCCACAAAGACAGCGGCCAGCGCACGCGCGGAGGGCGGCTCACTGCACGCCTTGTGCACACAGTGGGCCAACGTGGCGCATGCCTGGGAGGGGAGGGGGGGAGGCGGGCACATGGTGCAGTGCATGGTGGAAGGAGGAGGCGGGGGGGGGGGGGAGAGGGGGGGTTGTTCCTGCAGTTCTCGTGCATCCACTGGGGCAAAAACGACAGAGCAGCAAGCGCGCAATGAGCGCAGCAAACAGGCGGACTTAGCATGGGTTGGAGGGAGCAGGCCTGAGTGCAACTCACCCATCGATCGGCAGTGCGTGAGTGGCCAAGTGGCGGGCTCCTGGCAGCCGCCCCCCTGGGCAGGGGGCGGCGAGGAGGAGGAGTGTGTTGCAAGGTGCACGGACCCTGTGACGCCCCCACAGGGCGCTGTAAGCAGCGGTTGGAGTGAGCGTCATTCGCTGGAACTCACAGATCGGCAGCGGGTGAGTGGCGACGCGGAGGGCTCCTGGCAGCCGCCCCACTGGGCGAGGGGCGGCGCGGAGGAGGAGTCCGTTGCGAGGTGCATGGACCCTGTGACCCCCCCAAAGGGCGCCGTGAGAATGAGCTCCCAGTTGCCCTCCGGCACCCACACTGTGTCCTCCCAGTCTGCCGCCACCTGAGAAAACACCTGTGGGGACTCGTACCTGCCACAAAGAAGAATGAGAGGGAGGGGCATGAAACGGTTGCGAGAAGGCGAGGGGATGGGAGGGAGCTCAAGAGGCAGCAAGCAAGACTTATCGGAAGGAGGGCTGCCTCATGGGGCAGAGCAGAGGTTCCTCCGGGGGGCGTGGGCTGGGTCAAGCAAGGCAGAGGACGAGGAGAGGAGATGGGAGGGACTTCCAGAGACAGCAAGACTTATCCGAATCAGCAGCGCCTATGGGTCACCAGCACAGGGACGGCAGCCCCTTTGGGCAGAGGTTCCAATCAGACGCCTGGGCCTGGTCCAGCGAGGCAAAGGCGGAGGAGAGGCGCAGCGTGAGAGGGCGCAGCGCGGGCATGGCGCCACAGTCCGCCTCACAGCCAAAGCGGCCGAAGGCGGGGAACTCCAGGGGCCGCTCGCACACACCGTTGCCGCAGGGGGGGTCTTTCCACACCACCTGGAGGGGTTGTGTTGTGTGCGTTGGGGGGTGGGGGGGACGAGGGAGGAAGAGAGGGGGGGAAGGGAAGGGAAGGGAAGGGAAGGGAAGGGAAGGGAAGGGAAGGGAAGTAGAGGACAGAGAGGGAAAGAAGAGAGCGAGCGATGGGTTGATCGGGAGTGGTGCAAGTGAGGGGCGAGGACGGGGGAGAGCCGGCTCGACTGTACGCCCATGTCTAGAGGCGGCTCGACTGTACGCCCATGTCTAGAGGCGGCTCGACTGTACGCCCATGTCTAGAGTGCAGGATAGGCAATGGCGAAGAGATGACGAGGGGATTGAAGCATGAGGGAGGTGCGCAAGGGGATGCAGGGAGTGGGGCACCTGGAGGACGGTGGGGCACCTGGAGGACGGTGGGGCACCTGGAGGACGGTGGGGCACCTGGAGGATGGTGGGGCACCTGGAGGATGGTGGGGCACCTGGAGGATGGTGGGGCACCTGGAGGATGGTGGGGCACCTGGAGGATGGTGGGGCACCTGGAGGATGGTGGGGCACCTGGAGGATGGTGGGGCACCTGGAGGATGGTGGGGCACCTGGAGGATGGTGGGGCACCTGGAGGATGGTGGGGCACCTGGAGGATGGTGGGGCACCTGGAGGATGGTGGGGCACCTGGAGGATGGTGGGGCACCTGGAGGATGGTGGGGCACCTGGAGGATGGTGGGGCACCTGGAGGATGGTGGGGCACCTGGAGGATGGTGGGGCACCTGGAGGATGGTGGGGCACCTGGAGGATGGTGGGGCACCTGGAGGATGGTGGGGCACCTGGAGGATGGTGGGGCACCTGGAGGATGGTGTCGTTGAGCCACGAGTAGAAGTCCTCCGGTCCGTTCAGCAGGTTCGTCTGTGCGCCCGAAACGCCCTGAGACGGTCACCGCATAGAAAAGAGAGGCAAAGAAGCAACACGTTAGAGGCAGGCAGCGCAAAAGTAGTCTCCTGCTATTGTCACACAACACAAGCGGCAGAGCCCCCAGCGCTTCACCACATGATGGGCTATCCGTGGCCAACACCCCACGCCCTTACAAGCCATCTGCGCCCGCGGCATTCGCCGTACTGGTAACAGCACGGGTCTCACGGCGGGCAACAGGACGAGCCTTACCAGCGGCCAGCACGATGTTGTGTTGCGGGGGGTGGTGAACCCCCTCTCTCTCAGCCTCCTGCCTTTGCGGCCCATCCCTGGCGTCTCGCCGGCGGCAGCAGGATGTTGTGGGCGGTGGCAAACATACCGGCGGCAGCAGGATGTTGTGGGCGGTGGCGACCTCGTAGTTGCGGGAGGAGTCGGCCTGGAGGTAGAGCACGGCGAGGTAGAGGCATGTGTAGAGCGAGAAGGCCAGCAGGTTCTTGAAGTTCTCCGTCAGCCACTGCATGTGCTTCACTGACTCGTACATCGCTGCGGGGGGGGGGGAGGGGGGGGAGGGGAAGGGAGGACACGTGAGGGGCAGGAGGGGACAAGTGAGGGGCAGGAGGGGACAAGTGAGGGGCAGGAGGGGACAAGTGAGGTTCTTGAAGTTCTCTGTGTGGGCCGCTGCATGTGCTTCGCCGACTCGTTCATGGCTGCAGGGGGGCGGGGGGGTGAGGGGCAGACTTGCAAGCGGTCGGACAATGAGGGGACCGACTCAAAACTCGACATCACACAATGAGGGGACCGACTCAAAACTCGACTCATCACACAATGAGGGGACCGACTCAAAACTCGACTCATCACACAATGAGGGGACCGACTCAAAACTCGACTCATCACACAATGAGGGGACCGACTCAAAACTCGACTCATCACACAATGAGGGGACCGACTCAAAACTCGACTCATCACACAATGAGGGGACCGACTCAAAACTCGACTCATCACACAATGAGGGGACCGACTCAAAACTCGACTCATCACACAATGAGGGGACCGACTCAAAACTCGACTCATCACACAATGAGGGGACCGACTCAAAACTCGACTCATCACACGATGAGGGGACCGACTCAAAACTCGACTCATCACACGATGAGGGGACCGACTCAAAACTCGACTCATCACACAATGAGGGGACCGACTCAAAACTCGACTCATCACACGATGAGGGGACCGACTCAAAACTCGACTCATCACACGATGAGGGGACCGACTCAAAACTCGACTCATCACACGATGAGGGGACCGACTCAAAACTCGACTCATCACACGATGAGGGGACCGACTCAAAACTCGACTCATCACACGATGAGGGGACAGGGGAAAAAGGGCAGACTGCGATGGGAGTTCGGAGACTGAGGGGAGAGGGGGAGAAGGAAGGCTCGTAGTGGGTGCAGGGAGGGTGTGTGTGGGTCCGTCCGACACTTGCAGACAGGAAGGCACAATTGTGCGTGTCCACCACTTCCACGATCCCTACCCCAACCTACCCCCCCCCGCCTCCCACTTTGAACGCCCCCCCACCCACCTTGAATGACTTCCTTGTCCAGCAGAAACTGCTCCCCCTCCTCGTCCTCCCCTGCGCCCTTCCCATCCCCATCCCCCCACCGCTCCCCCTTCTCCCCACCATCCTCACTGCTGCCACTCGCACGGCCCAGCCCGCTTCCAGGCAACTTCCCATTCTGCTCTATCGCTGCAAAGGCTGAGGCCACGCGGCTTGCCCTCAGCTCGTCCGGGACGCCAGCTAGGCCGTTCCTGATTGGCCCGTCCTTATCCACGTCATCAGCCGCCATGCCATCCTGGTCGTGCTCCCCGGCATCCAGCGATATCATCAGGCTCGAATTCCGAGCCCTAGAAGCTGGAGGCTGGGTCCGAGCCTCATGCACAGGTCCGGCGACGTCCATGTACTGGGACGCGCTGGAGCCACTGTCATCGAACCGGACGTGCGGCTCCAAGCCTGTGTTCAGCGGACCCACATCCACCTCCCTGAGCCACCTTGGTAGGCCCGGAGGAGGGCCGGCGGCAGTGGCAGCGGCAGCAGCCTCCATGGGGTCGGTGATAAGGGGCTCGTGCAGCAACGCGGACTCTCGCGCCGCAGCGTCAAACGTGGAGGCGTGGGAGCCATGGGGGCTGTTGAGGCGCGGGGGGGGGGGGACAGGTTGGGGAGGGCATTGAGTCACGGGGAAAGAAGGGGTGGGGAGGGCATTGAGTCACGGGGAAAGAAGGGGTGGGGAGGGGCGGGGAAGTGGGGAGAGACGGGAGAGCGGTGTGACATGTGGGGAGAGAAGGGAGAGCGGTGTGACATGTGGGGAGAGACGGGAGAGAGGTGTGACATGTGGGGAGGTGACGCGCAGCAGGGCGACGACAGCACGACGGGCAACGATGCAGACGACTCCGAGATACCTCTCGTACTCTCTCGCTGCGGAGCCGTTGTCCCCGCGCCTGTCTGCGCCTACTGCCCGCGGCATGCTCCGCTGCGCGTTTCCCTCCTCCGTCCACTGCTCCGTTATAGGCTCTAACTCGATAGCACTCTCCCGGCCCGTCCCGTGCGGCAGCCATCGCGACATGGACAGCAGCTCCGGCGCCATGATCCCGTCGCCGCCTCGCAATCCCTCGCCGCCGCCGTTCGCCTGCGCAGCTGCCGCTGCCGGCTGCACTGCCGGCGTGGCTCGTCGGTCCCACCCGAGCAGCCGGTGCCAGAACGGCCGTTCCCCCTCCGCGGCCGCCACCTGCGCGCCGTCGTCTGCGGCGCTAGCTCCCAGCCATCGGCGCACTTTGCTCTCTGCCGAATGCTCCTCCGACTCGTCGCCCGACGTCCAATCGCGCGGACTAGCGCCCTCCACCCGATGCTGTCCGTCGCGATACTCCGTGTTACGCGCCGGCCGTCTATCGGGCCTGGGCGAGTTGCCGCTTGAGTGGCACGATTGGTCGGAGCTGGGAGACGGCGGTTCGAAACCAGGCGGTCGGTCGCCGTAAGGGCTGCAGCCGCTTCTGCGACGTCGCTCGCTGGAACCATCTGCGGCATCGTACGGCCGGCCACGGTGGAATGACTGGCTAGGCAACAGCTGAGGAGGCTTACGGGTTTGACGCGCGCTGCGGGAGTGCTGTCGAACCACAGACGCGATCTCCGCCATTCGGCTGACAGGTAAACCAAGAATTCGAAGCCAGAATGCTAACTAGACCCTAAGACGGGATATGGTGGAGATTGGGTGCAAGCCGTGTGTCTTATTTAAAGCCGCCGTCCAAGATTGAAAAAAACCCGAAACCCGTAGAGGTAGTTGAGTGTTGGCGAGTTTAGCGAGGTGGTATGGAATGAACGAAGCACGTGATTGGGTGGGAATTTGGTGGTTTCGCCACGGTGTAATTTGATATTGGCCTTACCGGGTGGGTCCGAGGTGGATGTTGCGGGCTAGGGGGGAAAGGCAGGGGGAGTTTTGTGGGCGGGGTGTGGAAAACATTTTGAAAACCGTCGCTGGCGGAAATTACTGGGCCCCGAGGCGGAATCGAAATCGCCCCTTGGGTATGGGCGCAGTGGCGGGAGTGGGGGAAGTGGGAAAGTGAGGGCGGGGTGGGGCCTGGGGGGGGGGGAACGAAATGGGCTCGGGGGAAGAAAACAAGGCGACGGGAATAAACGCACAGGGAGCATAGTGACAAGTTTCGAGGTTTGCAGTGCACCATTCTGGTTCAAGTTTTTGCACGGCTTTTGGCGAGATCTCGCCTAGCCAGCACTGCCTCACCAGGTAACCTAGCCTTTCAAATTATAAACAGTTGAACCTTTCTGGCTATATTTGTACCGCGGCTTTAAAGCGCGGGGTCTAGGTTTTCCAAAAAGGTGGCAACTGCTCAACAATTGAAAACGGGTAACCAGGGAAGGTGTCGAAAAGAGGGAACGGGATCGCCAAAAACCGAGAATTGGCTCGACAGAAACCCAACGACCAGGCGTGCGACCAGGACCCCTGCGACGGAGCATTTGTTTTGCAACCCAGGGAAATACAGACTCTCAGAAGAAGGCCCGCACCCCAGGCACATAAGCATGCCATAACCCGGAGACAAGCTCCATGGCTCCTACGAACGCGGGGCTGAATCTACTTACCGAGGGAGTACACGAAGGCTTTAGGTCTCCCATCCGCCTCGAAACGGACCACTGTTCCGCCTCGCAGCCATCTCCCCTCCGCCACGCCGCGATCCTCCCTGCCACCCCGACGCGTATCTCCCTTCTGCCTCGACGCGTATCTCCCTTCCGCCACGGCGCGTATCTCCCTTCCGCCGCGTATCTCCCTTCCGCCACGGCGCCATTCCCCAACCTCCGGGCCGCCCATCACCCTTCCGCCACGGCGCCCGCCTCAGTGCCGCCCCTCCGCATTTCTCGTATCCGCCTCTACGCATTTCAACCATTTGCTTTGCCGCCCGTATCCCTTCCGCCACGACACGATACTCCCTCCCGACTCGCCGCGACTGTCCCTACCGCCTCCCCACAACGCTCATCCATCATCCCGACGTCCTTCTCCCTTCCGCCTCGACGCCCCCCTCCCGTCCGCCACGACGTGTTTCTCCAGTCCGCCGCGACGCGTTTCTCCCATCCGCCACAACCATGCGTTACTACAGTCCCCCTCGACGCGTTTCTCCCGTCCGCAGCGACGCGTTTCTCCCGTCCGCCTACACGCGATTCTCCCTGCCGCACCTCCGCGTTTCCACCATCCACCTCGCCGCCCTACGCCCTTCCGCCTCGCCGCCCTATTTCCTTTCGCTCCGCCGCCCCACTCCCTTCCGCCTCGACGCCCTACTCCCTTCCGCCGCGACGCCCTACTCCCTGCCGCCTCGACGCCCTACTCCCTTCCCCCTCGCCGCCCTACTCCCTTCCGCCTCAACGCCCTACTCCCTTCCGCCTTAACGCCTTTCTCCTTTCCCCCTCAACACCAGCGACCTCAGGCCCGACGCACGTCGCCCTTCTCATCGTCGCTGCGCCCCACGATTCCGCAACAGGACGATAAACAAAGGGGGAGCGTCACCGTCCGCCCTGACCCGCGCTGGCCGACTTCCATCCACACGACGCGTCCAAGCTGCCCCGCTCCCACGCTCCTCCATCTCCACCCATCCCGTCCTATCTCCTCTCATCTCCTCCCATACCGTCCATTCTCCCCCCATCTCCACCCATCGCCACCCATACCCACTCATCTCCTCCTATCCCATCCCATCACCACCCATGACCTCCCATCCCGGTCTTCCCATCCCGTCCCATCTCCACCCATTTACACCCATCCCGTCCTATCTCCTTATCTCCTCCCATCCTATCCCATCTCCACCCATACCCACTCAGCTCCTCCCATCCCATCCCATCCCCACTCAGCTCCTCCCATCCCGTCCCATCCCCACTCAGCTCCTCCCATCCCATCTCATCCCCACCGAGCTCCTCCCATCCCGTCCCATCCCCACTCAGCTCCTCCCATCCCGTCCCATCCCCACCCAGCTCCTCCCATCCCGTCCCATCCCCACTCAGCTCCTCCGCATGATTTGTGCATCTCTGGGAACAACCACTTGCTCGGCGCGCGAGTTGTATTGTCCCACGACTCTATGGACACCCTACTCCATACCTCTCTCATAAAAGATTTTTTCCCCGACTTGGGATTTAATCCAGCAACCCCACCTCCCACATCCCGTAGCCAGGCCCATAGTTCTCCTTTTGTGAATAGCAATAAATCCCCACAACACTTGACATCACTAACCCGTATGTTCTTTACCCGCGCCTCAACAATTTTTTTTTACGAACAATTTGACTAGGGACCTGGCCTTGTGCCATGTATCCATCTGCCGCTCGAAACCCTCCCAATCTGCCACCCTCTTAAACGACCCCCCCTGGTCACAAATGATTCCCTTTATTTTAAAATCCCAACCTTGCAAGTGTGCAACGCCCCGGGAAACCGCTAAACCCTCCAACGACTGTGGCGGAATACCCTCGATATACCTGTTCACTGTGACTTCATGGATAACCTTTCTAGTAGCAGGGTGTAAGAAAGAAACCGTGCACCGATTTGCCTCTCTAGGGTGCGACCATCTACCATCCACCGTGATCCACACACCTCCGTCTGCATCCGTGAGCATGGCCGCACGTGCCACCTCCATGGAACGGGTAGCTTGGCTCTCCACCACACCCCACAATCCTGTCGGGCCCTGCATGTATTGGCGGTACATACTCTTTCCGATCGGCTTGATCCCGAGCTTACGACTGACTTCCCAGATTTGGTGGAACCCAATCCCTGCCAGAGCAAGCGCGGCAGCCCACTTTGGTTTTAAACTCGTCGACTTGGGCCCTCTTCTAGTTGCTGTCTGCACCGCTTTCTCCTGTTCAGAACTCCAAAACTCACGTAAGTGGCAACACTTACTGCACACCCATGCAAATCCCATACATACCCATGTGATCTTCCACAAATGGAACACCATGTCACCCACGCAACCAACCGCTGGGCAGCCACCAATTGTGACTAATGAGAAGAATAGGATGAGCAGTCGCGGATCTAGAAGACATACTGTCCCTGCTGGTACGCGATCCGGTGTCCTCATCTCAAACCAACCTTCTAGTGCCTCTCCCCAGCCTCTCCCACGTACCCCTCGTCGTGGTGTGCCATCTCTGTTGTAGGGGCCCAACATGGGGAAGACGAGAGGGGGCGAAGGAGCAACAACAAGATATTGAGGAAAGACTGGCTTATTGGATCTCCGTGCGTCAACTCAATCTAGGGGGGGCAGACTGTTAGTGATAGCGCTCAGTAGTAGAGGGAAAGCCGCGAAGTGCGATGGGTCGCACGTACCTGACTGTGGCCGGCCTGTCCCTCGTGGGGCCATAAGAGACCAAGGGTGCACCCGCTCCTGCGAGTACGTCCTCTGCAGCACCACCTCCCGTCTGCTCAACCGCCCACCCGACACCTGCAACACCATCTTCCTGCTGCATGTTCTCAGCATGAGCTCTAACATGGGGCACATCCCTGCCTGACCAATTGCCTCCACCAGAGTCTCCCTTTCACCCCCATCCCTCTCAAACCTCCCCTTGCTCCTCTCCCCCTGCAGCAGGTCGGGCATGGATTGCAAAGGCTCTATGCGGGCCACCTGTGGGTTTGCGGCAAGACCTGCACGTATAGTGCCAATGCTCGACACCCCTGCTGGGGTGCTTTCCATCATTGGAGTACCCCCATGCATGTCAATTGGTCGCTCTATGGTACCCACCCCTCCTTCCAACCCCTCTTGACATTGCTCCCCCTCTCTGTTTGATGCTCCTATACCTGACCCCCCGGTCCTCTCCTCTAGTGGGGCGGTGGAGGCTTGCATGGGCTCCCCACAGGACCCTAAGATGTGGCCTATTGTGGGTGGGCGGTACGATAAGGAAGGGCGGATTGGAGGGATGGGAGTGATGAGAAAGTATGAATGAGGAAAGCATATGGGGGAGGGTTGCCTGGCACGGGTGTAGGATGCCTCAAACCCAGTAGTCCAGGCTAGACCTTCCGCCACCCACAACCCTACCTCTTGCCTTGCCATTGCCTCATACTCCGTGCCCTGACTCAGGCCGCCATGCGAGAACCCTATGGCTGGCACCAGGCGCTCCTACTTGTTCCGCACCAGCCGTGGAAAGTTCCAATTGAACTTTTGTCGTTGCAACTCGAGATGCCCATCTATGACATCCAGCGCATCCTTTACGTCGAGGCTTGGGACAGACGTGGGTGTGCGAAGAGAGGGTTTGAGAGGGGGGTGGGAAAAGAGGGGTTGAGGGCGGCGAAAGAAGGATTGGGGATACACTGCTATGGTAGAGGCCGTTTTACTGCCCAACGCTGTGGGCCAATGTGTCACCCATGTGTACATATCGGTGTGCACAAAAGCGGGTGGTTGCGCTATCCCACTCTACACGTGACTAAGTGGCTTACCGTGCGTGGCGGCAGCCGCCTTCATTTTCTTCAGGCCGTCATCCCCTTCCTTAAGCAGCACCCACAGCACATCACTAAAAGATGCTTCCTTGTCCCCCCTCATGAATGAGGTCAGCCCACATCGCAGGAAAGCTATGAGGGTCACTAGGTGGACACTAACGGCAAGGTTCCATTTGGCCTAATGCCCTGCGAGTATCTCCTAGAGCTGGGCAGGGTATTGGTCATCTCCCGCATCTAGTTTGGGAGATGGGGTGGTTCGCATTTGGGAGAGCGAGAGGGGGTTAGGGTCACGTGCAGGTTCATCCCTTGTGGGAGCCTATTTGGCATTTGCTCGCCTCTGAATCAAGGGGGCGTAGTGTGGTTGGGGGCCGGACAGCTAGTATGTGGAGCTAGGCAAAGGTGGTGGGCATGCGGAAATCTTTGGGGTGGCAAAAGGAGTACACTGGACAGCAATGGGGTTAGGGCTGCCTCGTAACGGAGTAGCGATATGGGACGCTCCTGAAACATAGGGGAGGGGGGGGGGGGGGGGGGGGGGGGTTTGTGGAAGGAGTGGGATGCTGCGCAAGCCATGCTGTCCAAACAATGCTACCCAAGCCACGCTGGCCAAACCATACTGACCAAACCATGCCGCCCAAGCCATGCCGCTCAAGGGATGCTGCCTAAGCCATGCTGCTCGAACCATGCTGCCCAAGCCATGCTGTACAAGCCATGCTGCCCAAGGGATGCTGTAGGAGTGGGATGCTGCCCAAACCATGCCTCCCAAACCATGCTGCCCAAGGGATGTTGCCCAAGCCATGCTGCCCAAACCATGCTGCTCCAGGGATGCTGCCCAAGCCATGCTGCCCAAACCATGCTGCCCAAGCCTTGCTGCCCAAGGGGTGCTGCCTAAGCCATGCTGCCTCACGGGATGCTGCCCAAACCATGCTGCCCAAGGGATGCCACCAAAGCCATGCTGCCCAAGGGATGCTGCCCAAACCATGCTGCCCAAGGGATGCTGCCCAAGCCATGCTGCCCAAACCATGCTGCCCAAACCATGCTGCCCGAACCCTGCAGCCCAAACCATGCTGCCCAAACCATGCTGCCAAAGGGATGCTGCCCACGGGAAGGGAAAGGGGGGGGGGGGGGGGGGAGGGGGAGTGGGATGGGCACGCCATGGTGGGCTAAAGGCAGTGGCCGAGATTGACAGCACCCCACCAACATATGGGAAGGGTTCGGGAAAGAGCGGGACCTGCACGGAACAGGGGGGTAAAGGCACTATGTGAGGATGAGAACAAATGGGAGATGGACCGCCAAGGGTAGGATGAACCTGAAGCTGAGGGATAACGGTAGTCGGAGTGTTGAGAAACAGCACTAAATCACAGGGGAAGGGTGGAGGGCAAGAGTGGTACGGGCTCGAAATAAGGGGGTAAAGGTAGTGACTGAGAATGATAGTAGGCGACGCTACAATGGGGAATGGGATGGGGACAGAGGAATATGAAAGCTTCGAAGGGGTAAATACTGCACGCCAGGGTGGAACTACACCCTGCAACAAAGGGGAGAGGGAGGTGGCTGAAGTTAAGGGTTAGAGGCAGTGGGAGTGTTTATAAACACCCTAGGCACGAAGTGGTAAAGGGTGGGGGAGGGGGGGGGGGGGGGGGTGCGCTTGAAACAGGCAGTGGCTGAAAATGATAAAACACCTGCAGCATTGGGGAATGGGATGGGTCAAGAGAGGGACATGAAGCTGCCAGAGGGGCAAATGTGTTGATAATGGGTGGGTAACACGACATCGTTGGCTATCATTATGTATAGCTGTATTACACATAACTCCTATTCCCGCGTCTCACCCCTATGGTTTGGCGTGACCATGACGAAACGAACATATGTGCCTACGGAGTAGCATAGCCATCTATATGGGCCTTATACAAAAGTCCTATAAGTATCAATTATTTTTCATTGGTGATATGCGCCCACCCCTCAACATGCGCCCATCACCTACCAATCACGGGAAATTACCCTTTCACCTGATGGCCCATTCACTGGGGTTTTGTGGCACATGTGACACCGCGGCGGCGAATGTATCCATGCAAAGGAGCTTTAAGTATCCACTTAAAGGCCCATTCTCCTGTGGCGAAGACTAGCGAATATTGTGTGCGCATTACGCCCACGCGGTTCGTCGAAATCGGGGTTGAAAGGTGCGTACCCGGTGTACGCCAAGGCACTCATCGTGAACAAAACGAGTAATACGGCCTACGCCACCCCACCTTAAATCCCTAGTGCTGCTCCGTTTTCCAGTTTGCCCGTTGGTCACCGCCCCTTTCGTCGTACTCCGGCTTTCCTTGCACAAATGGTTGTTCGGTCCCACTTGCTGGGACTTCCTTCTGAAAGGACAAGGTATTTCCTCACCGCGTGGTCCAGATAATGTTTTAAACGCGGCTGTGCTTGTGCAGCATACACAGTGCGCAACACACTGTAACAAGGGGCATCAAGTTTCGACTGGTTGCCCCCCTTCATGAAGATTCCAAGGGCGTTACAGACGCTCTGATATTTGGGGTGGCGGAACAATTGGGGTCGTGTCAGAGTGCTCACGGTTTCCCTGGTGGGAGATGTCAGGACAGGACTTGTTTGTAGGAAGTGTCATCCTAAAAAAGTGTCATCCGAGAATGCTGGAAACCCATCGCAACCGTTATTCGGAAACCTCAACGGTTACGATGGGTCCCCAACATTCTAAGATGCCACTTTTTCGGGAAATGTATTATAAAAAGATGCCCTCAAAGGTGGCACTGAATAATTGTGAACACGCCGCGCCGAGGTGTTTCCACGCGTGTCCCAAATGTTCGTGATTTCTCATACCCCACCCAACTTTTCTAAGTAGACTTTCAAGCGATCTAGGACTTAAAACACCTACTTTACCACAATCAGCCGTACGTTTGGGACACGCCCTTGGCGATGTATACCGTAATTCACTAGACCTGGAGAGGGCAAATAATGACATAGGTTAATTCCGGTCGGGCTGGAACTGTTGAAAGGCTGGCATTTGAGGTCGAAGTGAGAACCTGTTGTGGTTTTGCTCCTGGAAGTCTTAAACGAGTTGTTGGCAGCAGGTCTCTCGCTAACAGGGTAATTACCCTTAATGTAGAGAAAATATAAATAAACGTTCGAGTGATTCCGTTTTTTTCTGATGCGATTTTTTCCCCCGAATCCGTCCAGCTTACGGTACAATTTCGTGCGATTCCTTAGCCTAACGAGTGACTTTTTTCCGAATCCGTACGGACTATACTTATAACAGGGCAATCTGTAGGGTGGTAGCGACCCCCCCTCCTCTACCCCACCCCCCCACCCCCCCAGAGCCACCCCACCCCCCACCCGCGTTTGATTCCTTAGGGCATGTCCCAAGAGTAGCCGAATTTGTAGCGGCCGATTCCTTTCGGTAACGGGTTGTTTCGGAGGAATTCCGTCTGTTAACGGGTAATCCATAGGCGATTCCGTCCCCTTCCGGAATGCCCTGGGGCTTGGCGAGAGGCCTGGTTGGCAGCAAGCTGAACATCTTCGTCGACGTCCTGTACTTACACAGTCCAGTTTCTGGGTAGAAAGAAAGAAAAAGGTAAAGACGCGGAGGAACATGCACCTGTACCCTGTTAATGTCTGTTCCGAAACAGTTGGACTTTCAATCCCACCCACCAGGTTCTCAGCATGAATCGTGTTGACACTGAACTTGATTGGCTGCAGTCTATACGAAAGCGAACTGTCGAATTGAAAATCGAACATTGCCGGATTCAGAGCTGTGAGGTCGCGCAGGCAAGTTTTCTAGCGCATGAGCGAGATCATGTAACCAGGTGACAGGGCTTACTGTAGATTTTCCGTTTGCCTCGGTTTGACCGTTTCCTGGTTACAGGCCCGAAACATTGTGCATTACACGTCAACAAAATAGGAGAAACGGTGTAAACCATCCACATTTCTCTGCCAAACCCCGCCACACTGTTCCATCCTTCCGTTCCGCTTCTGTGATGCTTTATGCTTTGTAGTGTATGTAACCGACCTAGCTTCGAGGGGGATGGAAAACTGTTGTGCCGTCCAAGAGCAGGGGAAGGTCGTTTCGGGTGGCTGGTCCAGATGAGAAAATACTATTTGTTCACGCGTCCCCAAATACTGTACGTCCACCGTTTGCATCCTAGCTCTAAATACTGCCCGCCCGACTGAGGTGGTGTGGCCTCCCACACTTCAGAGGTGCTATGTCACACATGCTGTCCAAGCTTTACGTGTATGGACCTATCTCAGATGAAAGTTTTTTCTCGTGTCAGGCGCTTCGTGTCAAGGTTAAGCGCTGAGAAGTTGAATCTCTACCGTAGGAAACGTGACGAGAAGTCGCTAAACGAAGCTATTACGCAACCTCAAATTCCTTCAAGTACAGCAAGATGTTCTGCAACTAGCGACCACACCTTCCTCAGTAGCAGTAGGGTTTGTAGAAGCGACCCAGAATCAAGTTCACAGGGCAGCCCGAGGAAAACATTTTGGACTCCCCCATCAGATGCTGAGCAAACATGGTGATGGAGTCGTCCAGCAACAGTCGCCCCCTCCAATTCGCCTCCGCGTCATCCATTGGGGAGGCGCCCTTCCTACTACTAGTAGTGCTAGTGAGCGCCCCCATCCTACTAGTGCCTCGCCATCCCTTCGGATGGTTCGCCTTTCCTGACGAAGTCTTGAGCTTACCCTTCCACACCCAAAGCGAGGGCTCGCTCCTCCAGATTCCTCGAGTGGTTTTTGCTGTAACTGTCAGCTCTACCACTCTCACCGTGACACTAGTAGTAGAGTCTTCCACCGCTAGCGGGAGTGGGAGGCGCACTGGTCGCCATGATGACGACGCGGCGCCTGTGCATGGTGGCCGCGGCCGTGCTCGCCGTGGTGCTGTCCAGTCAATTCCACGCCGTCGCTAGTGTCGCCATAAAGCCCGATCAAGGTTGGAACCCTACCCACTCATATGTCCCTCAACGTGTCACAAAATGTGGATCTCACCTATATTGTAGGTACGTCACAAAAATGTGGATCTCTCCTATATTGTAGGTATAGTTGTTCGTATAGCAAGGCTACTCCGTAGCAGACGTACCTATGCCGTACCTACTGTATACCTTCTCCGTATTTCTGATCCTGGTATTTTGGGACGTAGTTGTTCGTATAGCAAGGCTACTCCGTAGCAGACGTACCTATGCCGTACCTAGTGTATAGCTACTACGTATTTTGGTCCTGGTATTTTGAGACGGTATACTTTGGCACTCCCAGGATCACAGCATGCTACATTCTGACAGGCTAGTGATTCGCCACCGATTTCGTCCCCATTCCAACCTACTAGGCGTCCCTTCCACACCCCCCGCTCCGCTTCCTTGCGCCGTTCCCGGCCCCCACCCCTCCCCCTCACGCCGCTTGTCCGTGCTGCCGGCAACAGTGCAAGCGCTGATGGCCATGAAGTCCGCCATGAGTCTGCCGTTCGCCTCGTGGGACTCCGCCGCCCCCGAATGCACCTCGTGGCAAACGTTGACGTGCAACAGTGCCGGCGATGTCGTGTACATGTAAGCGCCATCTGACTGCCTCATTGCGTTGCAACCTTAGCAGCTCTCAAGTGACTGGTTAACTTTTTTTTTTCCTCCAGGGACTGCAGCCTCACATAAGCGGATCATCTGGTTGCTCCACGTGGCAGGTTCTGGAATGAAATTGGCATCGTGCGCAAGAGCTTCCCCGCTGACATCAGCAAGCTCACAGGCTTGACAAAGCTGTAAGTAGAGACTGACAGCAACCCTTCCCTTCCTGCTCTGATTGATTTGTTCGCTAGGCGCCGCTTATCATTTTTGCTGAGTGTATGGATGGCACAGGAGGGCTCGAGCGGAATGTGCCATGCTTGCATGAATCACTGAGCCAGTTCTGTGCTCAGCGCTGATGGTCGCTCACCCTACTCATGCCCGAAGGCAGCCTGAGATGCAGCGTGTGTGGGTTCCATGACCGTGTGCCATGACCGTGTGCCATACCGTGTGCCATCATGACCGTGTGCCATGACCGTGTGCCATCATGACCGTGTGCCATGACCGTGTGCCATGACCGTGTGCCATCATGGCCGTGTGCCATGACCGTGTGCCATGACCGTGTGCCATAACCGTGTGCCATCATGACCGTGTGCCATCATGACCGTGTGCCATGACCGTGTGCCATGACCGTGTGCCATGACCGTGTGCCGTGTGCAGGTGGATGATCCGCGGCCTCATCGACGGCGACATCGGCAAGTTCGTCAAGCCCTTCAGCACGCTCATCAGCTTGGATACCTTGTGAGTACTACCGTCAAGTCCAGTCCAGCAGTTGTCCTTGAGCCCCGTGTGAGCTGTAGAGCTCCATCTATGGCCTCTCTCTTAAACCGCGGCCTCGTATGGCTCGTGCTAATCTGTCTCCTTGTTTCTGTCTCCTTGTTTCTGTCTCCTTGTTTCTGTCTCCTTGTTTCTGTCTCCCTCTTGCAGGAGCTTGCAATACAATTGGTTCCATGGGACTTTCCCAAGCGTCCTGTTGACCCTGCCCAAGCTTACTGATTTGTAAGTACATCACCTCAAGGAAGAATTGCCGTCACCATCTCATCTTTCTCAAGTCCCTTCACCCCCGAACTTTGTGTTTCTGTTTGTATTCCTCCCTTTCCCCCTCGCCCCCCTCCGTGTATTGGTAGTAGGGGCGCATCAGAGCTGTGCGGCCCATGGCAGATGACATCCCCTTCGCTTTCCCCTTGACGGATGCCCTGCGGAGCGCAGATGCCCGCACAGATGGGTGCATAGATGGGTGCACACATGGGTGCATAGATGCCCTACCACACACACACGCCTACCTGGTACTGGCTGTTGCCTCGCATCGTCTGTGTGTGTGTGTGGGCCTCACTCTCTCTCTCCCTCCCTCCCCTTTCCCCAATTTCCGCGTCCCCCCTCCTCTATTGTTGGCGGTCTTATCGCGGCGCCCCACTCGCGCCAAACACGTGTGTGCCGTGCCGCCGCACAGGAACCTGGGGTCCAACCTGCTCTACGGCCCGTTGCCAGCCGCTGCCAGCAAGTTCGTGTGGCTCACCATCTATGACAACTGGTTCACGGGTCCCGCGCCCACTGGGCCCTTTGACCTGTGCGACGTGTCGACCAACTGCCTGGGGTACGCGGAGCAGGGCAGCTGCGTCATCCGGTCGCGCAGGAGTGTCACCGACTGTGCCATTTGCGGCAGCACCAATGGCACTGGCCGTCTGTGCGGCATTGGGGAGGCGTGCGTGGGGGACACGGACACTGCCATTTCCACCAGGCGTCCACGGGGATACAGCCCAGCGCTGTTCAAGTGTGTCGTCAGCTTCCCCACCATGGACGCCGGGGACGGTCAGTGCTCCTTCCCCTGCTCCTTCCCGTGCTCCCTCCTCCTGCTTCGCACCCAAACCTGCCCTTGCTTCACACTCTTCCCTACGCTTGCCTTCCCTCCCCTCCCCTCTCCCCCCCCCTTGCGCCCATCAGCGGCGGCGCTGCTGAGCATCAAGGCGGCCATGGGGCTCACCTTCACCAGCTGGACCGTCGACACTCTGTGCCGCGTGGAGGGCTCCAATGCCGTGGCCGTTACGTGGGAGCGGGTCAGCTGCACCGAAGATGGCCGTCTCTTCATGATGTGAGTGGACCCGTGGCGTCACGCCGCATGCGAGTGCAGCCGCGCAGGCAGCGCGTGAGTGCAGCCGCGCAGGCAGCGCGTGAGTGCAGCCGCGCAGGCAGCGCGTGAGTGCAGCCGTGCAGGCAGCGCGTGTGTGCAGCCGCGCAGGCAGCGCGTGAGTGCAGGCTGCATGTGCTCCAGGTATCCGATGCCTCTGCTTTGCTCACCGCCATCTGCTTCACGCTTTGTCTCACCCGTCCCTTTGCTTCTTCCCTGGGTGTGCCTTAAACCTTTGGCAGCAACCTGGACGCCTTGAGTCTCGTGCGAAAGAGCTTCCCGTCGGACATCACCAAGCTCACCACGCTGGGCGTTGTGTGAGTGCGCTCGCTAGGCTACGCTTCCCCTGCTGCTGTTTTGGTTCCGACGATGGTGTAACTTCTCTGCCTGTCTGGCAGGCCTGTCCACGCCACAGGGTTTCGGTTTTAGGGCAAAGGAAATGAGGTGTGCGGGCATGCGTGCGGGCAGGTCGGCGTGCGTGCATGCGTGGATCTTGAAGTGTGCTGGCCATTTGAACGCCGCGCTGTGAGCGCAGGCTGACCCACAGAGTGTGTCTCTCTGCCGTGCGCAGGTGGATGCCGTGGAACTTCATTGACGGCAGCCTTGAGGCCTACGTCAAAGATTTCACTGCGCTCACCAACTTGCAAGTCTTGTGAGTGTCGACGTGAAAGCCAAGCGGGCACTGGGTATTCAGCTTCTGCTGGAATGTGCAGCTGCTGTGAGATTGAAAGGCATGTGGGTGTCTGCTATCGTGTGTGAGGGCCATGTCAGAAGTAGCCGTAACTAGGTCGCGTGTGTGTTGAACCTGCACCTCCTTCCTTTCTTCTTCGTGGGTCTCCTCTCTCCACCAGGGCCATGCAGTACATGTACTTCTCGGGGTCGTTCCCCAGCGTGCTCCTCAACCTGCCCAGCCTTACCAACGTGTGAGTATTCACTGGCCTTTCTCAAGCGCTCCTTGTTCGTACAGGCCTCTGGTAGAAGGGGCGGAGGCCTCCGACCCCTTCACCACGACCCGTGTATTTTCTTGCTTTCATACCCTAAAGTCCTAAACCCTGACTCTCGCATTGCAGGGCGCTCCGCTACAACTACCTCACGGGTACTCTCCCCGCGGCCATCACCAAGATCAAGAGCCTGGACGTGTACTCCAACTACCTGGTGGGCAGCATCCCCACGGGCACCTGGACTGGCTGCAACAGCGGCTACAACTGCTTCGCCAGCACTGGCAACTGCGCCGGCTCCCAGCGCTACACCTGCGCCATCTGCGGCAGCACCAACGGCGCCGCCCCGCTGTGCTCCGGCTGGCCGTGTGTGCCCGACGCGGACGCGCGCATTGCCGCCAAGACCAACAACTACGGCTCTGAAGCGGCGCTCGTGTGCAAGTACCTCTACATGAATGCTGGCGATGGTAACGCTCCCACCCGGCCTAATGTGTCGCTGTCCTGCTACCTGCTGCTGGGGCATCACCTCCGTGCCCCCCCTCGCCCTCCCCCTGCTCTACAATCCGCCCGCCTCTTCTGAACACCCACGGCTCTGGATGCCCGACTCTCTTCCCTCTCCACCCCTCGCCTTCCCGCCCCGCCCCGCCCCTCCCCCTGCGCCCATCAGCGGCGGCGCTGCTGAGCATCAAGTCCGCCATGGGGCTCACCTACACCAACTGGGCGACCACCGTTCCGTGCCGTGTGGAGGGCGACGCTGTGACCACATTCGAGTGGTCCAGCGTCACCTGCACGGCTGACGGCCGCCTCTACATGCTGTGAGTGCGCTCGTGGAGCCCGTCGCCTGTTGCTGGCTCGTCTCCATCCAAAGCTCCGTCTGCCGCCTCACTCCTTGCCTCATCCGCTTTCTCGCCCCGCCCTGTGCGTGCGTGTGTGCGTGCGTGTGTGCGTGCATGTGCGAGGCGCAGCAACCTGGACTCCGCGGGCCTTGTGCGCAAGAGCTTCCCCTCGGACCTCACCAAGCTCAACACTCTCGCCTCGCTGTGAGTGCTCTGGCTATGCTGCAACTGTTGCTGGTATGCCTCGATAAACCCGAAGCCCTAAGCCCTGGTGGTATGTATCGTCTGACAATGGTATGCTCCGACTCTCTGGCAGGTCTCCCTGCGCAGCAGGTCCGGTAGGGGTGAAGTGAGCAGTGCGGTGCGCTGTGAGCATGAATCCGTGGGTCGGCAGGCCTGTTCGGTGGCAGGCGCTAGTGACCCACCATAGAGCGATGGCAGATTGACCCTCAGCGTTCTCCTGTGCTCTGTGCAGGGCGATGCCGTGGAACTTTCTGGATGGGAGCCTCGAGGCGTACATCAAGGACTTCTCTGCGCTCACCAGCTTGAAGACCCTGTGAGTGTCGGCTGGAAAGCCCCATAGGTGTTTGCTAGTAATTTTCAGCTAGTATGTGCGGAATGTGGTTGTGCGCTATCTTGCTGGAGGGCCATGCTAGAAGTAGGGGGACCTAAAGCAGCGTCTTAACCTCCGCTGTCATGTGCTGCCTCCTTCTCATGTCCACCAGCGCCATGCAGTACATGTACTTCTCGGGCACATTCCCCAGCGTGCTCCTCAACCTGCCCAGCCTCAATGCCTTGTGAGTACAATGTGCAAGGGCCCTACTTCTCTTCAATGGTCCCAGCAAAGCAGCCAATCACTGCCTTCCAGGCAGCCAATCCGTGCTATTGCTTCCAATGGAGGGCGGAGTACCAATAGCTACCGCCCTTGCTCCCACTTCCCCGCAGGGCGCTGCGCTTCAACTATCTCACGGGCTCTCTCCCCGCCACCGTCACCAAGATCAAGAGCCTGGACCTGTACTCCAACTACCTGGTGGGCAGCGTCCCCACGGGCACCTGGTCCTACTGCAACAGCGGCAGCAACTGCTTCGCCAGCACCGGCAACTGCACCGGCACTCAGCGTTCCGCCACGGCCTGCGCCATCTGCGGCACTACCAATGGCGTGGGCACGTTGTGCCCCGGCACCACGAAGCCGTGCGTGGCGGATGCGGACTCAGCCATCGCCGGCAAGGTCAAGAACTCCGCCGGGTCAGCGCCCATCTTCTGCTACACCGTCTACATGGATCCCGGCGACGGTACGCTCCAGCCCACTCTCTCCGTGTTTCCCTCTGAGCCCTCGCCTTGCCACTCCCTCCCTCCCTCCCTCCCTCCCTCCCTCCCTCCCTCCCCTGCTCAGCCATCTGACCCTTGCGTTGTAACACCCGGCAAGTGATTTGCACTCTTGCCCTCCCAACCCGCTGTCCCCCCCCCCCCCCGCGCCCATCAGCGGCGGCGCTACTCAACATCAAGTCCGCCATGGGGCTTACCTTCACCAACTGGGCCGCCACCAGCGGTTGCCGTCTGGAGGGCGCTGCTGCGAACCCTGGCGAGTGGTCTGCTGTCACCTGCACCGCTGACCGCCGCCTCTACTCGCTGTCAGTGCACCCGCCGCATGATGTGGTGCAGTGCAGCCACTTTGTTTTTGAGGCGCCCACCGCATGATGTGGTGCAGTGCAGCCACTTTGTGAAGCCGTTTGAGTAACAAGCCCTTTCGACTCGCTCTGCTCCTCTCATCTCCAAGTTTACGGGTTTAGGGTTTTTGCTTTAAGGCTTATGGTCCAAACAACTGCCGGTTGTTTCACAAAACCACCAGCTGGCAAGCTGCTCCTCCTGGTGATCTCTGGAGTCGCCCTCCATCCCTCTGTGAAGCCACGGCCGCTCCAGCACGTCAGGCAGGCCATCATGTCCCTGCAGCGAACCCTGCGAGATGACTTTTGAGTCGACTCAAACGTCAGGCAGGCCATCATGTCTCTGCAACGAACCCTGCTGCACACCCGGAATCTGCTTGCTGCCCTTCACTCAACCTCATCGAATGCTCTCTCTGCTGCTTCATTCCTTGCCTGGCGCCCCTCCCTCTCTTGACTCTGCGTGTGCATGCGTGCATGCTTGCAGCTCCCTGGACTCCGCAGGGATCGTGCGCAAGAACTTCCCGTCCGACCTCACCAAGCTCAACACCCTGGCTGTGCTGTGAGTGGGCCGCGCGTGCCGTACGTGCTCTGCATGCTGAAAGTGCTCCGTGCATGCTGCAAGTGCTCCGTGCATGCTGCAAGTGCTCCGTGCATGCTGCAAATGCTCCGTGCATGCTGCAAATGCTCTGTGCTGTGCGTCCCGTGAGTGCTGTGGGCCAGACTCTCAGACCTTCGTTCCTGCGCGCTCCCCCCTGCAGGAAGATGTCGTCCAACTTCCTGGACGGGGAGCTCGCCGGCTACCTCACCTTCTTCTCTGCGCTCTCCAACCTGCAGTCCCTGTGAGTGCCGCCTGCAACCTGCAGTCCCTGTGAGTGCCGCCTCCAACCTGCAGTCCCTGTGAGTGCCCCCTGCAACCTGCAGTCCCTGTGAGTGCCGCCTGCAACCTGCAGTCCCTGTGAGTGCCGCCTGCAACCTGCAGTCCCTGTGAGTGCCCCCTGCAACCTGCAGTCCCTGTGAGTGCCCCCTGCAACCTGCAGTCCCTGTGAGTGCCGCCTCCAACCTGCAGTCCCTGTGAGTGCCCCCTGCAACCTGCAGTCCCTGTGAGTGCCGCCTCCAACCTGCAGTCCCTGTGAGTGCCCCCTGCAACCTGCAGTCCCTGTGAGTGCCGCCTGCAACCTGCAGTCCCTGTGAGTGCCGCCTGCAAGCTGCAGTCCCGGTGAGTGCCCCCGGCAAGTTGAGTCCCTGTGAGTGCCGCCTGCAAGCTGCAGTCCCGGTGAGTGCCCCCTGCAAGTTGAGTCCCTGTGAGTGCCGCCTGCAAGCTGCAGTCCCGGTGAGTGCCCCCTGCAAGTTGAGTCCCTGTGAGTGCCGCCTGCAAGCTGCAGTCCCGGTGAGTGCCCCGTTCAAGCTGCAGTCCCTGTGAGTGCCGCGTGCAGGCTGCAGGCCCTGTGAGTGCCACCTGCACGGTCCAGAGGCCATCGGCTTGAGAGCCAAGTGGGTATCGGCTAGTGAGTTGAAGCGCCATGCGAGTAGCAGGACCTCTTATGGCCTCTGAGTGTTAACCCCTTACCCGTATTGCCCCCTGACGTGATGCCTCCTTTCTTTCCTCGTCCGTATCCCTCTCTCTCTCCACCAGCGCCATGCAGTACATGTACTTCTCGGGGTCATTCCCCAGCGTGCTCACGAACTTGCCCAGCCTTACCAACGTGTGAGTTCAAACGTTCCTTTCCCTCAACGGCTCTTTCCGTCGCCGTTGTCCACGTTCCTTCTAGCCTCCCTGAATGATTCTTGTTTAATGAAAGGTGATTATATCTACCCGTTTAAATGGCTCAGGGTTTAAGGTTTTTGTTTCCATGGCTTTCCCATTCCGTTTGAATCCTTCCTCCAGGGGACCAATCACTGCCCTCCAAGACAGAACCCCAAACCCTATCGTCCTTGTTTCCCGTCCCCATTGCAGGGCGTTACGCTACAACTACCTGACGGGGTCTCTCCCTGCGGCCATCACCAAGATCAAGAGCCTGGACCTATCCTTCAACTACCTGGCGGGCAGCATCCCCGCGGGCACGTGGACCGCGTGCAACAGCACGAGCAACTGCTTCGCCAGCGTTGGCAGCTGCGCCGGCACGCAGCGCGCTGCCACCGCCTGCGCCATCTGCGGCAGCACGGACGGCACGGGCACGCTGTGCACGACGGGCAGATTCTGTGTGGCGGACGCCAACACGTCCGTGGTGGCCAAGGTGCCCAACACGGCCAGCAAGGTGGCGCTTGTGTGCAACGGCCTCATGATGAACTCCGACGACGGTACTGCTCCACTTAACCCATTCTCTTCCGTGTTCCCCTCTCCTGCTCTCTGCCTTCTGCAGACCCATCACCTCCTCCCTCTTCTCGACCCCTCCCCCCCACGTCAACCTGTTCCGCCATCTGCCCCTCGGTTTATGACGCCTGGCGAGTGATTTGCACTCTCCCTCCCCCTCCCCTTGCCTCCCCTTCCCCTGTGCGCCCACCAGCGGCGGCGCTGCTCAACATCAAGGCGGCCATGGGGCTCACCTTCACCAACTGGAACACCACCAACCCCTGTCCTCTTGAGGGCGTCGCTGCCAACCCTGGCGAGTGGGACCGCGTCAGCTGCACTTCTGACGGCCGCCTCTACATGATGTGAGTGCAGCCGGGGAGGCATGGTGTGAGTGCAGCCGGGGAGGCATGGTGTGAGTGCAGCTGGGGAGGCATGGTGTGAGTGCAGCCGGGGAGGCATGGTGTGAGTGCAGTCGGGGAGGCATGGTGTGAGTGCAGCCGGGGAGGCATGGTGTGAGTGCAGCCGGGGAGGCATGGTGTGAGTGCAGCCGGGGAGGCATGGTGTGAGTGCAGCCGGGGAGGCATGGTGTGAGTGCAGCCGGGGAGGCATGGTGTGAGTGCAGCCGGGGAGGCATGGTGTGAGTGCAGCCGGGGAGGCATGGTGTGAGTGCAGCCGGGGAGGCATGGTGTGAGTGCAGCCGGGGAGGCATGGTGTGAGTGCAGCCGGGGAGGCATGGTGTGAGTGCAGCCGGGGAGGCATGGTGTGAGTGCAGCCGGGGAGGCATGGTGTGAGTGCAGCTGGGGAGGCATGGTGTGAGTCCAGCCGGGGAGGCATGGTGTGAGTGCAGGCAGGGAAGAGATGATGTGAGTGCACCTGCGATGGGCTGATGTGTCGCACCTCCATCCACACGCGCTCCTCTGCCTCACTCTGCTTCACCCTTCCCGTGCCTTGCCTCCTTTCATTTGCCGTGGCTGCCCGCAGCAATCTGGACGCCATGGGGCTCGTACGCAAGAGCTTCCCTTCGGACCTCACCAAGCTCACAACGCTGGGCATGGTGTGAGTGCTCTCTGCTGCCACTCTTGGTCCCACTGTGGTGCAAGCCTGCATGTATGCGTGTCTCCCCAAGGCTGAGTGTATGCGTGTCTCCCCGAGCCTGCATGTATGCGTGTCTCCCCCAGCCTGCATGTATGCTTGTCTCCCCAAGCCCGCTGCATGCATGTAGCTGACCTGCAGTGTCGCCTTTCCCCCGCGCTTCGTGCAGGTGGATGCCGTGGAACTTCCTGGATGGCAGCATGGCGGTCTACCTCAAGTACTTCTCCGCGCTCACCAACTTGAAAGTCTTGTGAGTACCTCTTCAAACGCCGTAGTGTGTACTTGCAATAGAGTCCTGCGGTTAGCAGGACTATGGCGTGTTTCCTCTCTCAACTGCGTCTTCGTTTCTGTTTCCCTTTTCTCTCTCTTCCCCCCCCACCCACCCCCCCCCCCCTCCTTCTATGGCAGGGCCCTGCAGTACATGTACTTCTCAGGGACATTCCCAAGTGTGCTCACAAGCCTGCCCAAGCTTACCTCCATGTGAGTAACGCATTTCGTTGTGAGCGGGAGTGTGAGCACAGGAGTGCATGATTGAGCCGAGGACACACCGGCTGTGGAGAGCTGCTTTTGACGTTGACGGGCATTGGCCTACATCGGCGTGTGCCTGACCCAATGGCCCAACTTCACGGCGCGCCTCTTCCCTCAACCCATGCGCGCTGCCCCCCCCTCCTTCTCTGGCCAGGGCACTGCGCTTCAACTACCTGACGGGCACGCTGCCCACCGCCATCACGCGGATCGTGTCGCTAGACCTCACCAACAACTACTTGGTGGGGTCGCTGCCCACCGGCTCCTGGACCTACTGCGAGATCCACAGCAACTGCCTGGCCAGCGCCGGCAACTGCCAGTACTACGGGCAGAGGTCGGGCTGCAACATCTGCGGCAGTGCTGACGGCACGGGCACCCTGTGCACCGTCACGCAGGCGTGTGTGCCCAACGCGGACGCCGCCATCACGAGCCGCACGACGAACAGCTATGGAGGCGCAGGCATGGCGTGCGTGGAGAGGATCATCACCATGGACTCCGATGATGGTCAGTCAGTGCCGTGGCCTCGTACCTCCCTGCCCACCCGTCAGCTCACAGCACCACACCATAGGCTTTCCCCTTTGGGCCCTCTCTGCATGTTCTGCCCTTTCCCTGTCCGCCTGTCTCCTCATCCACCTGGCTTCCTAGTCTTCCTGTAATTTTTGCTCACTCTCTCTGCATTGCTGTCCGTGCATTGCGTTCATCTCCTGTCGTTTCGTCCTCCGTGGCTTCCTCTTATTTCCCACCACTGCGTGTCGCACCCCCTCCCACTGCCCCCTGCAGCGGCCGCCATGCTGAACGTCAAGAGCTCGCTGGGCATGACGTCCACCACGTGGAGCGTGTCCGCGCCGTGCCGCCTGGCCGCGTCCACCAAGGCCATCGCGGGCGAGTGGGTGGGCGTCAAGTGCTCCGATGCCGGCAAGGTGGTGGCCATGTGAGTGCCATGGGATGCGGTGGCTGAAGGGGCCATGGGGAAAGGGTGAAGGGCATTTCGACTGGACCATAATCTGCCACCTGTGCATCATCATCCTGCCACCTGTGCATCATCATCCTGCCAGCTGTGCATCATCATCCTGCCAGCTGTGCATCATCATCCTGCCAGCTGTGCATCATCATCCTGCCAGCTGTGCATCATCATCCTGCCAGCTGTGCATCATCATCCTGCTGTATCCAGCCGCCTGACTGTATCTACCACGGCGTGCTCTCCCTTTGTTGGCCATGCATTGTGATTTGCATTGTGATATGCATTGTGATATGCATTGTGATTTGCATTGTGATTTGCATTGTGATACGCATTGTGATTTGCATTGTGATATGCATTGTGATATGCATTGTAACATCCATTATTCCTTGTGTTGTGCAATGCTCCGTGCCATGGGACATTCACAATGCCTTGCCATCGTACACAGTGCTCCGGGACCCGCAAACCTCAAGGGCACACTCCATGCAGACTTCTCCAAGCTTACCGCTCTGACCACCATGTGAGTTTTCCCCCTGCTCTGCACGCACGATTTGTTTTCACCACGTTCTGAAGGCTTCGGGATATCAGCAGCTGCTCTGCCCTGCCTGTGCCCTCAGTTTATCGAACTTGGGGCCATGGATTGCGGCCACAGCTTTCCACCCTGCTTCCCCTTCTGGCTAGGACCTTAGAAGCACCCTTCTCGTGCTGTGCCTCATACCACTCCACCCTCTGCCCCGCACCCTCTGGCCCAGCGACCTGGAGTACAACGTGTTCAACTACCGCCTCGACTCCTACAGCGCCGTCCTGCAGACCCTGCCGCTCATCAAGATGATGTCAGTGCAGCAGCGCGCCTGCCAAGGGGCTTGGGGATGAGCGCTTGGCGAGGGGCATGGGGATTGGTAGCCGGTCAGCAGGCAGGGGCAAGTGGACCACGTGGTTGTTGGGGTTGGCGCGTCTAGCTTTTGGAACGTTTTGCTTTCATCCGTAACTCGAGCCTGTCATGTTTCGGCAGAAACATCGCCTGTGATGCGTGCAGCCTCTCTTCATCTGCCCTCCACTTGCCCTGCACCCCGTCACAGTCTCTTCGATTACAACTATTTCTACGGGGAGGCCCCCTCGGTCCTCATGGGTCTCTCCACCGTGACCGGCATGTAAGTCCCCTGAACTGCCCCATTCGTTGATGGCACGTAGCACCTCCTGGTCGCTTGCTCATTGACAGGGAAGGAGCTGGTGGATCACTCACGGCCCATCATTGCAAGAATGGGTTTGGTGTGGGGAAACGGAAGGGGCATGCTGCAGCTGCACCGTTTTCGGGTGATCCTGCTCTGCACCTGCTTTTGAGAAGCCCAATGGGCTCACACGGCAAATGGGCTGACTAGAGGCTACTCTGTTGTCCAAAGCTTGCCTCCTCAACGATGCGTCCCCTGCCGTCTGCCTTCTCCTTCCCCTGCCGTCTGCCTTCTCCTTCCCCTGCCGTCTGCCTTCTCCTTCCCCTGCCGTCTGCCTTCTCCTTCCCCTGCCGTCTGCCTTCTCCTTCCCCTGCCGTCTGCCTTCTCCTTCCCCTGCCGTCTGCCTTCTCCTTCCCCTGCCGTTTCCTGTCTCTTCCCCCCGCCATCTCCCTTCCCCCGTGCCCCGCCATCTCGCTGTGCCAGGGGCATGTCGTTCAACTATCTCACTGGCACCATCCCAGCGCTGGGAAGCCAGCTGAAAGCCATTGACATTCGAGGAAACTTCTTCACTGACCTGCCCGGCATCACCTACTCGATCTGCGCTGGCTCGGGCAACTGCCTGGTGGCGCCCTCCAAGTGCACCACCACGGGCACCGTGCAGCGTGATGCACGCGCCTGTGCTGTCTGCGAGTCCACCAACGGTCTCGCCCCCTTCTGCGCCTCGGGTGGAGGGGTGTGCACGCCTGATGCTGCTGCGGCTGTTGCTGCTGGCACCGTTCCCGTGGCTTCACCCGGCACTTTGCCAATGAACTGTGTGGGCGGCGTCATCTACAAGGAGGTCACCATGAAGCAGAGCGCAGGTGAGTGACGGCTGTGTGGGACCCACGCATATCCATTGGTGATGTGACACGTAGCGGCGGGACACAATGGCCTGATCGCTGTGCGTCATGTGACTCTGTTGCACGGGGCAGCGTCCACAGGGCTCGTGCCCCCACTGATGCTCATCACGTGCTCCGTTGGGCCGCACCTCACCTCCGTTGGGCCGTGCTCCGTTGGGCCGCATCTCACCTCCCGCTCCCTGCCCTGTTCCTCCTTTTCCCCCTTGCGCCCCAACCAGCCATGCTGGCCCTCAAGTCCAACCTGGGCGTGACCTACACCAACTGGGCGGCCACTGTGCCGTGCAAGGTCAACGGGCAGAACACCACCAACACCACCTGGAGCGGCGTGCTCTGCGACAACGTTGGGAACGTTGTCAGCATGTGGGTTACCTTCATTGTTGTGTGGGAATGCGCATGTCATGGACGTGGCACATGAGGGGCCATCATTAGCCATCAGGGATGATCAGCCCGTGAAGGATCACCTCTGGCACATCAACTTACAGCCTTTTGTATGTGAGCAGGCATCATTACCATGCTCGCAGGGAAGCATGGCCAGCGTGCTTGACATTGGCAGTGACACACACACGTCCTTGCTTCCTTGCATTCCCCACTGGCGCCTGCAGATCGCTCAAGGCTAATGCACTCAAGGGCTTCATCGGGACCGAGATGACCCAGCTCACCCGCCTCACTTCCCTGTGAGTCGCCCCTGCTCCCCACACCTCGTGGATCATGTGAGTCGCCCACACCTCGTGGCCTCATCCGCATTCTTAAGGTGCCGTGTGTGCGGTTGTTGCAATCCCATGCTGCCATTGTGCGGTTCATCCAATGCCTGTCCTGCCCTGCGTGTCTGCACATGCCTGCTGTGTGCACATGCCTGCTGTGTGCACATGCCTGCTGTGTGCACATGCCTGCTGTGTGCACATGCCTGCTGTGTTCACGTGCCTGCTGTGTCCACGTGTCTGCTGTGTGCACATGCCTGCTGTGTGCACATGCCGGCTGTGTGCACATGCCGGCTGTGTGCACATGCCTGCTGTGTGCACATGCGTGCTGCCCCACAGGGATCTGCGCCAGAACTTGTTCGACGGGCCCTTGTACCTCTTCCACGCCAACATTCAGGGGCTCTATGCTCTCAGGGAATTGTGAGCAGAGTCGAGGGGATGTGAGGAGTCGAGGGGATGTGAGGAGTCGAGGGGATGTGAGGAGTCAAGGGGATGTGAGCCTTGAGCACTGCATGATTGGGTTGGCTGGTCCCCCACTAGGCGTTTCAGCTGGGTCACTTCAGGGGAGCAAGGAGCAAGGAGCAAGGAGCAGCAAGTGAATGCTGTGAATGCTCTGCAAGGGTTCTAGCCTTGAAATCGTGACTGAGTTGCCGTGTCGCACCCATGGTGCTGCCTCGCATCGCAGGTACCTGCAGTACAACTACTTGTATGGCGGTGTGATCCCACAGCTCGTCAACATGCCCTCCCTCAACACCCTGTGAGCCACTCAACCCAACCAAACCCAATCCAACCCTGCCCTGCCCTGCCGTGCCGTGCCTGCTTCCCTCCTTGCCAAGCCTCCTTCCCTTCACCCTGCAGTCGCCCTCCGCCGCCCCCACTCCTCAAACCTACTCTCACATGCACTCGTGTATTGCTGCCCTCCCCAATGCCTCCCTCTCGCATCCCAATCATCCTCCTCCTGCTCGCCCCTCGCCACGTCTCCTGCGCCCACCCGACGGTGCTCCCTGGTGCCACTGCAGGGGGCTCGCGTACAACTTCCTCACTGGAGCCACCTGGCCCGCCATGTCGTCCGTGCTCAAGTGGCTGGACATGCGCGGCAACTACGCCAGGGACCTGACGAGCCACTCCCTCACATGGTGCGAAGGGTCGAGGAACTGCCTGGCCACGCCCTCCAAGTGCGCCAACGGCACCGCAGGCACCACGCAGCGCTCGGCTGATGAGTGCGCCATCTGCGGCACCACCACCGCCTCTGGCTCTTTCTGCTGGGGAGCCTCCACGTTTTGCGTTCCCGATGCTGCTGCCGCCATCAGCGCCAGCACTCTCAACAACGCGTCAACTTTGCGCATGTACTGCAAAGGTGAGGCTGCCAGACCCAACCCGCATGTGTGTGCACCAGGCACGCATCGGGGAGCACCAGTGCCAACCGCACTTCACTCTGTTGAGGCCTCCACGAGTGATGGGTGTGGCAAGATGGCACATGAGGGACGGGTGCAGCGAGATGTACTCGCTCATGCAATCCCTCCGCATCTGCCCTTGGTGCGCCTCCACACTGCCCTTGTGCGCCTCCACACTGCCCTTGTGCGCCTCCACACTGCCCTTGTGCGCCTCCACACTGCCCTTGTGCGCCTCCACACTGCCCTTGTGCGCCTCCACACTGCCCTTGTGCGCCTCCACACTGCCCTTGTGCGCCTCCACACTGCCCTTGTGCGCCTCCACACTGCCCTTGTGCGCCTCCACACTGCCCTTGTGCGCCTCCACACTGCCCTTGTGCGCCTCCACACTGCCCTTGTGCGCCTCCACACTGCCCTTGTGCGCCTCCACACTGCCCTTGTGCGCCTCCACACTGCCCTTGTGCGCCTCCACACTGCCCTTGTGCGCCTCCACACTGCCCTTGTGCGCCTCCACACTGCCCTTGTGCGCCTCCACACTGCCCTTGTGTGCGAGTTGCTTACTCACTTGCCTCTTCTCTCTGTTCTCTGCCTCCTGCTCTCTGCCTCCTGCTCTCTGCCTCCTGCTCTCTGCCTCCTGCTCTCTGCCTCCTGCTCTCTGCCTCCTGCTCTCTGCCTCCTGCTCTCTGCCTCCTGCTCTCTGCCTCCTGCTCTCTGCCTCCTGCTCTCTGCCTCCTGCTCTCTGCCTCCTGCTCTCTGCCTCCTGCTCTCTGCCTCCTGCTCTCTGCCTCCTGCTCTCTGCCTCCTGCTCTCTGCCTCCTGCTCTCTGCCTCCTGCTCTATGCCCGTTTCTGCTCGCTGCCTCGTTGCTCGCAGGTCACACGGTGGTCGGCATGACGCCCTCAGTCAATGCAGGTGGGCGAGCAGCATTTTTCACTGAAGCTTTTCACTGAAGCTTCCATTATTTTGTGTGGTAGCTATGTTTCTTCTCACGAGATACAAATAAAAAGGCAATCAGCAACACCGTCTGTAGGAGAAACTGATAAGGTTTCTGAGAATTCAAACAACACTGACTCTACCTCTGATTCTTGTATGAAAGAGTATGATTAGCAAGCTTCGCATCTGCCGTGCACAATCGCCGCCTCCTTGTCTGCGCACTCTGCCACTCGTATTCACCACCTGTGCCCTGTCCCTTCTCACTTGTTATTCTTCCGCTCTCCCTTTGCTGCCTTTCTTCCTCCCCCTCCCCCCTCGCCGCCATTCTCCCTCCCCATCCCGCCTCCCCGCCATTCTCCCTCCCCCTCTCGCCTCGCCGCCTTTCTTCCTGTGCCAATCGCCAGCCATGCTGGCACTCAAGTCGGCGCTGGGCGTGACTCTGGCCACGTGGGATGCCAGCAAGCCATGCGCCGTGAAGGACGTGGCGCCTTCCATGACCTCGTGGGCCGGCGTGCTCTGCGATATCCTTGGGAATGTCGTCAGCATGTGAGTAGTGGGCAATGGCCCAATGGGCATTACCATGTGAGCGATGGGCATTACCATGTGAGAGATGCAACTTGAAGGGCCTGCAAGGCGCATCTTGAAGGGCTTGTGAGGTGCTATGCTTACGAGGCGTCAGGTGTATCCTTTTCCGAACCCTGCCGTGCATTGCTCCATGCGGTGCCCCCTGGTGTCCCAAACAGCCAAGTGTCAGATGCGAAGCTCAAGGGCACTCTCCCTTCTGAGATGTCAACGCTCACAACTCTCACTTACCTGTGAGTTGCGCCTGCCATGTTCTTACAGCTCTCATTCGCTTTGCCTTGTCAATGCTTTTTATTGTTGCTGCTTCATCCTTCCTCTCTCAGCAACATGCAATGGATGTCCAGAAGCCCCGTTCAGTTCCCTAAGACCTTCTATGGTTCACTGATCCACCTGTGAGCACAATGGCCGCTGCTGCTCCGCCCTCCCCTCACTGCGCCCCTCACAGCAACCTGCAGGGCAATCTCCTCAACTACCGCCTCGATTCCTTCACCTCCTCCCTTCGATTCTTGCCAGTGCTTGCTGACATGTGAGTGCTTGAGGGCGTGAGAAAGAGGAAGGGGGGGGGGGGGAATAGAAATTCCTTGGGGCCGGGAGAGTGAAGGGGGTGTCTTGTGTCACCTGAGCTTCGCTCCCATTCCCATTCGTTTCTCAATGTTTCAACCTCCATTGTTGCTCATGCCTGCACTAGCTGCACCCCTTTTCAGGCTGCTCAATGCCTGCATCATCCCGTCCAGATGCCGCCACTCATTGCCGCCCCCATCCCCTCTGCTCCCATGGCAGCCGCCTGCACTTCAACTATTTGTACGGGGAGATCCCCTCATATCTTGTGGGCCTCCCAAAGCTAACTCAGCTGTAAGTCTTTGCAAGTGGTGCACTGGCCCCTGCTTGGCCCCTGCTAAGCCGCGCCTGCCTGCTGCTTTTCAACATGCGTGCTTATACCCGACGTGCCGTCTTTCTTCCCGTCTTCCCATGCCGTGCACCCAGTCAGTCCTTATGCGCGCCTTTGGCCCTTCAACTCCCCCCCCCCCGGTTGACCCCCTCTACTCGCCAGCGGCGTTGCCTACAACTACCTCACAGGCTCGGTGCCGGCGCTGGCCAGTGGGCTGCGCACGGTGGACTTCACGGCCAACTTCCTCACGGACCTGCCGGCCGTCAACTACACGTGGTGCGGCGCTGCCACCAACTGCCTGCTCGTGCCCTCCAAGTGCACCAACAGCGGCACCACTCAGAGGGATGCGGCCGCCTGCGCCTTCTGCGGGACCTCCAACGGCGTGGCGCCCTTCTGCTGGGGGGGGGGAGGGGCGTGCATGCCTGACGCGGCTGCTGCCATCTCGGCCGGCACGGTGAACAACAATGCGCAGCCCGCGCGCCCCATGGTGTGCGTCGGCGGGTCCGTGGTGCCCATCAAGGACAGCGCAGGTGGGCAGGGAGCGTGCGTCGTCATGTTGGGGCCATCGCTGCATGTTGGGGCCATCGCTGCATGTTGGGGCCATCGCTGCATGTTGGGGCCATCGCTGCATGTTGGGGCCATCGCTGCATGTTGGGGCTATCGCTGCATGTTGTAATGCCTCATCGCTGCATGTTCTCTTGGCAGGTCACAAAACCCGTGCCCCTCAAGCATTGCTTTGCGGGTGAAGAGTCTCACCGCGCTACTAACCCTTTGTCCAGCCGCCCCCCTACCTCTGAGTTGGCTTGAATGCGCATCACCCTCTTGTGTGCCCCCCCCCCCCCCCCCCCCCCCCACCACCCGCTGCCCCCACTATCAGTGATGCTGGCGCTCAAGTCGTCGCTGGGCGCGACGTTCAACAGCTGGTCGGCGAGCGTGCCGTGCACGCTCAAGGGCGCCACGTCGTCTGTGATGACGTGGTCCAAGGTGCTCTGCGACTCCGCCGGCAACGTCGTCAGCATGTGAGTGCTGGGCGTCGACAGCATGTGAGTGCTGGGGCAGGGGCAGCATGTGAGTATTGGGTGTCGTCAGCATGTGTGGATGGGGTGTCGTCAGCACGTGCGAGCATAGAGGGCAGCACGAGCAGGTCCGAGGGCATATGGATAGGTGGGTCAAGTGTTGCTGAGAGACACGCAAGAGCGTGGGTGTGTGGGGTAACTGTGTGGGCATGCCTGCTCATGTCCATGTGCCGCACGTGCCATGTGCCACCACATGCCATGTGCCACCACGTGCCATGTGCCACCACATGCCATGTGCCGCACGTGCCATGTGCCGCCACGTGCCATGTGCCGCCACGTGCCATGTGCCACCACGTGCCATGTGCCGCCACGTGCCATGTGCCACCACATGCCATGTGCCGCCACGTGCCATGTGCCACCACGTGCCATGTTCCACCATGTGTCATGTGCCACCACGTGCCATGTGCCACCACGTGCCATGTGCCGCCACGTGCCATGTGCCGCCACGTGCCATGTGCCGCCACGTGCCATGTGCCACCACGTGCCATGTGCCACCACATGCCATGTGCCGCCACGTGCCATGTGCCACCACGTGCCATGTGCCGCCACATGCCATGTGCCGCCACGTGCCATGTTCCGCCACGTGCCATGTGCCGCCACGTGCCATGTGCCGCCACGTGCCATGTGCCGCCACGTGCCATGTTCCACCACGTGCCATGTGCCACCACGTGCCATGTTCCACCACGTGCCATGTGCCGCCACGTGCCATGTTCCACCATGTGCCATGTGCCACCACGTGCCATGTGCCATCACGTGCCATGTGCCACCACGTGCCATGTTCCACCACGTGCCATGTGCCGCCACGTGCCATGTTCCACCACGTGCCATGTGCCACCACGTGCCATGTGCCGCCACGTGGCACGTGCCACCACGTGCCATGGGTAGTGGGAACCCCTGTAACCCAACAGCGCATGCCTGCTGTTCACCCTCCATGCCCAGCCCACTCCCAAAACTTGCCTTTTCTGCATGGCAGCGAGTTGAGGAACACTGGGCTCTCAGGAATCCCCCCAGCCGACATCTCCAAGCTCTCTGCCCTCACCTACCTGTGAGTGCATCTCGCCCCTCACCTACCTTTGAGTGCATCTCGCTCCTCGCCTGCATGTCAGTAGCCCCGCACCGGTCCTTTTGTAACCACCGATTGCAGCACCCAAGAAAGCTCTTGCTTTTGCCTCCCCTTCAACCGCATTTCCCTTCTCTGCCCTTCTCTGCTGCTCAGCTGCTGCTCAGCTGCTGTCTGCCAATCTGCCTCATTCACTGTTCCTGCACTCCCCCCCCCTCGCCCCCCTCGCCCCCCTCGTCCCACTGCATGGCCCAGGCATCTGATGACGCAGCTGTTCCAGGCGCCCCTTGCCGACTTCGTGTCCACCCTCTACCCCATCACGGGCCTCAGGGAGCTGTGAGCCCGCCTCCCTCCAATTCAACCACCCCTGCCCATCTCTCACCTGCGCTTTGCTTCCCTCGCTCTGCTTCCTCCCTCCCTAACTCTCTCTCTCTCTTCCCCCTCCCACCCCCCTTCTCTCCCTCGCGCACCTTGCTCTCTCTGGACTCTGCCCTCGTGCCCTTTCTACCCTTCGCATCTCTCATCACCAACCCGCCCTCACGTGTGTCCTATGACGCCTCGCATCGCCCCGTGCCCCGCCCCGTGCCCCGCAGCTACCTGCAGTACAACTGGCTGTACGGCTCCGTGCCGTCCACGCTCGTCAACCTGCCCAGTCTCTCCGTGCTGTGAGCCCTCCCTCACCTTCCCCGCTCACCTTCCCCACTCACCTTCCCCACTCCTCCCTGCGTCCTCTTGCTCATGCTGCTTCACGACTCTCTGCTGCCTCCCCTGCCTCTTCCTTTGAAACTTCAATCACACCTCCACATTGCCACACCTCCACATTGTCACACCTCCACATCGTCACACCTCCACATTGTCACACCTCCACATTGTCACACCTCCACATTGTCACACCTCCACATTGTCACACCTCCACATTGTCACACCTCCACATTGTCACACCTCCACATTGTCACACCTCCACATTGTCACACCTCCACATTGTCACACCTCCACACCGTCACACCTCCACATCGTCACACCTCCATCGTCACACCTCCACATCGTTACACCTCCACATCGTCTCACATCCATTCTCCATACACTTACTGCCCATCTTCATCCCACCGCTCATCGCACAACTCGCCTCTCCTCTCCCATGGGCGTCCATGCCATGGGCCCCCCTGCAGTGGGCTGGGCTACAACTACCTCACGGGCAGCTTCCCTGCCTCCAGCAGCCTCAGGGTGCTGGACCTGCGCGGCAACTTCTTAACTGCCATGGGGAGTGCGGCGCTGAGCTGGTGCGACGGCCACACCAACTGCTTCGCCAATCCCTTGGTGTGCAGCATGGGAGGCGCCACCCAGCGCCCCGCCGCCGAATGCGCCATCTGCGGCACCACCAATGGCGTGCCGCCCTTCTGTGGCGGCTCCGGGACATGCTCACCCGACTCCGCCCCCGTGGCCGCCCAGGGGACGCCCAATGTGATGGGCTCTGCCACCCTGCCCATGGTGTGCAGCGGCATCCCCATTAACGCTGCTGATGGTGAGCGCCTGCATGTAATCAATGCACATATCTCCGTGCCGTGCTCCCCCCAGCCTCCAGCTCGAACCGCCTTCACCTCTGGCAGATTGTCTCTCTCTTCTCAACCTTCTGCCTGCTGTCAATCAATCCCATAACCCTTCCCCCACCCGCCGCCACCCCTCTCCATATCCCCCGCCAGCGGTGGTGCTGATGGCGCTCAAGTCGTCGCTGGGCGTGACGCTGAGCAACTGGAACCCCGCAGCACTGTGCACGCTGGAGGGCAAGACCCTCCTGCCCGCGCAGTGGGGCGGCGTGCGCTGTGACGCCGCAGGCAAAGTGCTCAGCATGTGAGTCAAGGGATGGCGGTGAGCATGTGAGTCAAGGGATGGCGGTGAGCATGTGAGTCAAGGGATGGCGGTGAGCATGTGAGTCAAGGGATGGCGGTGAGCATGTGAGTCAAGGGATGGCGGTGAGCATGTGAGTCAAGGGATGGCGGTGAGCATGTGAGTCAAGGGATGGCGGTGAGCATGTGAGTCAAGGGATGGCGGTGAGCATGTGAGTCAAGGGATGGCGGTGAGCATGTGAGTCAAGGGATGGCGGTGAGCATGTGAGTCAAGGGATGGCGGTGAGCATGTGAGTCAAGGGATGGCGGTGAGCATGTGAGTCAAGGGATGGCGGTGAGCATGTGAGTCAAGGGATGGCGGTGAGCATGTGAGTCAAGGGATGGCGGTGAGCATGTGAGTCAAGGGATGGCGGTGAGCATGTGAGTCAAGGGATGGCGGTGAGCATGTGAGTCAAGGGATGGCGGTGAGCATGTGAGTCAAGGGATGGCGGTGAGCATGTGAGTCAAGGGATGGCGGTGAGCATGTGAGTCAAGGGATGGCGGTGAGCATGTGAGTCAAGGGATGGCGGTGAGCATGTGAGTCAAGGGATGGCGGTGAGCATGTGAGTCAAGGGATGGCGGTGAGCATGTGAGTCAAGGGATGGCGGTGAGCATGTGAGTCAAGGGATGGCGGTGAGCATGTGAGTCAAGGGATGGCGGTGAGCATGTGAGTCAAGGGATGGCGGTGAGCATGTGAGTCAAGGGATGGCGGTGAGCATGTGAGTCAAGGGATGGCGGTGAGCATGTGAGTCAAGGGATGGCGGTGAGCATGTGAGTCAAGGGATGGCGGTGAGCATGTGAGTCAAGGGATGGCGGTGAGCATGTGAGTCAAGGGATGGTTTGTGAGGAACCGGAGGGAGTGGTGGCGTTATGGAAAAGGAAGATTGAGCATGTGTGGTGTGAGGGCCACTGCTACTCTTGCCTTGCCCTACCCCATGTGCCTTTCTCGCTTGCATTTTCCTGTTTGCGTGTTTTCTTGACCCCTCTGATCCCTGCACCTCCTGCCCTCATTGCGTCGCAGCGCTCTGACGCGTCAGGGGCTGCAGGGCTACATTCATCAAAACGTCTCCCAGCTCACCACGCTCACGTACCTGTAAGCCCGGCGCACCTCGTTCTCATGACTTCCCAGCTCACCAGCTCGCATGCCACCCCCTCCTGCCAGAGCCACCCTATTCGCACACGCCCCCTTGCTGCCCTCCCACTTCCCCCCCCCTTCGTCCCCCCCCTCCGCCCCCACCCCCGCCCCCGCCCTGCTCCAGCGACCTCGGCTACAACCTCTTCCAGGGCCGCCTGGACCTCTTTGCCACGCCGCTCAAGGCCATGACCACCCTCAAGGCGCTGTAAGACCTCGCCCCCCTCCCAGCCTGCTCATCCTTCTCCCATTTTCTCCCGAGACTGTCGTGCTGGTCAAGCATGAGCAGTCCTGCAGCTGCTCTCGTGCCACGCCAACCCATGGCTGCAGCGCATGCCAGCGCACTCGCATCTCGTCACAACAGCGTCTCACCACCCTTTCCTCGTCCTCCTCTGAACTCTTCATGTCCCCCCCCCACCCCCCCCCCCGCCTTTCCACCCCCGGGACCCCTCCCTCCCCCCCACCCCCCCAACCCCCCACCCCCCCCCCCCCACCGCAGCTTCTTCCACTACAACTATTTCGACGGCTCCATTCCTCCCACCATCGCTGCACTGCCGCAGCTCACCTCACTGTAAGCCAGGCGAGCAGCTCACCTCACTGTAAGCCAGGCGAGCAGCTCACCTCACTGTAAGCCAGGCGAGCAGCTCACCTCACTGTAAGCCAGGCGAGCAGCTCACCTCACTGTAAGCCAGGCGAGCAGCTCACCTCACTGTAAGCCAGGCGAGCAGCTCACCTCACTGTAAGCCAGGCGAGCAGCTCACCTCACTGTAAGCCAGGCGAGCAGCTCACCTCACTGTAAGCCAGGCGAGCAGCTCACCTCACTGTAAGCCAGGCGAGCAGCTCACCTCACTGTAAGCCAGGCGAGCAGCTCACCTCACTGTAAGCCAGGCGAGCAGCTCACCTCACTGTAAGCCAGGCGAGCAGCTCACCTCACTGTAAGCCAGGCGAGCAGCTCACCTCACTGTAAGCCAGGCGAGCAGCTCACCTCACTGTAAGCCAGGCGAGCAGCTCACCTCACTGTAAGCCAGGCGAGCAGCTCACCTCACTGTAAGCCAGGCGAGCAGCTCACCTCACTGTAAGCCAGGCGAGCAGCTCACCTCACTGTAAGCCAGGCGAGCAGCTCACCTCACTGTAAGCCAGGCGAGCAGCTCACCTCACTGTAAGCCAGGCTAGCAGCTCACCTCACTATATGCCAAGCGAGCAGCACGCGGCATGGCTGCGACTGCTGCGCTCACTGGCTTGGCTACCGCTCACTGGCTTGGCTACCGCTCACTGGCTTGGCTACCGCTCACTGGCTTGGCCACCGCTCACTGGCTTGGCCACCGCTCACTGGCTTGGCCACCGCTCACTGGCTTGGCCACCGCTCACTGGCTTGGCCACCGCTCACTGGCTTGGCCACCGCTCACTGGCTTGGCCACCGCTCACCTTTTCCTCCTTGCACCCAGCGAAGTGCTTCTCTCGCTCACGTCTCCTCCACTACCTACAATTGCTACTCGCTCACGTCTCCTCCATTACCAACCCCCCCTCCCCCCCCCCCCAGTGGCCTCTTCTCCAACTACCTCACGGGCACGGTGCCCATCCCCTCCAAGGCGCTGGTAGCTCTGGACCTGGGCTTTAACTTCCTGTCGGGTGTGTTCCCCAAGCTGCCACTCATCTTCTGCGCGGGCGACAACAACTGCTTTGTCAACTCCACCAACTGCCGCACCTACGGCCTCGCACAGCGCCCCGCCGGCGCCTGCGCCATCTGCGGCACCGCGGCGGGCCAGGGTGACATGTGCTTCGGCGGCTCATGCACTCCCAACGCCGCCGCTGCTGTTGCTGCCGGCACCATCAACTCGCCGAGTCAGCCGGTGCTGCCCATGTCGTGCGGAGGTGGGTGTGTGTGGCGCGCTCAGGCGGTGTTGGCATGGCAGGGCCTGGCTGGGCATGTCATTCCTGACTTTCTCCTTGTTACAGATAGATAAATAGCCCATGTTCTGGCCTCCTCTGGTCTCTGCTGATTGCCCCCTTGCCCGTCCCAGCTGCTCACACCTTCGTGAGGCCTCCTGCCGTGTCTCACCCCTGGTCCTCTCTCTGCCTGTACCCAATTCTCGCTCTGCAGACAATCCAGCGGCAGCCATGGATGCAGGCTCAGGTGAGTCTGCTTCTCACAACCCCCCGTTGCCTCCATGCACCCTTGCAGCACTTTTCGCCTCGAGTCAACTTTGCACGCCCCTCCGTACCTTGCCTACATTCTCGTGCACATACCCTTTTTTCTTCCCCTGACCTCTCTCTGTTGAGTCTCTCTCTCTCCCGCTTCTTGCCCCGCGTGTCCCCCACTGCAGCACTGGCGCTGCTGAACGTGAAGAGCGCACTGGGAGTGACGTTCACCTCGTGGAATTCTGCCACCCCCTGCGCTATCGTCAACGCCACTGTCACCGTCGCTGGCACCTGGACCGGTGTGCTCTGCTCCTCTACTGGTGCCGTCGTCAGTGTGTGAGTGTCTCCCCCTCTCTGCTCCCTGCCCCTCCTCCTTGCTCCCTGCCCCCACTCTCTGCTCTCTGCTCCCTCCTCTGCTCCCTCCTCTCTGCTCCCTGCTCTCTGCTCCCTCCTCTCTGCTCCCTGCTCTCTGCTCCCTCCTCTCTACTCCTGCCCCCACTCCCTCCTCTCTGCTCCCTACTTTTTTGCTGCTGCGAACCCATCTGGTCGGCATGCTTCTCGATTCCACTCTGCGTCGTACCGTCACATCGTGCCTCTTTTTCACTTTTGAGGCGCCTAAAATTTTTTACTTCGTGATTCCACTCTGGTTCTTACTGTCACGTATTCCCGCTGTGCGTCCTTTCTCCCTTTCACCCTCCCTTCCCCCATCCCCTCCCCTCCATCTACATGCGCGCAGGAACCTCTCCTCTGCGGCGCTGACTGGCAGCATGCACGCCGACATCTCCAAGCTCACTGCGCTCACCTACCTGTCAGTGCCCTCCACCTCCTCCCCCTGCACGCACCTCCCCCTGCATGCACCTCCCCCTGCACCTCCCCCTGCACCTCCCACTGCACCTCCCCCTGCACCCCCCCCTGCACCTCCCCCTGCACCTCCCCCTGCACCTCCCCCTGCACCTCCCACTGCACCTCCCCCTGCACCTCCCACTATCTGCTCCCCCTCCCAGTGCCATTGTCCCCCCCGCTCACTGCTCCTCCCTTCCCCCCTCCTAACCATCCAACGCCCGTTGCCCTCTCCTTCTGCTGTTAGCCTCTGGCTTTCCACTTCACACATGAGCTCTCTCCGACAGTCCAACATTGTTGGCTAATTACTACTCGTGCCATGTTTTCCCCTCCCCAAATTCCCCCCTGCACATGCGCCCTGCTCCCTCCATCGTGCCTGTGTCATCAGGGACCTGTCCAACAACATCATCCGCGCCCCCATTGGGAACTTCACTGCCGCTCTTTCTGCCCTCTCGTCGCTCCAGAGCCTGTCAGTGCTGCTGCTCTCGCCTCTCGCCTATGCCTCTCTCATCCATACTGCTCTCATACACTGTGACAGGTGTATGAGAGCAGATACACCTGTCACTCCCCTCCCCCACACTGTGATTCCACCACCACAACTGCATATCACCATAATGCTCCTTTGGTGCATCTGCTGCACGCTTGCCACCCCTATCTATTCTGGCCCTTCCATTCACCTGCGCAAGTTGCAATCCGCTGTCCCTCTTGTGGACACATCCAGGCGTCTGAACAACAACTGGCTTGCTGGCACTATGCCTAATACTCTGTTCGAGCTGCCTGCACTCACTCTGCTGTAAGCACTCGTGGGACGTCTCAAATGTGACTCTGTTCGAGCTGCCTGCCCTCACTCTCTGTTGTAAGCATCCCTGTTAGAACAAGGCAAACTTGACTACCATGTCATGCCATGTTTACATACAAAGGTATGTGTTGATGGTTGAAGACTGTTTGCTCCCTGCAGCGCTCCAACACGTCTTCTACCTGCTCATACACGCGTCACATGCACGTACCCCCATGTGTCATGCGCCTGCCCTCACTTCACATGTCATGTGCGCCTAACCCCATGTCTCACTTACGCCTCCCCCTCCTTCCCCCCCCCCCCCCCCCCCCCCCCCCACCCCCCCCCCCCCCCCCCCTCCCTCCCCCCGCCCCCCTCGCATGGCAGGGACCTGCACGCGAACGCGCTGACGGGCTACCTGCCGACCTTCCCCGACGCGCTGCTGTCGTTCTTCATCCAAGACAACTTCTTCGTGGGCGTCATCGACATCAACACGCTCACCGCGTGCGACGCCAGCCTCAACTGCATGGTGGACACCACCGAGTGCAGCGCGGGCAGCACCACGCAGAGGGCCTCCGCAGCCTGCGCCATCTGCGACACCACGGACGCCGAGGGGACGTTGTGCTGGGGTGGCACGTGCACGCCCAATGTGACGGCCACTACGAGCCACCCGGATGGGAAAGCCCCACCGCCCATGTACTGCTTTGGTGCGTCTGTCCAATCATGGGCCTTGCCCAATCCCGGGCCTTGCCCAATCATGGGCCTTGCCCAATCACGGGCCTTGCCCAATCACGGGCCTTGCCCAATCACGGGCCTTGCCCAATCACGGGCCTTGCCCAATCATGGGCCTTGCCCAATCACGGGCCTTGCCCAATCACGGGCCTTGCCCAATCACGGGCCTTGCCCAATCACGGGCCTTGCCCAATCACGGGCCTTGCCCAATCACGGGCCTTGCCCAATCACGGGCCTTGCCCAATCACGAGCCTTGCCCAATCACGAGCCTTGCCCAATCACGGGCCTTGCCCAATCACGGGCCTTGCCCAATCACGGGCCTTGCCCAATCTCGGGCCTTGCCCAATCACGGGCCTTGCCCGTGTTCTCCGATGGTGAATCGCTGGGAATCCAGCGCGTTCTTTTCACTCCTGCTGAATTTCACACCCGCTGTTCATGCGTGGCTCTCCTGCCGTTTCACTTAACACTCTCTTATCCCCCCCTCTGCATGCGTTTGACTGCCTCTCATTGCCTCTCATTGCCTCTGAACGCCTCTGAATGCCTCTGAATGCCTCTGAATGCCTCTGAATGCTTCTGAATGCGTCCGAATGCCTCTGAATGCCTCTGACTGTGTGCTGCAGGAGCTCCGGTGATCAAAATGAACGCTGCTGATGGTGAGAATGCCTGCCCCCTGCACCTGCCTGCCCCCTGCACCTGCCTGCCCCCTGCACCTGCCTGCTCCCTGCACCTGCATGGCTCCTGCGCTTCACCCATCTATGGCCGTACCACTCCTCACATGCACTTCCCAGCCAGGCCATTCCCCACGTGTCGCCTTTCCAAAGATCCCCCGGCCATTCAGCAGTCATTCCACTGCCAACCAATATGCCACCGCGCACTCCTCCTGTAATGCACACTCCTACTCTTGACGCGCCTCAAAATAAAAACCGCGTGATAGGAGTCTAGTTTTGAGGTGCCTCAAAACTAGACTCCTATCAACCAGTATGCCACCTCGCCTCAAAACTAGACTCCTATCAACCAGTATGTCACCTCGCCTCAAAACTAGACTCCTATCAACCAGTATGCCACCTCGCCTCAAAACTAGACTCCTATCAACCCGTATGCCACCTCGCACTCCTGTAATGCACACTCCTACATCTCTTGACCACCCCCCCCCCCCCCCCACGCGTCCCCCCTGATGGCAATGCAGAGGCGGCGCTGCTGGTGATCAAGAGTGCGCTGGTCATGTCGTATGACTCGTGGGTCAACGGCACGTTCTGCACCGTCGCGCCTGCTGAGTGGGTGTACGGCACGTGGGATGGCATCCTCTGTGACTCCGTGGGCAAAGTCCAAAGCATGTGAGTCCTCTTCAGCTTGCTGCTGCACCTGCCCATGCTGCCCATGCTGCTGCACCCTGTGCTACCTTCCCAAGCCACTGGTATCTCTCCCCTTGTCTCTGGCTTATTGGAATGGGTGTACGGCATGTGGGACGGCATTCTCTGTGACTCCCTGGGCAAAGTCCAAAGCATGTGAGTCCGCTTCAGCTTACTGCTGCTCCCCATGTGACCAGCCCTTGCTGCCCTTGCTGCCCATGCTTTCCACGCTGCTTATCTCCAGCTGCATGAGTTGTGGCTCTCTTTCTCTGCTACTGTCCTCTAGCCCCGCGTGCTGCTTACCTCTCCCCTTGTCTCTGGCTTATCGATTCCCTCACTTGACTTGTGCCTGGCCTGTTCTCCACCCCTTTGCTCTGCAGGCGACTCGCTTACGCCGGGCTAACAGGCACTGTCCCACTCGCTATCTCCACTCTCACTGCTCTTACGGGCATGTAAGCCCGCCTCCATCGGTGCTTATATCTCTTTTACAGTTCGAACCATACATAAGACCGTGCCTTGCGCACACCTGGGGCCTCCACGCCCTTGAATGCACCCGCCTTCCGTTATAACGCATGGCACAGTCGTTCCAGCTAGCACACTCATGACCCCACACTCATCGCCTCGTCGTTCCTTCACGCACACTCATTTTTGGGCCTAGCTTTGACCCTTTTCCCATGACCCCATACACACCCTTTCCCCACCGTGTGTTGGCAACTGTGTGCTGCTAGGGCCGCAGCCATCTGGGCCTCAACCTCTTTCCCACTTCCCCATCCCCCCCCCCCCCTTTCCTCCCCCCCCCCGCCACCTCCCACCTCTGCGCCAGCGACCTGGGCTTCAACCTCTTCCAGGGCCGCATGGACGAAGTGACCACGCACCTGCGCCTCCTCACCAACCTCCAAGTCCTGTGCGTCGCTCTGCCTGCGTTGCTGGTCTCAGGCCCACCCACCCCAACTAGTGTTGCTGATTCTACATCCACATGGTGTTGCATCCGGCAGATAGTGCATGTGCTCGTCAACTCAGGCAGATAGTGCATGTGTGCATGTTCGTTGTGTGCTCGCTCCTGTTTGGTGCCTCATGTGTCCCTGTTGTCCTCTCATCCACCTTCCTCTCTCCCTCTCCTGTTTGGTGTCTTGTGCCGCCACCTGCCCACAGCAATCTCGCCTACAACTGGTTCTCCGGCTCAGTGCCTGCTTTCATGCCCGCTCTCCCCAAGCTCATTGGACTGTAAGCCCCACCGGCCCACTCTTTCCCTTTGCTCCTCCCTTCCTTGGCTGCCCCATTACCATGTGTGTGCAGAATCACTTAACTCCTTACCTCGTCTTATCCCCTCCCATTGCTCCGTCCATCCACACCTTACTGTCCCAATCCTGCCATTATCTGATCCTTGAGTGTCCCTCGCCTTCTTAATCTTCCTCCATGCCATGCCACCGCCTGCCCTCCACAGCGGGCTGGGCTACAACTACCTGACGGGTCCGCTGCCGAACGTGACGGCGCCGCTGATCGCCATTGACGTGCAGTTCAACTACCTCGCCGGCACCTTCCCCGCGCTCACCAACCTCTCCTTCTGCGGCGCTCGCATGAACTGCTTCCTCGACGCCACCAAGTGCAAGAACCCTCAGCGCGCCACCGAGGTGCAGCGCACCACAGCCGCGTGCGCCATCTGCAACACGACCAACGCGCAGGGGAAGCTGTGCAACGGCGGGCTGTGCATGGTGAACGCCACGGACCTGGTGGCAACGGGCGAGACCAACAGTGCGTCATCCCCCACGCTGCCGCTGATCTGCGTGGGCGCGGCCTTTGTGGCCATGGATGCCACCCAGGCAGGCGCCATGCTGAACCTCAAGGCGTCTCTCGGAGTGACCTTCACTGACTGGAAGGCCGACTCGCCCTGCTCCCTGCCTGGTGGTGTCGCCCCTGGGTCGTGGAGTGGGGTCACCTGCGATGCCACAGGCAAAGTCACTGTCGTGTGAGTGGGCGCGCAGAGAGTAAGCTAGGCTGTGTCGTGCCGTGTAGTGGGTGGAAGGAGTGTGGTCGCTTTCGGCGTTTCTTTCTCCTGGACGCCTTTCTCCGCTCTGGCCTGACGTGTCCTCCCTGCTCCCTCCCTACACCCTCCCTGCACCCTCCCTGCTGCCATGTTTCTTGGGAATCTGCAGATCCCTCAAGTCCCAGAAGCTGGCAGGAAGCATCCATTCCGACATCTCCAAGCTCACCACACTCACCACGCTGTAAGTCCTCGACCTCAACTCTCTCACTCCCACTCACCCGTGGTTAGCTGCTCCAAACTGCCACGTGGTTCATTCATTGCTCCTGGCTGCTCCTGCCTGTGTCTGCTAACCAATGTGCCATTCTGCATGGTGCGGCTTGTTCGCTTCCCTCCCGTTGCTGCGCCCTGCAGTGACCTGCAGTCCAACCTGCTGCAGGGGCGCCTCGACTCCTTCGTTGCCACCATCAAGGCGCCCCTCGTGCTCAAGGAGCTGTGAGTCTCCTCAACCCTACCGCCCCTACAGCCCTCCACCCACTCTGACTGTATGCATGCTCCGCCTTCATTCCTGCATGGCGATGCTCTACGCAATCTGCAGTCTGAATTTCACCATGCTGCTGTGCACACCGAATCTCTACACTCCTCACTGCTCGCCCTTCCTCTCCCTCCACTCCACCACACGGCTAATCCCCAGTGTCCCCTCCACCCTCCTCGCCCATCACCCGTGCTGTGTGCCCTTGCTTGCAGGTCTCTGCAGTACAACTATCTCGCTGGCCCTTTCCCCTCCACCCTGCTCGCCCTCGCCACCCTCTCCAAGCTGTGAGTGTTCCTCAGAGCACACCATTCTCCGTCCGTGCTGCCCCCTTTTGCCACACTAACCCTACTCTCTCTCATTACATGTCATCTCCCTCACACACTCACCTCTCTCGCCAAGCCCTTCCCCCTCGTCGACCGCCCGTGCAGCTCCGTGGCGTTCAACTACCTCACGGGCTCCCTGCCCACGGTGCCGGCGTCCGCCAAGTCGCTGGACGTGCAGGGCAACTACCTGGCGGGCGCCTTCCCCGCCAACACACTCACCTTCTGCGCCGCCATCACCAACTGCCTCACCGACGCCTCCAACTGCGCCTCGCTCGGCGTCTCGCAGCGCTCGGGGGCGGAGTGCGCTATCTGCGGCACCGCCTTTGGCCAGGGCACCCTGTGCGGCGGCGTCTTCTGCACCGTCAACACCACCGGCGTCACCACGCCTCCCACTGCCACGTCTCCCCCTCTCAACCTCTTCTGCCCTCCTGTTGCCATGGACACCAACACCAGTGAGTGCCCCTCCCTCCAGCCGTGCCCCCCTCATACTCCCTCGCCCTCCCTCAGCCTCTCATCCTCATCCCCACCATCTCTCCATCCCCGCCATCTCTCCATCCCCTCTGCCCCTCGCTCCCTCCCCCCCTCTGCCTGCAGCCGCCACGCTGCTGGCGCTGAAGACAATGCTGGGGGTGACGTCCACAGACTGGGCCGCCACGACGGTGGCGCTGAAGCCAAAGGCGCTGAAGAGCGGCAGCGTGCCCCTGGCCACCACGGTGGGCGCCTGCACCGTGGACGGCCAGGTGCCTGCACCCGGCTCCTGGACCGGCGTCTTCTGCTCCTCCACCGGCGCCATCGTCGCCATGTGAGTCAGCGGCGCCATTGTTGGCCTGTGAGTCACCAGCGCCATTGTTGGCCTGTGAGTCACCGGCGCCATTGTTGGCCTGTGAGTCACCGGCGCCATTGTTGGCCTGTGAGTCACCGGCTCCTTTATCGCCCTGTGCCGTTTGTCCCCACATACGCTTAGCCTTCGTCCCCCATCTCGTACTCTGCCCTCTCCGCCCACCCCCTTCCCCTCCCCTCCTCCCCCTCTCCCCCCCCCCCCCCCCCCAAATCCAATCGTCCTGCAGTGTGCTGCCGAACCAGAAGCTGAGCGGAAGCTTCTCGTCTGACATCACGAAGCTCACTGCTCTCACCAATCTGTGAGTCTGCCCTCTCCTGCGCTCTCATGCCCTCTCCTGCGCTCTCATGCCCTCTCCTGCGCTCTCATGCCCTCCCCTGCGCTCTCATGCCCTCCCCTGCGCTCTCATGCCCTCCCCTGCGCTCTCATGCCCTCTCCTGCTCATGCCTTCCGACGCTCTTACTCGATTTCTCCCCTCCACTCTGCTGCTCCAACGCCTTCAATGCCGTCCTGCCGCTGCATCTGAATGCATCTACACATGCGTTTGCTCATGTCTATGTATGTATGCCTGTAATTCCATCTGCCTGCATGCATGCAGGGATCTGAGTGCCAATCTGTTCCAGCAGCGCTTTGAGGTCTTCGTTTCGCTCTTCACCGCTCTCAAGACTCTCAAGTCGCTGTACGTGCTGTGCTCACCCGTGATGCTTGGCTGTCAACATTCTGTGCTGCTGCTGCCAGCATAGCGTGCTGTTGCCGGCATGTCAACCGCCTTTCGACTTTCTCAAGCAACTCACGTCATCGCGTGTTGTGTGCGCATCTCCCGGCCATCGGGCCATCTGCCGATGCCCCTCATCTCTCTTCTCTTGGACCAACGCCCGTCCCACCAATGCCCCTCCCCCACCCCTCCCCCTGCGCGCGCGCAGGTCGCTGCAGTACAACTGGTTCTCTAGCTCCATCCCCTCCGCCCTCCTCGCCCTGCCAGCCCTCTCCAGCGTGTGAGTGCCCCTCGCCACCCCCCCTCTGTGCGGACCCCTCTTCCGCCTAACGTGTCACTGAAAGCACCTCAACTGTGCCCCCACTATCGACACATGCAGCACTCGAAACTCAGTGAATCCTGCCGCTACTCACCCCTCCCCTGCACGCCCCTTCCCCCCTGCCTCCCCCCCCCTCCCCCTCTCCCAGCAATCTGAACCGCAACTATCTGACGGGCGTGGTGCCGGCCATCGGAGCGGCCGTCAAGTCGCTCAACGTGGCCAACAACTTCCTCTCGGGGTCCTTCCCCACCGCCGCCCTCACGGCGTGCGACGCGCGCTCCAACTGCTTCGCGGACGCCAGCAAGTGCGCCAACACCAACGGCACGGCGCAGAGGGCCACTGCTGAGTGCGCCATCTGCGGGTCCACCAACGCTGCCGGCGCACTGTGCGGCGGCGGCTTCTGCATGCCCAACGCCACGGTGCCGGCCGGCACGGGCACGCCCAACGTTGAGGGGCAGGCGGTGCTTCCGCTGTTCTGCCAGGGTGGCCCCATCGAGGTCAACATGCGCGGCGCCATGCTCAACCTCAAGGCGTCGCTGGGCGTGTCCCTTACCGACTGGGCTGCGGCTTCGTCGTGCACCATTGCTGGGCAGACCGCCGTGCCGGGGGCGTGGTCCAACGTTGTCTGTGACATGGCGGGCAAGGTCATCAGCATGTGAGTAGCCCTCATGGCGCTCAGCTTTCTGCGCAAGCTGAAGCAGTATGGAGGAGCCGTTGGGCCACAGCACAGCCATGCCAGGCACCCGCCTCTATCCTCCATGCCCGCACCCTCCGATCCCACTCACTCACCCCCTCTTGCCTCGTTCCCCCCCCTCCTCCCGTGCTCCTCTGCAGCAACCTCAAGGCCCAGCTGCTGAAGGGCAGCATGCATGCTGACATCTCCAAGCTCACCACGCTCACCTCGCTGTAAGCTCCCAAACTCACCTTGCCTGCCTCGAGGCACGAACCCCACCACCACCTCTCCTGTGTGCTGCTTCCTCCTTATGTCCTTCCCTTCATCCTCTTGGGTTTAGGCTCATGCATCCTCCTTCCCCCCTGCCTCCTCCCCCCCCCCCCCCCCCCCCCCCCCCGGCGGTCTGCAGCGTGCTGGAGGGCAATCTGCTGCAGGGCCGCCTGTCCTTCTTCACCTCGGGCTTTAAGGCGCTCTCCGCCCTCAAGCTGCTGTCAGTCGCCGCTGCCACCCTCGTGCCCGCTGCCCTGTGCCCCATGCCCTGTGACACGACTCGCCCTTCTGCTTTTGACATGCTGCGTATTTCATTGCTCTTTTTCTTGGTTCTCCGGTTTTTCAGCCTCTTTTCCTCTCACTCTGTGTGTTACTGAGTTTGGTGCCCTCGCTGCTGCTCACGGCCCTGCCTACCCTGCCTCCACTCCTCCCCCACGCCCACCTGCAGCAACGTGCGTTTCAACTTCTTCGCTGGCCCGCTGCCCTCCGCGCTTGCTACTCTCCCGGCGCTCACCAGCCTGTAACCTCTCAATACCTTTCGACACCTGCACCTCAACGCCTTCTCACGGCGCAGTGCAGTATGCTTAGTAACCTCCCACCTTTCTGCTCCCCTCTTGCCGCTTGTGTCCATCCTATACCATTTTGTGCTGCGAGACGGGTCAGCCTGCCCCACACGCCCTCACCTCCTTGTCTGACTCCCCTGTTGCCCTGCCCACCCGCCCCCTGCTGCCCCGCCCTGGCAGCGACCTGAGCTACAACTACATGACGGGGACGGTGCCCGCGATAGGCACGGCGCTTAAGGAGCTCAAGCTGGCGGGCAACTTCTTCTCAGGCAGCATCGGCACGCTCACGGGCGTGTCGTGCTCCGCCGAGCTCAACTGCCTCACCTCCCAGGGCAGCTGCACCGCTGGCGGCACAGCCAAACGCGCCCTCTGCAACATCTGCGGCAGCGCTGACGCCCAGGGCACCCTGTGCAGCGGCGGGCTGTGCGTGCCCAATGCCACGGCGGCTGTGGCGAGCAACTCGCCCCCAACGCTGTCGACGCCCATCATGTCTATGTACTGCACGGGCGTCATCATCGACACCGCTTCAGGTGACCACCCGCTGCCTCTCTTGCTCTCACTCGCTCTCGTTCTCTCCTTTCTGCATCATCGATACCGCTGCAGGTGACCTCCTGCTGTGCCGCCTCTCTCACTCTCACGCCCTTTCCTCCTCTCCTTTCTGCCTTTCCTTGCACTCTCTTCTGCCAACCTGTCATTTTTCTCTCTCTGCAGCCACCCCTCCCTGACCTCGCTCTCTCTCTGCCCACCCCCTTCCTCCCCCTCCCTCCCCCCCACAGCGACGGCGCTGGGCAACATCAAGACGGCGCTGGGAGTGACCTTCACAGACTGGACGGCCGCCACGGCGCTGCTGAAGCCCAAGGCGGCGGCGGGCAGCGGCAGCGGGGCGCTCACGGATTGGATGACCACTGGCGGCTACTGCACTGTGGAGGGGCAGCCCCCCGTGGCTGGCTCCTGGTCCGGCGTCCTCTGCAATTCCCTCGGCCAGCCGCTCGGCCTGTCAGTGCTCTCCCACACTCGCTCTCTGCTGCGCTTGCACCGTGTCAACCATGCCTGCGCCGATTCAACCATGCCTGCACCGAGTCAACCATGCCTGCACCGAGTCAACCATGCCTGCACCGAGTCAACCATGCCTGCACCGAGTCAACCATGCCTGCACCGAGCCAACCATGCCTGCACCGAGCCAACCATGCCTGCACCGAGCCAACCATGCCTGCACCGAGTCATTCATGCCTGCACCGAGTCATTCATGCCTGCACCGAGTCATTCATGCCTGCACCGAGTCATTCATGCCTGCACCGAGTCATTCATGCCTGCACCGAGTCATTCATGCCTGCACCGAGTCATTCATGCCTGCACCGAGTCATTCATGCCTGCACCGAGTCATTCATGCCTGCACCGAGTCATTCATGCCTGCACCGAGTCATTCATGCCTGCACCGAGTCATTCATGCCTGCACCGAGTCATTCATGCCTGCACCGAGTCATTCATGCCTGCACCGAGTCATTCATGCCTGCACCGAGTCATTCATGCCTGCACCGAGTCATTCATGCCTGCACCGAGTCATTCATGCCTGCACCGAGTCATTCATGCCTGCACCGAGTCATTCATGCCTGCACCGAGTCATTCATGCCTGCACCGAGTCATTCATGCCTGCACCGAGTCATTCATGCCTGCACCGAGTCATTCATGCCTGCACCGAGTCATTCATGCCTGCACCGAGTCATTCATGCCTGCACCGAGTCATTCATGCCTGCACCGAGTCATTCATGCCTGCACCGAGTCATCCATGCCATGCCAGCACCGAGTCATCCATGCCATGCCAGCACCGAGTCATCCATGCCATGCCAGCACCGAGTCATCCATGCCATGCCAGCACCGAGTCATCCATGCCATGCCAGCACCGAGTCATCCATGCCATGCCAGCACCGAGTCATCCATGCCATGCCAGCACCGAGTCATCCATGCCATGCCAGCACCGAGTCATCCATGCCATGCCAGCACCGAGTCATCCATGCCATGCCAGCACCGAGTCATCCATGCCATGCCAGCACCGAGTCATCCATGCCATGCCAGCACCGAGTCATCCATGCCATGCCAGCACCGAGTCATCCATGCCATGCCAGCACCGAGTCATCCATGCCATGCCAGCACCGAGTCATCCATGCCATGCCAGCACCGAGTCATCCATGCCATGCCAGCACCGAGTCATCCATGCCATGCCAGCACCGAGTCATCCATGCCATGCCAGCACCGAGTCATCCATGCCATGCCAGCACCGAGTCATCCATGCCATGCCAGCACCGAGTCATCCATGCCATGCCAGCACCGAGTCATCCATGCCATGCCAGCACCGAGTCATCCATGCCATGCCAGCACCGAGTCATCCATGCCATGCCAGCACCGAGTCATCCATGCCATGCCAGCACCGAGTCATCCATGCCATGCCAGCACCGAGTCATCCATGCCATGCCAGCACCGAGTCATCCATGCCATGCCAGCACCGAGTCATCCATGCCATGCCAGCACCGAGTCATCCATGCCATGCCAGCACCGAGTCATCCATGCCATGCCAGCACCGAGTCATCCATGCCATGCCAGCACCGAGTCATCCATGCCATGCCAGCACCGAGTCATCCATGCCATGCCAGCACCGAGTCATCCATGCCATGCCAGCACCGAGTCATCCATGCCATGCCAGCACCGAGTCATCCATGCCATGCCAGCACCGAGTCATCCATGCCATGCCAGCACCGAGTCATCCATGCCATGCCTGCACCGAGTCATCCATGCCATGCCTGCACCGAGTCATCCATGCCATGCCAGCACCGAGTCATCCATGCCATGCCAGCACCGAGTCATCCATGCCATGCCAGCACCGAGTCATCCATGCCATGCCAGCACCGAGTCATCCATGCCATGCCAGCACCGAGTCATCCATGCCATGCCTGCACCGAGTCATCCATGCCATGCCTGCACCGAGTCATCCATGCCATGCCTGCACCGAGTCATCCATGCCATGCCAGCACCGAGTCATCCATGCCATGCCAGCACCGAGTCATCCATGCCATGCCAGCACCGAGTCATCCATGCCATGCCAGCACCGAGTCATCCATGCCATGCCAGCACCGAGTCATCCATGCCATGCCTGCACCGAGTCATCCATGCCATGCCAGCACCGAGTCATCCATGCCATGCCAGCACCGAGTCATCCATGCCATGCCAGCACCGAGTCATCCATGCCATGCCAGCACCGAGTCATCCATGCCATGCCAGCACCGAGTCAACCATGCTAGCACCGAGTCAACCATGCCAGCACCGAGTCAACCATGCCAGCACCGAGTCAACCATGCCAGCACCGAGTCAACCATGCCAGCACCGAGTCAACCATGCCAGCACCGAGTCAACCATGCCAGCACCGAGTCAACCATGCAAGCACCGAGTCAACCATGCAAGCACCGAGTCAACCATGCCAGCACCGAGTCAACCATGCCAGCACCGAGTCAACCATGCCAGCACCGAGTCAACCATGCCAGCACCGAGTCAACCATGCCAGCACCGAGTCAACCATGCCAGCACCGAGTCAACCATGCCAGCACCGAGTCAACCATGCCAGCACCGAGTCAACCATGCAAGCACCGAGTCAACCATGCAAGCACCGAGTTAACCATGCAAGCACCGACTGAGCCATGCCAGCACCGAGTCAGCCCTCCCACCATTCTCTTCTTCCCCACCCCACACTGGCAGGGATTTGAGCAAGCAGAAGCTTGCCGGTACACTCCATGCCGACCTCAGCAAGCTATCTCTTCTCACCAGGCTGTGAGTGCTGCCCGCATGAATTTTTTTTTGCGTTGGGCTCCAATTTCCGTTCCGCCTCCCCGTGCCCATGCCCTCTACCTGCGCCCATGCCCTCTACCTGCGCCCATGCCCTACCTGCGCCCATGCCCTCTACCTGCGCCCATGCCTCACCACGCCCATGCCCTCTACCTGCGCCCATGCCCTACCTGCGCCCATGTCCCGTGGCGTTGTCCTGCCGGCCCGCAGGGATCTGAGTTCCAACTTCTTCAGAGTGCAGTTCGACACTTGGGGCTCGTCTCTTAAGCTGCTCACCACCCTGCAATCACTGTGAGTTCCTTCTTAAACATCAATCACCCATCTCCACCCCTTTTGTCCCTCCAGGCATCCCTGCCCCCCCTTCTCCCTCCACTCATCCCAGTTCCTATCGCCTTCCACCCCTCCCTGTCCCCCTGTCTCCCCCCCCCCCCTCGCTGCGTGCAGCCGGCTCAACAGCAACTATCTGTACGGCCCGCTGCCCTCGTGGCTCGTCTCCTTCGCCAAGCTCACGAACCTGTCAGTGCTGCACCCAATCTCCCTGCCCTCCCTGCCCGCCCTGCCCTCCCTCCCCTCCCTCCCCTCCCTGCCCTCCCTGTCGTCGCCTGCCCTCGCCTGCCCTCGCCTGCCCTCCCCTGCCCTTGCCAACCTCATCAACCCTGGCACCCCCTTTGCCCCTAGCCCCGTGCCTTTTGCCCATCCCCTCTGTTTGCACCGCTTGCCTCTTGCTCCTTACCGCTTCACCTTGCCCCCTGCTTATTGCTCCTTGCGATCCCCACACCCTCTCGTTGTGTTGTGTGGTCCACGCCCCTTGTCCCTTTCCCTTCCCTCTTGCTCCATGCCGCTCTTCCTTCCTGTCCGCTCAACTTCCCTTCCTTCCGCTCTGCCCCCCGTCCGCTCTGGTGCGTGCAGCGAGGTGAACATGAACGTGTTCACGGGCACCTTCCCCGCCATCACCTCCACAGTGCTCAAGCGCCTCCTGGCGGACCAGAACTTTATGGGAGGCACCTTCCCCGCCAACACGCTCACGTACTGCACTGCCTACTACAACTGCATGCCCAACCACGCCACCTGCAGCGGTGTCTACTCCAACTACCCCATCCCTTCCTTTGGCTGCCAGTTCTGCGGCATGACCAACGCCCTGGGCACCGCGTGCCAGGGCAACCCGTGCATGCCCGTCACCCCTTCGCCCATCACAGCCGTCAACATGTGGAGCCCCGTTCCCGTCATGCGCTGCGACCCCATCCGCATCGACGCCACACATGGTAGGCCGCTCATGCGGTTGCACCCGAGCTTGCAGCTGTTCTTCACGTTGAGGTTGAGCCCCTTGGCTCGAGGGGCACCGGAAGAAGATGCTCCCTCCGCTGTGACCCATGCTGGCTGCCCCCTTTCTCCCTCATCCCTCCCCCGAGAGGATGAACACACCCTCAAGCATGACTCGCACCCTCAAGCATGACTCGCACCCTCAAGCATGACTCGCACCCTCAAGCATGACTCGCACCCTCAAGCATGACTCGCACCCTCAAGCATGACTCACGCCCTCAAGCACAATACCCCCCCCCCCCCCCCCCCCCCCCCCCCCACTCCCCCCGCCCCTGCTGCCCATCCCTTCCCAGCGTCCGCACTGGCTGCCATAGCGCCGGGCTTGTGGGGCTCTCAGACCATGTGCACGCCGGCAGGGGAAACCACCATTCCAGGCACCTTCCCCCTTGTCTACTGCAACGCTGCCGGACAGGTCTTGGAAATGTATGTCGCCCCTGCTGGCCCCTTGCCCACTCTGTATTACAAGCCCCATGCCTGGGTCATGCATTCAGCCATCAACCGTGACCCGTTTATTGTACCATCTTGTGATCACGTTTATACCATGCAGATTACCATCATTCGTGCCTGCTCATCATGAATCCATGTTATTGCCATGCTGGAATCATGATTACCATCATTCGTGCCTGCTCATCATGAATCCATGTTATTGCCATGCTGGAATCATGATTACCATCATTCGTGCCTGCTCATCATGAATCCATGTTATTGCCATGCTGGAATCATGATTACCATCATTCGTGCCTGCTCATCATGAATCCATGTTATTGCCATGCTGGAATCATGATTACCATCATTCGTGCCTGCTCATCATGAATCCATGTTATTGCCATGCTGGAATCATGATTACCATCATTCGTGCCTGCTCATCATGAATCCATGTTATTGCCATGCTGGAATCATGATTACCATCATTCGTGCCTGATCATCATGAATCCATGTTATTGCCATGCTGGAATCATGATTACCATCATTCGTGCTTGCTCATGCCTGTGCCATGTGCCATGTGGTGTGTGTGTTACAGCAATTTTGCCAATCTAAAGGCCACGGGTTTCATCCCCTCCGACGTTTCCAAGCTCGCCACGCTCTCCAAGTTGTAAGCTCTCCACACTCACCAAACTGTAGGCTTTTCACCACATGTGATTGCATGCCTATCACATTGTCAGCCCTTATAAACGACGGCTGTCATCACATGCCATGGCATGCGATCCCATGTGCATCCGCGCCCTCTTCCCCACTGCAGTGACATGGCCAACAACCTCTACTCCGGCCGCCTGGAGACCTTCCTTGCGCCGCTCCTTCCCCTCAAAGCCCTCAGCGTCCTGTAAGCTGCCCTGCCAGCCCCACTGCCAACTCTCTCGCCCCCGTGGGTTCATCGGGAGCTCATCTCTGCTGCTTCCACCTCTCCAGCTGCGTCCGCTTTCTCGTGCGGCTGCCTGTCTCTCTCTACTCGCTTCAACCCCCCGTTTTCTGCTGCATTCTATGCAATGCAGGCGCCTCAACAACAACTATTTCTCGGGCTCCTTCCCATCGACTTTCTCTGCCCTCTCTGCCCTCACCGAACTGTAAGCTTGTGCCTTCCCTGCCCCCTCTCTCCTGGATGCTCATTCCTCTCCTCCTCCAGCCGTGCGCACCTGATGCCTGATTCGCCTTGCCACCCATCTCTATCCCTCACCACTTCCTCCCTTGCTATCTCCTTTCTCTTCTCTCCCACCCCACCCACCCTACCCCCCCGCTCCTCTCTTCCGCCTGTTCCACACGCCCCGATTCACGCCAACTGCTGGGGCCGCTGTGTTGATGCAGGAAGGTGCAGATGAACTACCTGACAGGCAGCGTGCCGGCGGGCCTGCCGGCGAGCCTGAAGAACATAGACGCGTCCAGCAACTACCTGGTGGGCACGTTCCCCACCACCACCGCCACCTTCTGCTCCTGCGCCAGCAACTGCTTCCAGGACGCCACCAAGTGCGCCAGCGGCAACGTGCAGCGCGCCGCAGGAGCGTGCGCCATCTGCGAAACCCCCGACGGCACCGGCAGGATGTGCGGCGGCGGCATCTGCACGCCCAACGCCACGGACCTGATTGCAGCCAAGACTCTGAACCCCGGCACCGCGGCCATGTACTGCCTGGGCGCCACCATGGACCCCGCCATGGGTGAGTGACGTTCACGTACTGTTCCCTCCCCCCTCCCCTCTTCCCCCCTCCCCTCTTCCTCCCTTCCCCCAATCCTTTACCCTTGCTGATCCACCAGCTGCTGCTTTGCTGAACTTGAAGGTGTCGCTGGGAGTGGCGTTCACGGATCGTTCTTTCCCCTCTCCCCCCTCCCCCTCATTCCTTTACCCCTGCTGCTCCCCCAGCTGCCGCACTTCTGAACATGAAGGCGTCGCTGGGGGTGACGTTCACGGACTGGGCGCTGGACGCGCCGTGCACCATCGAGGGGCTGCCGCCGCTGCCAGGCGCATGGAGCAACGTCGTCTGCAACGTCTCTGGCAAAGTCATGAAGCTGTGAGCGCTCCCCCCTCTCCGCTCACACGGCGCTTTTACGCCCCTCTCGCTCTCATGGAGCACGTTGGAGCATGCGGCGTTCTTGTTTGATGTGTGATCTCTCTGTGTGTGAGCCACTGATTAACCATTGAATACGTGTGCATCTGCGTCTGTGTGGCTGTTGGCTGCATGCAGCTCCCTGGGGGGTCAGAGGCTGTCAGGGACAATGCACTCAGACGTCTCCAAGCTCACCGCCCTCACATACATGTAAGCACCATTACATACATGTAAGCACCATTACATACATGTAAGCACCATTACATACATGTAAGCACCATTACATACATGTAAGCACCATTACATACATGTAAGCACCATTACATACATGTAAGCACCATTACATACATGTAAGCACCATTACATACATGTAAGCACCATTACATACATGTAAGCACCATTACATACATGTAAGCACCATTACATACATGTATGATCACATAAGTGTAAGTGTCACAGGCGTGTGTGCATCACATACGTGGACGCTTAAATACTCACGTAAGCATCACAAAACCCCTTGTCTGATTTATCTTCAAACTCTCCGCTCTTCTGTCCTTGTGCTTGTGCGCACTTGCTCTTGTGCGCCCTTGCTCTTGTGTGGCCTGCCACCTTCCTACAGCGATTTGAAGTCCAACCTTTTGGAGGGCCGCTTGGATGTGTTTGCAGCCAACTTCAAGACTCTCGCCTTGCTCAAAGAAGCGTGAGTGGCACTGTGGCAGCCGCATTTTTGGAGCAGAGCAGCGCCATGAGAGCAGCGCCGCAGCGCACAGCACAATCCTGCGTGAAGCACGCCACCCTCCCCTACCTGGAGCACAACACCCATCATGCCATATGCTTGCCACCGCAGCATGTGCTTGGCATGCTACCATGTCATATCACGCCATGATGATAACATGCTCCCCTCCCCCCACCTCCCATGCTTCCCTCCCCTTTGCAGCTACTTTGACTCCAACTGGTTCACAGGGCCCATCCCTTCCACGCTTGTTGCCCTCGCCGCCCTCTCCAACTTGTAAGCCTCCAACTTGCAAGCCTCCTTGTGAGGCCCACGCGACTCTCACATCCCACCCTCCAAGTAGCCTCGCCCTATGCGGGTTGCCTCTGTGCTGTTGCCACATCCAGCGGGCAGCACTGCTTTTGTGGCCTGCTGCTTGCGCCGCCAAACAGCTCTGCCCTTTTGCCACTCACGCTCAACCATCCTCTCCTCCTCCCCCCCCCCCCTCTCCCTCTCCCCCCCCCCCGCCCCCAGTGGCGCGAGCTACAACTATCTATACGGCGCCATGCCCACGCCCGGCGCGGCGCTCAAGACCATCAGCGTGCAGGGCAACTGGCTGTCGGGCACGTTCCCCGGCACGGGCTTCGTGTCCTGCTCCGCCACCACCAACTGCTTCGCCAGCATCGGTGCCTGCACCACAGCCGGCACCACGCAGCGCGCCGCTGCCGCCTGTGCCGTCTGTGACACGCTCGACGGCTCCGGCACAGTCTGCGGCGGCGGCACGTGTGCGCCCGACGCGTGGGTGCCGTTCTCCACAAGCACGCCGAACAGCGCCAGCGCCCCCGTGCTCCCGCGCTTCTGCGTGGGCGTCGGGCTGGACGCCACACAGGGCACCGTGCTGCTCGCCCTCAAGACCGCCCTCGGGGTGACCTTCTCTGACTGGACCGCCGCCACCCTCGCTGCCCCCAAGGCATCCCCCACCAAGCCCAAGGCGGGGTCGAAGCCCAAGGCAGGGTCGAAGCGGCGCCTCATGCTGGGGAGGGGGTCGGGGCTTTACTACTCGTGGTCGTCGGTGGGGTCGTGCACCATCCAGGGCCAGACGCCCATTGCCGGGTCGTGGACCGGCGTGCGCTGCTCGCCGCTCGGACAAATCGTCAGCCTGTGAGCGCCCCTGCTCCCACCACTCTCCCTCCCTCCTGCAGTATCCTTGGCCCATCCCGCATGTGCCTCTGCCCATCGCCCCCCACTCACCCGTCTCCCCTGCCCCCCCCCCCTGTGCCCCTGCTATTGCCCTTATCCCCGGTGTGCAGTGATCTGCGGAGCCGACTGCTGAGTGGCACGGTGCACTCCGACATCAGCAAGCTCACCACGCTCACTTCACTGTAAGCTCGCCATGCTCACTTCACTGCAAGCTCACCGCACTGTAAGGTCACTGCACTGTAAGGTCACTGTGCTGCAACTTCACCGCACCCACTTCACTATAAGCTCACCACGCTCACTTCTCACCACCGCCGCAACCCCTCCGCCCCCCTTTGCAGGTACCTGACGTCCAACCTCTTCTTCCACCGCCTCGACTCCTACGTTGCGCCGCTCACACCCACCGCCAGCCTCAAGGAGCTGTGAGTGCCAATCGCATCCTCCGTGCTTCAACCGCCCTCCCCCCCTTGTTGCATCTACCCTTCCTCTTTCTGTTCTCGTGCACCTGTCATGCGCCGCTCGTCCTTCCTCTCTCCCTTCCACCCCCTTGCTCTCTAAATTGTATCTTAAAACGTTCTACCTCTCTCCTGCGCATGGTCATGTGTGCCGTGTGTGCCGTGGGTGCCGTGTGTGCTGTGTGTGTGCGTGCACCTGCTTCTGTGTGGTATTGCCTCTCCCCCCCACCAGCCGAATCAGCTTCAACTGGTTCTACGGCACGGTCCCCGCCACGCTCGTCAGCATGCCAGCGCTCTCCGTCCTGTAACGCCCCTTCCCCACACACCCCCTCCGCTCCGCTGCTCCCTGCTCCCTCTCACCCTCCTACCCCACTCTCCCTTCGCCTTTGCCCATCCTTTCCTGCACGTCTTTTCTACTTCTGTCTCTGCTGCCCTCATCTGACTCGCTTCTCCTTGCTGCTCGTGCTTGCGCCCATGTGGCTGGCGCATGTGTGTGCTGCATATGTGTGTGCTGTGCATGTGTGTCTCCCCAGGGCGATCAACAACAACTACCTCACGGGCACGCTGCCCAAGCCCGGCGCGGCGATGAAGGGCTTCGACACAGAGTACAACTTCCTCTCGGGCACCTTCCCCGCCGCCACACTCGCCTTCTGCAGCTCGCGAGGCAACTGCTTCCTGGACGCCACCGCATGCTTCAGTATGGACGGCAGCGCGCAGAGGAGCTCCTGCAGTGTGTGCGGGTCGAGCAACGGGCAGATGCCGCTGTGCGGCGGCGCTGTGTGCACGCCCGACCCCTCCGCCTACGTGGCGTCCAAAGTGCCCAACAGTGCCACCGCGCCCACGCTCGCCCTCCGATGCCCGCCCATGCCGCTCGATGCCGCCACCTGTGAGTGTCGCCTCCATGCTGCCTTGCCTGCTCATGATGTGTCGGCTTGCATGGTCGCCTTGCCCATCTCGCCATGTGATCCCTCCCCCATGCTCACCCTTCCCTGCCTTTGTCTCCTCCCCCATTCCCGCCCCCTGTGTGGTCCCTCCCCCATGCGCGCCCCTGTGGCAGCATTGGCGCTGGGCGCTGGGCGTGACGCACACGAACTGGCGCCTCAGAAGTTCTCTCTTGTCCCCCCACTCACCCCCCCACGCACCCCCCCACGCACCCCCCACGCACCCCCCCACGCACCCCCCCACGCACCCCCCTATGCCAGCTTCGGCGCTGCTCAACATCGGGTCGGCGCTGGGCGTGACGCACACGGACTGGAGCGCCAGCAGCAACTGCAACATCGTCGGGCAGAGCACCCTCGCTGCCAAGACGTGGCCGGGCGTGTGGTGCAGCGGCTCCGGCGCTGTCGTCTCCCTGTGAGGCTCCCCCCTCTCCCTCCCTCTCAAGCGGTCCTCAGATTGCAGCAAGCCCACCAATCAGTAGAATCCCCCCCTGCCTTGGTCATCGCCGGCTCGTGCTCCGCTCTCCAATCTCGCATTTCTCCCCCCATCCTTCCCTTGGCTTCTGAATCCTTTTCTAAACCCTGACCCCGCGTATGTCCTGTGGTCGAACCCCCTGTGTGATGCCCTGCTTGCTGCCCTGCGTGATGCCCTGCATGCTGCCCTGCATGCTGCCCTGCGTGCTGCCCTGCATGATGCCGTGGCATGGCAGCATACTGGACAACATGAAGCTGAGGGGCACCATTCATGGCGACATAACCAAGCTCACGGGGATCACCTACATGTAAGTGCCTACCCACCCACGGTTGACTTTGAGTCAACTCAAAAGTCACCTCTTATTGTGCCCGTTTGTAGCCCTCAGGATGTCTCTTTTGGCCGTTGCCCATGAAGCCTTTCCCGCCCCATTGCGTGCCAACCCTTTCAACCCCGTTCTCCCAAGTTCTCCCCCGTTCTCCCCCGTTCTCCCACCTGAAGGCATCTGGGCTACAACCTGCTGTCTGGCAAGCTCACCACCTTCGTCTCCAACATCACACCACTCACCGCCATCCAAACCCTGTAAGCCATTGCCACCCCGTAAGCCATCCAAACCCTGTAAGCCATTGCCACCCCGTAAGCCATCCAAACCTTGTAAGCCATTGCCACCCCGTAAGCCATCCAAACCCTGTAAGCCATTGCCACCCCGTAAGCCATCCAAACCCTGTAAGCCATTGCCACCCCGTAAGCCATCCAAACCCTGTAAGCCATTGCCACCCCGTAAGCCATCGCCAGCTTGTACATGCTGTTTCCATCTCTCCTCTATCCTGCTTCCTTGTCTTGAAATGCCTCTTACTGCCTTCCCGCATGCCTTACTTTTGCAGCTTGCTTCTGCTGCCTGCGTGCTAGGCCCCTACATTTCCATCACACCCCTTGTCACCGCATTTCACCACAAACACCTCACCAACCCCTTTCCATGTGGGTGCGGCGTGGCAGGAACCTCAACTTCAACTACCTCTATGACAGCGTGCCACCCACATTTCCTCCACACTCCTTCACACCGCTCTTCATCACACCCCACCAACTCCGTTCCCTTCCCCTTGGCTCCTTCCCCCTTTCTGGCCTGGCAGGAACCTCAACTTCAACTACCTCTATGACAGCGTGCCATCCACTCTCGTCAACATGGCCTCCCTCACGGAAATGTCAGCCTGAGCATAATTATTCTTCTGCCATGGTTTCTTTCTTTCGCCATTCCCCGCCTCATATATCTATCTCCCTCTCACTCTCACTCTCCCTCTCACTCTCACTCTCACTCTCCCTCTCCCTCTCACTCTCCCTCTCACCCTCCCTCTCACTCTCCCTCTCACTCTCCCTCCCTCTCCCTCTCACTCTCACTCTCACTCTCACTCTCACGCCCACTCACTCACTCACACATGTATCCATCCCCCTTGCCGTGCGTGCAGGCGCCTGAGTGTGAACTATCTTGTGGGGTCACTGCCAGCCATCCCCACGAAGCTCAAGTACCTGGCAGTGAACCACAACTTCCTCGCGGGCGCCTTTCCCGGGCAGACCTTCCAGTTCTGCGACGTGCGCAGCAACTGCTTCACCTCCACCGGCACCTGCTACAATGCCTACGGCGTGGCTCAGCGCACCGCCGGCTGCAACATCTGCGCCACCACTAATGCCGCGCCGCCCCTCTGCGGCGGCGCTTCCTGCATCCTCAACGCCGCGGTTCCCCTGGCGGCTGGCACGCTCAACGACTACGCTGCTCCCCTTCAGCCGTTCTATTGCTCAGCGCCCAATGTGGATCCTGTTGCGGGTGAGCCCAGGGGGCCTTGCTTACATGCCTCACTTACACGTGTATGCCTCGCATGCTCGTAGGTGCATCGAATCCACATACATGCATCACATGCGCATACATGTTGCCTGTGTGCCATGCCTCATCGTTACCCACGTTTTTTCCCCTGATCTCCCCTCACCTTCCTCTTTATGCCGTGCTCTCCCCTCCCCTCCCCCCCCTTCTTCCTGCAGCGCAAGCACTGCTAGTGCTGAGGGCAGCACTGGGCGTGCAGCAGAGCAGCTGGCTGGTGGACTCGCCATGCAACGTGGCGGGCAACCCGCCCGTGCCTGGCAGCTGGGTGGGCGTCGCCTGCGACCTCACCGGCCAAGTTGTCAGCCTGTGAGTGCCGCGTGCCAGCCATGCCTGTACGCATGGTTCCGAGATTCCAGTTGTGTTTGTCACATGCTCATCTCCAAGGGTACTCTGTGCTGATTCTATTAGGCCTCTGCCGTCAAGTTGCTGATTCCTTCCTCTTGCCATGTGTGGATGCATGGTGGCATGGTGGCATGGCATGGTTGCATGGTGGCGTGGTTGCATGGTGGCATGATCGTATGGTGGCATGGTTGTATGGTGCCATGGTGGTGTGGTGACGTCACTCCAGGGACCTGCCCAGCATGGGTCTGCGAGGGAGCCTGCCTGCCGACGTCTCCAAGCTCACTGCCATCACCAAGATGTGAGCCTCGCATTCGTCACACCACACCGCAAATCGCGCCCTTGCATCCCTCTTATTCCACGAGCGTCCTCTAATTTCTTCCCATTCAGATGGCATTTTCCACTTGTGTGAGTGCAATGCCCATGCCCATTCATCCACCCTTTCTTGGTCTCCTTTCCCTCCCTCGCCTCTCCCCTCCTCTCCCCCCTCCTTTCAACCCCCCTTGCTCCGCACAGCAACCTGGCGTCGAACCTGTTGGAGGCGCGGCTGGGCGAATGGGCCACGGTGCTCACGACGCTCAAGGCGCTCAAGGACCTGTGAGTGCTCTGCCGTGCTGTCTTCGGCTTTTGAGATGTCTCTGCCATGCATGCCCCATGGGCACAGGGACCCAGGGACCCATGCCTCCATGCCTCCATGCCTCCATGCCTCCATGCCTCCATGCCTCCATGCCTCCATGCCTCCATGCCCACTACCGCGTGCTTAACTGTCTTGTTCCGGTCTTCTTCTGCGCACGCTGCCCTGCGCCTCACCATCACCCCCCTCTGCACTTGTCGTGCCCTCTCTTCCTCCCCTCCGCACTTGTCTCTCTGCCCCCAACAGTTCTCTCAACTACAACTGGTTCTCTGGGCCTCTGCCATCCTACCTCCTTGGGCTCTCCTCCCTCACAAAGCTGTAAGTCACACACACACACACACACACACACACACACACACACACACACACACACACACACACATACACGCACGCACACACGCGCGCGTGCACCGTGCACACTAACCCCCTCTTGATTGCACACACTCGTTTGACCTCAGATGTGCTCATCCCCTCTGTTTACTTCAGGCACGCTCCCCCCCCACCCCACAGCCCGCCCACTCGTACCACCCCATCCACGTGCCACTCACCATTCGCCATTCGTCTTCCCCCCACCCCCCTGTCGCCCCTGTCCCCCTTGCTGCAGCAACCTGGCGTTCAACTACCTCACCGGCACCATCGCCGGCACGCCCGCGGCGGGGCTCAAGTCGCTCAGCGTGGCGTCCAACTTCCTGGCGGGCTCCTTCCCGGCATCTTCCAGCACCTTCTGCGACGCGCGCAGCAACTGCCTCACGGACGCGTCCAAGTGTGTCTCCTCAGGCTCCTCCGCGCAGCGCACCTCCGGGTGCATCCTCTGCGGTGTCGCCAACGCGTCTGCGGTCCTGTGCGGTGGAGGGGTGTGCGTGCCCAACACCGCCACGCCACTCGCCTCCAAGACGCCCAACAGCGCCACGGCAGGCGTGTTGCCGCTCGTGTGCACTGGCGTCAGGATCGACCCTGCTGCGTGTGCGTCCCTTGCCTCCTCCCTGCCATGTTGTGCTCTGCTGCTCGCTTCCCTGATCCCTGCCACAATTGCCACACTCGTCACACCCGCCACGCTTGCCATACTTCCCTCGTTTGCCACGTTTGTCACACTCGCTGCATCTCCCGGTTCTGCGCTCCGTTCCCTGTAGCAGTCACCCTCTCTCCACTTATTCCACCGACCCATCAACCCCCCCCCCCCCCCGCCCTGCCTGCCCGCCCACAGTGGCAAACCTGAAGACGGCGCTGGGCGTGTCGCATGCACCCCATGCCATTCCCTGGAATCACTGTCCGTTCTCTCCTATTCCCCTGCACCCATGCAACCCCCCGCCCGCCTGCCTACCCGCAGTGCTGGTTCTGGCGAACCTGAAGACAGCTCTGGGCGTGTCGCATGCACCCCATGCCATTCCCTGGAATCACTGTCCGTTCTCTCCTATTCCCCTGCACCCATGCAACCCCCCGCCCGCCTGCCTACCCGCAGTGCCGGTTCTGGCGAACCTGAAGACGGCGCTGGGCGTGTCGCATGCACCCCATGCCATTCCCTGGAATCACTGTCCGTTCTCTCCTATTCCCCTGCACCCATGCAACCCCCCGCCCGCCTGCCTACCCGCAGTGCCGGTTCTGGCGAACCTGAAGACGGCGCTGGGCGTGTCGCATGCACCCCATGCCATTCCCTGGAATCACTGTCCGTTCTCTCCTATTCCCCTGCACCCATGCAACCCCCCGCCCGCCTGCCTACCCGCAGTGCCGGTTCTGGCGAACCTGAAGACGGCGCTGGGCGTGTCGCATGCACCCCATGCCATTCCCTGGAATCAATGTCCGTTCTCTCCTATTCCCCTGCACCCATGCAACCCCCCGCCCGCCTGCCTACCCGCAGTGCCGGTTCTGGCGAACCTGAAGACAGCGCTGGGCGTGCCGCACGGGGGTTGGGGCGTGCAGACGCTGTGCACAGTGACGGGCATTTACAAGGGCCCCGAGGACATCCCCGCAGTGTACTGCAACGCCGCGGGGGGCGTGGTGGACCTGTACCTCGCTTACCGCGGCATGCGCGGCACCATACACCCCGACATCTCCAAGTTCACCACGCTCACCTCCATGTGAGTGTGCCACTGCTGCCCCTCACGCCCGCTCACTCACTGCCCTTGACGTGCGCCCACTGCCCTGCAAATTGAGTCTCCCTTCAAACGGGCTCGTCTCCCTCCCTCCCTCATCCGCTTATGTCTCCTATTCCCATCTCACCCCCCACCGTGCCCCACCGCGCCCCCTGCAGCGACGTGTCGTCCAACTTCCTGTCAGGGCGGGTGGACCCCTTCATCTCGGCCCTCTCTCCGATCCCCAACCTGCTCAGCGTGTACGTCCCCCAGCTCCCCTCTCCCATCTCCCGCTGTTTCCTCAACTGCTTGTGCCTGTCACTGCTCTCTTCTTCGTCCCTGTCTCGACTCGGTGTCCTCATCATCCCTCATCTTTGCCTGCTGTGTGGGCGGTGCCATCCACTTCCCCGAATCTCCCCCCTCCCCCCCACAGAGTGCTAAACCACGGCTTCTTCTTCTCGGGCTCGTTGCCCTCTTACATTTTGAGTCCACTCAACGCTTCCCCCTCTCTGCCCCCTCTTCCCCCCCCCCCCCCCCCCCCCCTTCCCCTCCCCGCAGAGTGCTGGATTACAACTTCTTCTCGGGCTCGCTGCCCTCCACCATCTCGGCCCTCAAGACCCTTAACGAGCTGTAAGCCCACTGCCTCTCCCTGCCATGCCATGCCATTCTGTAAGCCCACTACAACGCCTGCCATGCCATGCCAAGCCATGCCATGCCATGCTATCCCATGCCATGCCTTCCCATGCCATCCCATCCCATGCCATGCCATGCCATCCCATGCCATGCCATCCCATGCCATGCCATGCCATCCCATGCTATGGCATGCGTCATTCCGCCCAGCCAGTTCATCCACCTCCACCTCCCTTCGCCCCTTACTCCTCTCCCTTTTCAACTCTCCCCGTGCTTCCCACTGTGCCCTGCTTGGCCGCCCGCAGGAGCCTGGCGTGGAACTACCTGACAGGCACGGTTCCGGCACTAAGTGCCACGATCAAGAACCTGGACCTTCAGAACAACTGGTTCGTCGGCACCTTCCCCACCGGCACCTTCACTTCCTGCACCGTCCGCGCCAACTGCTTCACCGACCCCACCAAGTGCACGGCCACCACCCTGGGGCTCACCCAGCGGCCCGCCTGCGACATCTGCGGCAGCACGGATGGCAAGGGCACGCTGTGCGGTGGCACGGCCATCTGCCAGCCCGACCCCGCCGCCGTGAAGGCAGTCACTGCCATCCCCTCCTCCACCACCCCCGTGCTCGGCCTCACCTGCCCGCCCACTCCGCCGGTCGCCACTGACGCCACTGCAGGTATGACAAGGATTGGGCTTATGCCAGCAGGTGCGACTAAGCGTGGGCTTATACCAGCTGCCACAGTGCTGCTGAGTGGTACCATGGCGTGCCAGGGATTTGTCGCTCTCACCTCTTGCCTGATGATCCAAGGCCATTGCTGCACAGCTGCACATGTGCATGCCGTGGCTCACATCACTGCTGCCCGTGTCTCCGTGACTCCCCCTCCTCCCTCCCCCCCCAACGACGGCGCTGCTGAACATCAAGGCGTCCCTGCGAGTGACGTTCACGGACTGACTCTTGGGTTAACTCAAAAGACTCCCCTCCCTCCCCCCCTCCCCCACTCCCCCCCCAGCGACGGCGCTGCTGAACATCAAGGCGGCCTTGGGAGTGACGTACACCAACTGGGCGGCCGGAGCCATATGCACCGCTGTGGGCAGCACGGGTGCAGGCGGCTTCACGGGCGTCGAGTGCGACCCTCTGGGCAACCCCGTCAAGATGTGAGTGGTGCTGGCAAGATGTGAGTGGTGCTGGCAAGATGTGAGTGGTGCTGGCTCTATGTGAGTGGTGCTGGCGAGATGTGAGTGGTGCTGGCGAGATGTGAGTGGTGCTGGCGAGATGTGAGTGGTGCTGGCGAGATGTGAGTGCTGCTGGCGAGATGTGAGTGGTGCTGGCGAGATGTGAGTGGTGCTGGCGAGATGTGAGTGGTGCTGGCGAGATGTGAGTGCTGCTGGCGAGATGTGAGTGGTGCTGGCGAGATGTGAGTGGTGCTGGCGAGATGTGAGTGCTGCTGGCGAATGTGAGTGGTGCTGGCGAGATGTGAGTGCTGCTGGCAACTTATCACGACGTGAAAGCACAAGGGCAGGCACAGAGGGAGGCGACCTTAGGTTAATCAAACCTATTAGGTTTGGTGCTAGCTGGACAGCGGGGGTTGTTCTGCATCGTGCGTGAGGTTGGTTGGCAAGGCTGGTTGGCGATGTGGCGAGTTTCAGAAAATTGGGTATGGCGATCGTGGCCGGATGGTTTTTGCGACACTTTTTCCAGCCCACCAATTTCAGGGGGTTTCATACCTAATAGATTCGGTCCTCAATTCACGCAATTCGGAACTCGGGCTTTAAAGCTTGCAGTGTTGGGGCACCTGCATTGTACCTGCCTGTTTTCTATTGTTCTTCTCTTTCACACTTGTTCTCAACCCCTCCCCTCCTTTTGTCACTGCTGCCTTCCCACAGCACCCTGGACAGCCAGAAGCTGTTTGGTATTCTGCATGCGGACATTACCAAGCTCACGGCACTCACATTCATGTAAGCACCTACTTTCGTGTAAGCATTCGCAATTATGTTAGCACTCACGCTCGTATAAGCATTCGCAATGATGGAAGCACTCACATTCATGTAAGCCCGCACTTTCACATAAGCACTCATGTTCACATAAGCACTGATGTTCGCGTAAGCACTCACGTTCGTGAATGTGAGGTCCATTCATATCCCTCAACCGCCCCTGCCCCACCAACCCCCGTCTCCCCCCCTCCCCCCCATTTTTCCCACTCCGTGTGCCTGGCAGCTCGCTCAAGTCGAATCTCTTCAAGTCGCGCCTCGAGGAATTTGCTGTCAAGATCCCCTCGCTCCCTAACCTCGCAGTGCTGTGAGTCGCTCCCCAACCCCCCAGTGCAGAACATTGCTTTCCTCCTCCAATCTTCTCGCCTCACTTCGCACCTTGGCTTGTCAACTTACCCTTATCTCCATGCTCTTCTCCGTGGGCCCTGTTTTGTGTGTGTACATGTGTGTTGTGAGGTGTTTGTGTGTGTGTGTGTGAGTGTGCGTGTGTGTGTGTGTGAGTGTGCGTGTGTGTGTGCCCAAATTTTTGTGCATGTGTGTGCCCCTGTTATTGTGCATGTGTGTGTCCCTGTTATTGTGCATGTGTGTGTCCCTGTTATTGTGCATGTGTGTGTCCCTGTTATTGTGCATGTGTGTGTCCCTGTTATTGTGCATGTGTGTGTCCCTGTTATTGTGCATGTGTGTATCCCTGTTATTGTGCATGTGTGTGTTCCTGTTATTGTGCATGTGTGTGTCCCTGTTATTGTGCATGTGTGTGTCCCTGTTATTGTGCATGTGTGTGTTCCTGTTATTGTGCATGTGTGTGTCCCTGTTATTGTGCATGTGTGTGTCCCTGTTATTGTGCATGTGTGTGTTCCTGTTATTGTGCATGTGTGTGTCCCTGTTATTGTGCATGTGTGTGTTCCTGTTATTGTGCATGTGTGTGTCCCTGTTATTGTGCATGTGTGTGTTCCTGTTATTGTGCATGTGTGTGTCCCTGTTATTGTGCATGTGTGTGTCCCTGTTATTGTGCATGTGTGTGTTCCTGTTATTGTGCATGTGTGTGTCCCTGTTATTGTGCATGTGTGTGTCCCTGTTATTGTGCATGTGTGTGTTCCTGTTATTGTGCATGTGCGTGTCCCTGTTATTGTGCATGTGTGTGTTCCTGTTATTGTGCATGTGTGTGTTCCTGTTATTGTGCATGTGTGTGTTCCTGTTATTGTGCATGTGTGTGTCCCTGTTATTGTGCATGTGTGTGTTCCTGTTATTGTGCATGTGTGTGTCCCCGTTTTTGTGCCATGTCTGCGTCTTTGTGTGTCTCGCAGGCTGCTTGACTTCAACTGGTTCTACGGCAGTCTGCCCCCGGCTCTCGTCGGCATGGCCAAGCTCACGCGCCTGTCAGTACCTCTCTAGGCTCCACCGCCCCATCGCCCTGCACTCCCTTGTCAAACTCTCGTCTCGTCCCGCAACGCTTCCTTGCCTGCAAATTTTCAAGCATCAAACAGCTTCCCATATCCACACCTCATCCTCCCTTCTCCTCATCTCTCTCCCCCCTACCCCCAACACCCCCCCCCCGCCCTTCCCCTATCGCACCAGTGGCATCTCCTACAACTACCTGTCGTACCGCGTGCCGCCGCTGTCAGCAGCCCTCAAGGACATCGACATGTCCAACAACTTCCTGTCGGGCACCTTCCCTGCCAACTCCGCCACGTCCTGCGGCGCCGCAAGCAACTGCCTGCTCAACGCCGCGGCGTGCACTACCAAGGCCGCGTCCACGCAGCGGTCGTCCGGGTGCAACATCTGCAGCACCACCTCCACCACGGGGCAGGGCATGCTATGCCTCGGCCGCGGCATCTGCACCGTCAACGCTGCTGTGCCGTTCAACGCCCAGACCCCCAACGCTGCCGGCGCCGCCATCCTGCCCTTGACTTGCATCGGTGAGTGCTTCTGCCAGTGGGCACACGTGTCATTGGAGCTGCTGACCTTACCATGGCCCAACGTAACTCATTCTCTTCCTCCTCTCGTTGCTGGCAGATCTGGTTTGCGGCTCCGCCTCCCCCTGGTTTTGCCCCACCGATTGGCGCTGTGCCGGTCTGCAGTGCGTCAACAACTTTGTCAACTGCATTGGCTACCTCTGCGTCTAGAGGCTCCCATCAATGGACTGGCTTTGGCTGCCTGTGCGCCTAGGCTCTAGAGAGTGCTGCTAACTGTGTGACCTAGAGTGCCATTTGGTCTGCTTTGGCTGCCTCAGCGTCTAGATGCTGAGCCTTCATTAGTTACCCCTGCTACTTCTGCATCTGCGATGCTCTTAGCCTGCATTAGTAGTTACCCCTCTGCATTTGGATTGTCATTCCGTTGGCCGTCGATGCCTGGAATGCCAACTTCCATTGTCTCCATTTTTCTAGACTTCGTACGTACCGTACCTTACTTCTACGATCATGATTTGCTACATTGAGTTGGTGGTTTGTGGATTGTGCACAAATTGTCTTTGCAGCAGATGAACCGATTAGTGTTTTGCTTTTTGCTTCCGGAACTTGTTTGACCTTGCTGTAAATGGTAGTAGACAAATGAGTAAATGCCCAAACGAACATAGCCTGTACCATTTCGTCTCCTATTAGAATATCATGGTGTACTTTGGAAAAGAGAAGCTCGCAGCCTAAACAATAACGAGTATTCCCGTGCAAAACAGCACTCTCCATCCACTCGTACCATTTCGTCTCTCGATCCAGCCTACTCCCACCCACCACAGTAAAAGACGCCGCGCTTCTCGCACGCTACTACCTCTCCTTAGGTCGAAGCCCCAGACGAAGTCGCCACTCCATAGTACCCATCAGCATGGCGCTACTCATCGGCATTTCTAAGGGCCTCGCGGTCGCACTCGTCGATACTCCCGAGGGCCGGACTAGGTTTATGCGGATCGCTAGCAACGACCGTGCTCCGTTTGTACCGCTGCCGATCGGTACTTCAACGGGCTGACTTGGTTCAGTAGGATTGCTCGGATCGAGCTTGCTCCTCGTGGCTCCAAACTCTAGGCGACTATCGCCTCCGGGGCAGCGAAAATTATTTGGAAATACTCTTGCAAATAGCCTCAAGGGCCTTGCCTCGAAGACTGATCTCAAAGTAGCTGCTAATTGTCAATACGAAATGACAGCAATTTCCACTAGAAACAATTGTAAGAAATAGAGTTGAAATAATTGATAAGGTAAGGAGCCCAAGGCTCTATAAGTACATGGCAAGGTGAGAGAGAATGGATGAAGGGGGAATTGGAGGGAATCCCCATTGGGATCTCCGGAATCTCCAATTGGGTAATTGGAGATTGTGAGGATCACAATTGGGTGAGGTTGAGATTTGTGAGTACACCCCAACCCACTAGAACATTCACAACCTAAACTAGGATATAAAAGTACAAATACAAAAGTGGTATTTGCAGTCTATTTCTAACACACCCCCATAGACTGCAAACCCGGTCAAGGAGCACATAGCCCCATGGAACGGAGAAGGCGATGGAGGTCAGCCTTGCCGAGAGCCTTGGTAAAGAGGTCGGCGAGGTTGCAATCTGAGGCGATGTACCGTACCGTCAGCTGGTCACTCTGAACAAGATCTCGGATGAAGAAATGACGAAGTTCGATGTGCTTGGTGCGAGAGTGGAACACAAGATCCTTGGTGAGATGAATGGCACTCTGGTTGTCACACCACAGGGTGGGCGACTGCTGGGGGTAGCCTAACTCAGCGAGGAGAAAGCAGAGCCAGCGTGCCTCTTGAGCAGCCATTGTGCCCGCGTAGAGCTCGGCCTCGCAGGACGACAGGGAGACTGCAGAGGACCGAGTGGAGCGCCAGCTGATGACTCCGCTACCAAGGGTGAAGCAGTACCCTTGGGAGGAGCGTCTGTCAGTCTGGTCATCGGCCCATGAGGAGTCTGTGTATCCCTCGAGCTTGACTGGAGAGGTACCACCAAGAGTGAGGATGTGAGACTTGGTGGCTTGTAGATAGTGGAGGACCCTCTTGGCTGCAGACCAATGCGAGGCAGTGTAGCGTCCGGGGGAGACGTACCGAGAGAGGACACTAACCGGGTAAGCCAAGTCTGGTCGAGTGCACATCATGGCATACATGAGTGAACCGACTAGCTCAGGGTACGGGTCCTTGCAGGCGTCAGGAGAAGGAACTGGAGGGGCCGTGAGCTGATGCTGTAGTGGGAGTGGAGTGGAGACAGAGTTACTGGAGTCCATGTCGAATCGCTTGAGAAGGTTGTCGATGTAGGACTCCTGGGAGAGGGTGATCGTGCAAGCCTGGCGGTCACGAGTGATCTCCATCCCCAGGTAGTTCTTGAGGTCACCAAGATCCTTCATGAGAAGGGCGGAGCTGAGAGCAGACTGGACAGCTGCCATGTCGGCTGGATCTCTGGCGGCTAGAATGAAGTCATTGACGTAGACGAGGATGTAGAAGGGCTCGGAGGAGTGACGAACAAAGAGACTGGAATCTGAGGCAGAGGGATGGAAGTCAAGTGCGAGGAGGACTTCCTTCACCTTGTTGTGCCACTCACGAGGAGCCTGCTTGAGGCCATACACTGGGCGCTTCAGCTTCCACACTGTGTTGACAGGGTAAGTGCCAGGAAACCCCGGTGGGCGTTCCATGTGAACATCCTCCTTGAGCTGGCCTTGGAGAAAGGCGGAGGAGGCGTCCATGGACTTGATCTCGAAGTTGCCGCGAGCGGCTATATCAAGAAGAGCGCGCACAGTCGGGAGCTTGGCCGTGGGCGAGAATGTTTCGAAGAAGTCGAGATACTCCTTCTGGGTGAAACCCTTCGCCACGTATCGTGCCTTGAACAGTGGAGCTTCGCCTGGGAGTTGTTTGACTCGGAAGATCCATTTTCCGCCGACGATGTTGACACCGGAAGGGGCAACAACATCGTCAAAGCTATTGTTGCGAATGAACGCCTTGTTCTCCACATCCATTGCTGCCTTCCACTCCTTCTTATAAGGCCCCGAGAGAGCTTCCTCTTTTGTGCGAGGAGTCGGAATGGTCGGGTTCTCGGTGAAGTTGAGGGAAGGGCAGTCAGTAATGTCCGGGAAGATGTGAGAGAGAAATTGGCAAACCGCGTGAAGGTCAAACAGCTCCTCATGCCTGTCCTCCAGAAGTGCACGGGGGGGAATACGGATGGAGGGGACATCACCCCCGGCAGGAGGAGGCGGGGTGACCGAACACCGGATGGAGAAGGCGGCTGGTCCCCAGGCGAGAGGCGGAGCCGGTCCCTTGGAACGAGTGCGACTAGAGACCGGAGACGAAGGCGGCTGCGGTGGGACCGGAGGGACTGGGCGTCTCCGATAGGAGACTGGTGAGCCGGGCTCGATGCGCGAGGAAGGCGGAGCAGGAGGAGGTGCCGCTGCGGAGGATACTGGGGAGGCCGGGTGAGACACGCCGGACGGAGAAGGCCCCGGAGAAGGGGCAGCGGCCGGAGATGGGGCATCGAAGTCTGCCCAAACAAGCGTCGGGGGAGGTGGAGGAGGCTCGCCCGTGGTCGCAGAGTGGAATGGGCGTGTCTCATCGAAGACGACATCACGGCTGCGAATCAGCTGTCTGGTGATTGGGTTGAGGAATAAGTAGTCTGGGGAGTCGGAGTTGTGCCCCAGGTACATGCAGGTCTGGGTTTTGGGACCAAGCTTGCCACCTTGCTTCCTGCGCGTGTGGGGGCTTAGCAACACATACGCAGTACACCCCCAGACGCGTAGAGAGCGGGCGGAAGGCGTGATCCCAAGCCAGAGAGCGGTAGGTGTGGTGTCGGGCCGGTGGGGATGCGGATAAAGATTGTAAAGGAGTGCCGCATGGAAGAGGGCATATCCCCAGAGTAACCGTGGTGCGTTGGCGTGACTGAGGAGGCAGCGAGCGATCTGAACCAAGGTGTGGTTGTGGCTCTCTGCAATGCCATTCTGCTGCGGGCTTTCGGGGAGCGTGAAGGTTTGCCGAATCCCTTGGGCCGCACAGAAGTTATCGAGTTTGCCATTGCGAAATTCTCCCCCGCCATCAGAATGGAGGCACTTCAGAGGAGTGCCGAACGTGACTTGAGCCTGGCGCACCCACGCCATGATGACATCAGGTGCCTCCGCCTTGGTATGCAGGAGGTGCACAGAAACATACCGCGAGTGGTCATCGACTAGTGTAAGAAAGTAACGATGACCGCCTCGGGATGCAACTGGAGCTGGGCCCCATACATCCATGTGCACTAGGTCCAGCGAAGCAGCTGCGACGGATGGGGAGGAAGGGTGCGGCTGCTGCCTGAGCTTGCTCTTGGTGCAGTCCAGGCAGGTGGGTGCAGGTGAGTCTGTTGGTGGAGGAAGCGCCGACGGGAGGCCAAGAAGACGTTTCTTGGAAGCGATGTCGGCAAGTGTACGGAAGTTGGGGTGACCCAAGCGATGGTGGTAGAGGATGGTTGGGTTGGCGAAGCTGCGACATGAACACGGAGTGGTGCTGGCAGCTTGCGCTTGGGAGAGGGCGGCGAGAGGTGCAGGTGAACGCAGCGTGTAGAGCTTGCTACTGTTGAGTGTGAAGCGTGCTAGGAGCTTGTTGGACTTAGGGTCGAAGAGGTCACAGTGATCCGAGTGTGCTGGGAAGATCGTGGTGACGCCTGCCCGTTGGAGCGCGTGTTGGGCCACGAGATTGTGGCGTAGTGTGGGAACACACATGCCGGTGACACTGCCCGAAGGAAAAGCTGGGCACGGAACTGTGGAGGAGCCCTTGGCGTGTGTTGTGAAACTGGAGTCTGCTCCTAGTAGACGGATTGGTGTCTCGTATGGCTTGAAGGAGTGTTCTTCCTTGAGAACCGTGTGAGTGGCCCCACTGTCAAGGGTGAACTCTATTGTGGCTGAGGTGCTTTGTGAGCCGGGACACTGCGAAATTGTCTCATTAATCATGGCAGTGCCAGGGAACAACATGTGGAGGCGCACATCAGCAGTGGGAGCTACAGCAGCCTGCACGGATTCCTGCGCTTCGACTTGATTGACCTTGCGAGGAGCACGATTGACCATCCAGCTTGGCGGCTTCGAGGCGGTCCCATTGACGGCATACAAATCGTTATCCTTTTTCTTGAAGCAGGAGGCAAGGGCGTGGTTGGTGCCGCCACACACCTGGCCGGCACGAGGGCCGCGCTTGATGACATAAGGACACGGGGGGAAGCGGTTGCGCTGGAATGGCGCCGAAGCGGCATAGGCTTGAGGCACGGGAGCGCGGATTGCATTGGCCTTGGCTTGAGCGCTGTTGTCCTTTTCGGCAGAAAGGAGTGCGGATGAGACCTTGGCAAATGTGAGGTCTGCAGGAGCAAGGCCCAAGAGCATCTTGCGTGTGACTTCGTATGCCGGAGTGAGGCCGACTAGGAGAGCGGCTGCAGGGGCTTGCTCGGGGAAGACTATCCCCAACTGTTTGAGTTCATCATGAATGGACTGCACCTTGGTGACATAGTCCGCCATGCCTGGCGAGTCCTTGAGCCGTACTTGGAACATGCTGGGGATGAGTTTAGCAACTCCCACTGCAGTCTTGTTGAGGAAGCGATCCTCGAGGTAGAGCCAAATGGCGTTGGCAGACGGGTAGTTGTGGTAGGTTTTGACGAGTTCGGGAGGAGTGGTGCCCATGAAAACACTAATGACCGCACCATCGGCCTTCTCCCAATTCTTGTACTTGAGCAGTGCAGCAGCATAAACTGCTTCGGCGGCGGCATTAGCTGGATCGGCGGACCTCTCGGGTTTAGGAGGCTCTTTGCCGTCACCGATGTTGAGAAGGACGTCGGTGAGCTCGAGCCCCTTCACCTCGCGACTGAGGAGGTGCTTGTCGACACCATAGCGCCAAGCCTTGTAGTTGGAGCATGTGCCGTCCGGCTCGAGACGAAGGAGCGGGATCGGGTTGGCGAGTGAAGTGGTTGAGTAAGCCATTGTCGGTGTGCAGCGCGGCACTTCTGGAAATTGGTCGACGAGAATTGCTGAAAATCACTCTGATGGCTTTATCAAAATGCCGCTAAGTAGGAAATGGCGTCGGCGAAAATTCGTTAAAACGCCGACTTGAAACTGAATCTGAGCCTATGTCTAACCCCGGACCCACACACCCCCCCACACACCCCCAGGCCCTGTCCCGCAGCTACACAGCTCCGCAACCAGCTCCGCAACCAGCTCCGCAACCAGCTCCGCAACTAGCTCCGCAACCAGCTCCGCAACCAGCTCCGCTCCGCTTCAACCTGTGTACCTGCTCTTGCTTGACGCGAGACGTTCGTGGAGGCGATTTCGCGAGGGGAGTTCGCCTATTCTGGCGGGGTTTGAGGGGAAACTCGAGAACGAGTTTTAAGAGATGGTCGAAATTGAGATTCGACCAAGGAGAACCGAGGAGGAAATCGACGACGAGAAGCGTGAACGCTTCAGAGATGAGAAATTCAACGAGGTCGAGCGCGAAGGCGGTCGACGATGAGAGGCGCGACTGCAGAGTGGAGCACGTCGAAATTCCGACGACTCGAAACGAATGTCGCGACAATGAAGTGCGCGTAGCGCGGGCACGTTCAGATTAGGACCTTGATCCGCGTGTGCGAATAGGTCGCTCTGATACCATGTAAGAAATAGAGTTTAAATAATTGATAAGGTAAGGAGCCCAAGGCTCTATAAGTACATGGCAAGGTGAGAGAGAATGGATGAAGGGGGAATTGGAGGGAATCCCCATAGGGATCTCCGGAATCTCCAATTGGGTAATTGGAGATTGTGGGGATCACAATTGGGTAAGGTTGGGATTTGTGAGTACACCCCAACCCACTAGAACATTCACAACCTAAACTAGGATATAAAAGTACAAATACAAAAGTGGTATTTGCAGTCTATTTCTAACAACAATGAGATACCTGTTAAGACTAGAAAGAATGATTAGAACAAGAGAGAACAGGGGAGATATAACGTTTGGATTGTACCCACTAAGAACATACCCTATGTAGCCTATAACTTCTACATAACAACATATGTATAAGTTGACACACACCCTAGGCTAGATAAGGGGTAGTGCTGAGCAAGAGACACGCAGCTCAGGGTGGCACTACTAGTCCAACCTCTGAGGCAGGAGCCCGAAGACCAGTCAGCAAGAGTACAAGCAAGACAGAGCAAATCAGGGCGGCACTACTAGTCCAACCACTGGAAGAAAAGCCACAAGGCCAGTCTGGAAGGCATAAATATAAAGGAGTACACAATCAAGGGCCTAGAAAGTGAGAGTCAACAGGGACTAGACATAACTGCAAGCAGTGCCGCTGATGATCTCTAGGCGGAAGCGCCTTAGTAAAGATCTCAGCTGTGTTGGCACCGGAGGCCAACTGTACTACGGGGGCCTGGCGACGCTGCTGAAGCTCGCGCAGGAGGAAGTACCGCAGCTTGATGTGCTTTGCTCAACCCTCAATTCGAGGCTCCTGACACAGGAGGATCATGGCCCTGTTGTCAGCGTATAGAACCGGGGCAGAGCTAGGCCACTCACCTAAGTCGGCAAGCAAGAAGGTCAACCAGCGGAGTTCCTGTGCCGCCATGGCACCGGCGTAGATCTCAGACTCGCAGCTAGACTGAGCAACAGACGAGGAGCGAGTGGACCTCCACGAGATGGCACCAGAACCAAGGCTGAAGCAGTAGCCCTGGGAGGACCTGAGGGCCTCAGCATCGTCTGCCCAAGAAGCGTCTGTGTGCCCAGTAAGTACCACTGGCCTGCGTCCTCCCAGCACTAGCCCCATGCCCGATGTACTTGCAAGATAACGCAAAACCCTCTTAGCGGCCGACCAGTGCTGTGGTCGGTGTTTGCCTGTGGCCACAAAGCGGGCCAGGATGCTAAGAGGGTATGCGAGATCTGGACGAGTGCAAGTCATCAGGTACATGAGGCAACCCACCAGCTCTACGTAAGGACCACTGGGCTCTGCTAACTCCTCGGGAACTAGAGCTGAGAGCATGTGGTCTACCGGCAGAGGTGTGGGCTGTGCGGAGGAGAATTGAAGACCGAACCTCTAAAGGACCTGGCGCACCAAGTGTGACTGTGTAAGAGTGATGATGCGCGCTGCTCTGTCTATGGAGATCTGCAGGCCAAGGTAGCGGCACAGCTCTCCCAGGTCAGTGCAGGTGTGTCTCCTCAGCAGCTCAGCCTTCATAGAGGCCAGCGCGTCTCTATCTGCAGTAGCAAGGTCCCGGTCCTCTACGTAGACAAGGATGTAGAACGGAATCTGGCCAGCACGAATGAAGAGCGAAGGGTCAGCAGAGGACGGAAAGAACTGCAGGTCAGCTAGCGTAGCACGCAACGTATCGTGCCACTCACGGGGCGCCTGTCGCAGGCCGTAGACTGGGCGCCGGAGGAGCCAATGAGTCCCAGGAGGGAAGGTACCCGTGAAGCCCTGAGGACGGCGCAGGTAGACTTGCTCGTGCAGGATACCCTAAAGAAATGCAGTGGAGAAATCGAGGGAGTGGACCTCGTAGTCACGCTGTGCTGCTACGTATAGCAGCACCCGAAGAGTAGTCATCTTCGGGATTGGGGAGAAGGTCTGAAAGATGTCCACCCCCTCTCACTGACTGAAGCCTGTAGCCACGTAGCGCACCTTGAAAACAGGCGGCTCTCCGGGGGGGCGCTTCACCTTGAAGAGCCAGCGGCCATCGACTACGTTCACACCAGGTGGGGGAACTGCGTCAACGTAGGTGCCAGTAGCCCTCCAAGATGCCATCTCCTGCTCCATGGCAGCAATCCACTGAGAGGCCCAGGGTCCCGAGGTTGCCTCAGCGTAGGTGCGAGGGGTCGGGATGTCAAAGGCGTCGGGGTCACCCTCAGGGACTAGCAGCATGGAACAGAGATGGGGAGCAGCCTCAGACAGGAAAGCAAGCTCATACTGTCTGTCCTCTAGAACGTTTCTGCCAAGGGCAGAAGCACCCCCGACGGACGGAGGACAGGCAAGGTCATAGACCAGAGCGGTAGCAAAGTCAAGGCGGCGAGTAGAGGCAAAGTCAGCGACAGCAGCGACAAGAGCGTCAAGATTGGAGACAGGAACAGACGGGTCGGTAACGAGGGAGGCAAGGACCTGAGGAACAAGAGGACAAGCAGCACAAAGGTAGTCAAACAGAGGGGGAGGCATGACAGTGAGCCACAATGGAGGAGGCAAAGGCAAAAGGGGAGGACGAGACGCGTGGGAACGAATCAACATAGGGTGAGAACGCTGAACAGGAGAGACAAGACGAGCACGAGAGGGACGGCAAGACCAGACGTGAGACAGAGGCGTCGGGTCAGGAGACAGAGGAGGATTAACAGAAGGGGAATGAGGTGGGAAACGAGTCGGGGACGAGTCAGGCGGAGGAAACACACGACCGTGGACATGAAGAGGAGGAGACGGCGAGGGAGGCGCAGGCGAGCGGTTAAGGGAGGGAAGGCTGAGCAGGCGAAGGGCAGACACCGGCGGCGACTGCTGCTGCTGCTCCTCGACACCGACACCTGGACCACCACCAGCTGCACCACTGCTACCTCCGGGACACTCTTCCGTCGCCGCTTCGGTCCAGTCCTGGACCTCCCTGACTGGCCCAGTCTGCTGTGCCATGGTGTGCCTGTGTTTGACTTAGACATGGATCAGATTAGTTGTGTCTTGCATTCTCTGTATGCTGACGCTTCGAGTGTTTCCGGATCTTATTACTCTGTGTTCTCTAGCTTAGGCGTAGCATCTGTGTGTAGTTCAGACTCCCCTGCTGCGTCAAGTGTAGGACAGCTTGCTTTGTCTAGCCTAGGCTCTACCCTTCATCCTCCGTCATCAGCCACAACGGCGTCGTTGTCCTTCACTCTTGACTCCTGTGCGTCAGCCTGTTTCTTCCGCGACCACGCCACTCTCACGCTGCTTGCTGCACCGGCCGTTGTCGCTCTTGCTGACCCCTCCTCTGGTCCTGTAGTTGCTTGTAGCTACACTACCCTTCCCTATCCGGTGGTTCCCACGGGTTCCCTTAACAGGCCTGCACATCCCTTCGTTCTCCAGGAACTTAGTTGGTGTCGGCTGACTTAAGCTCCTCGGCGTCACCACTACGTTCCCTGGTCACGAGCGGTACGCGGTCTGTACCAAGACCGCCTCAGGTGCCCCCCTTGCGACGTTCTCTCGGGACCCTGTGTCTGGCCTGTTTACGCTGGACACTGCTTCCTCTCCGGCGGGCATGTCTCCCTCCAGTCTTGCGTCCACCCAGGTTGATGCGGCCTGCTCCTGTCAGTTGCTCACTCACCTGTCGTTGTTGTGGCACCACCGCCTAGGTCACCCCGCGCTCCCAAGTCTGCGTCACATGTCTCAGCACGGTCTCGTTCTATGTCTCCCTGTGTCGCTTCCTTCCCTGCCACCCTCGCCTGCGCCGCCGTGCACGCCCTGCGTCGAGGGCCGGCTGCGCCGTGCTCCCCACTCCTCCTCGCTTCACCCTGCCACTGCACCCCTCCAGACCCTGCACTTGGACGTCTGGGGCCCAACCCCCGTCCCTGGACCGCGTCGCGAGCGCTACATTCCTGTGCTCGTTGACGACTTCACGCATTACACCACGGTGTTTCCCCTAGAGCGGAAGGCCGACGTGCCTGGCGTTCTTCTCCCGTGCCTCGTAGCTGCGCGCCTCCACCGCGGTCTCCCTGTGCTGTGTCTCCACTCCGATCGTGGCGGCGAGTTCGCCTCTGGTCGGCTGGGTCAGTTCTGTCGTGCGGAGGGCATCACCCAGACGTACACCCTAACGGACTCCCCGCAGCAGAATGGAGTTGCTGAGCAACGCATCGGTTTTGTCATGGAGGTGGCTCGTACCTCCATGATCCATTCTGGTGCACCCCATTTTCTGTGGCCGTTCGCTCTTCGCTACGTTGCTAACCAGCTTAGCCTCTGGCTGCGCTCCCAGCGGCCGCAGGTTTCGCCGACCCTTCTTTGGACCGGGTTCCCTGGTGACACGTCTGCATTCCACATCTGGGGCTGCCTCGCTCACATTCGTGCCTCCGGTACGAACAAGCTCACTGCCCGCACGATCCCCTGTGTTTTCCTCGGTTTCCCCCTTGACTCATCTGATTGGCACTTCTACCACCCGTCGTTTTACCGCTTCTTTCACTCACATGACGCCACTTTCGACGAGTTTGTCTCCTTTTACCACCGCTTTCCTCACCAAGGTCTCCCGGTTTCCCCCCCCCCTGTTCCTGGTTCCCGCTCCCCCGGTCGCCCCTGCTCCCCTCCCTCCCCGTCTTGCTCCATCTGGTGTGTCTCACGTCACTCCCCTCCCGTCGGTTGCCCCAGTCAAGAAGTCGGCAGACTCTGGTGGCCCCGTGGTGCTGTTTGCGCTGCCTGTCCCTCCCCCGGTCTCTCCTCCTCCCTCATCGCAGTCGCCGCCGCCGCCGCCGCAGCAGCCGCAACCGTTTGTGGACTCTGGGGGTTCTTGAGTTGAGGAGGGTGCTAGTCCTGGGGCTCCTATCGTGGCTTGTGTCGGCGGGCTCGGGGGTGGCACCGGCGCTAGAGAGGTTTCTCATTTTGGGGGTGCTTGCGTGGAGTGTCTCGGAGGTAGCAGTGGTGCAGCTGGTGGTCCAGGTGTCGGTGTCGAGCAGCAGCAGCAGCAGCAGCAGTCGCCACCGGTGTTCGCCCTTCGCCTGCTCGGCCTTCCCTCCCCTGACCGCTCGCCTGCGCCTCCTTCGCCGTCTCCTCCTCTTCCTGTGCACGGTCCTGTGTTTCCTCCACCGGACTCGTCCCCAGCTTGTTTCCCCCCTTGTTCCCCTCCTGTTACTCCTCCGCTATCTCCTGACCCGACGCCTACGTCTCACGGCTGGTCTCGCCATCCCTCTCGTGCTCGTCCTGTCCCTCCTGTTCAGCGTTCTCACCCTATGTTGCTTCGTTCCCACGTGTCTCGTCCTCCCCTTTTGCCTTTGCCTCCTCCGTTGTGGCTCACTGTCATGCCTCCCCCTCTGTCTGACTACCTTTGTGTTGCTCGTCCTCTTGTTCCTCAGGTCCTTGCCTCCCTCGTTACCGACCCGTCTATTCCTGTCTCCAGTCTTGACGCTCTTGTCGCTGCTGTCGCTGACTTTGTCTCTACTCGCCGCCTTGACTTTGCTACCGCTCTGGTCTCTGGCCCTGCCTGTCCTCCGTCCGTGGGGGGTGCTTCTGCCCTTGGCAGTGACGTTCTAGAGGACAGACAGTATGAGCTTGCTTTCCTGTCTGAGGCTGCTCCCCATCTCTGTTCCATGCTGCTAGTCCCTGAGGGTGACCCCGACGCCTTTGACATCCCGACCCCTCGCACCTACGCTGAGGCGACCTCGGAACCCTGGGCCTCTCAGTGGATTGCTGCCATGGAGCAGGAGATGGCATCTTGGAGGGCTACCGGTACCTACGTCGACGCAGTTCCCCCACCTGGGGTGAACGTAGTCGATGGCCGCTGGCTCTTCAAGGTGAAGCGCCCCCCTGGAGAGCCGCCTGTGTTCAAGGCGCGCTACGTGGCTAAAGTCTTCAGTCAGCGAGAGGGGGTGGACTTCTTTCAGACCTTCGTCCCGACCCCGAAGATGACTACTTTTTGGGCGCTGCTATACGTAGCAGCACAGCGTGACTACGAGCTCCACTCCCTCGACTTCTCCACTGCATTTCTTCAGGGCAGCCTACACGAGCAGGTCTACGTGCGCCGTCCTCTGGGCTTCACTGGTACTTTCCCTCCTGGGACCCAGTGGCTACTCGAGCGCCCGGTCTACGCCCTGCGACAGGTGCCCCGTGAGTGGCATGACACGCTGCGTGCTACGCTAGCTGACCTGCAGTTCTTTCCGTCCTCTACTGACCCTTCGCTCTCCGTTTGTGCTGGCCAGACTCTGTTCTACATCCTTGTCTACGTAGACGACCTGGTCTTTGCTACTGCAGACACAGACGCGCTGGCCTCCGTGAAGGCTGAGCTGCTGAGGAGACACACCTGAGAGAGCTGCGCCGCTACCTTGGCCTGCAAATCTCCAGGGACAGAGCAGCGCGCACCATCACTCTTACACAGTCACACTTGGTGCGCCAGGTCCTTCAGAGGTTCGGTCTTCAATCCTCCTCCGCATAGCCCACACCTCTGCCGGTAGACCACAGGCTCTCAGCTCCAGTTCCCGAGGAGTCAGCAGAGCCCAGTGGTCCTTACGTAGAGCTGGTGGGTTGCCTCATGTACCTGATGACTTGCACTCGTCCACATCTCGCATACCCTCTTAGCATCCTTGCCCGCTTTGTGGCCACAGGAAGACACCGACCACAGCACTGGTCGGCCGCTAAGAGGGTTTTGCGTTATCTTGCAAGTACATCGGGCATGGGGCTAGTGCTGGGAGGACGCAGGCCAGTGGTCCTTACTGGGCACACAGATGCTTCTTGGGCATACGATGCTGAGACCCTCAGGTCCTCCCAGAGCCTTGGTTCTCGTGCCATCTCATGGAGGTCCACTCGCTCCTCGTCTGTTGCTCAGTCTAGATGCGAGTCTGAGATCTACGCCGATTCCATGGCGGCACAGGAGCTCCGCTGGCTGACCTTCTTGGTTGCCGATGCAGGTGAGCGGCCTAGCTCTGCCCAGGTTCTGTACGCTGACAACAAGGCCATGATCCTCCTGTGTCAGGAGCCTCAGCTTGAGGGCAGAGTGAAGCACATCCAGCTGCGGTACTTCCTCTTGCGCGAGCTTCAGCAGCGTTGCCAGGCCCGCGTAGTACACTTGGCCTCCGGTGCCAACACAGCTGATATCTTTACTAAGGCGCTTCCGCCTAGAGATCATCAGCGGCGCTTCTTGCAGTTAGGTCTAGTCCCTGTTGACTCTCACTTTCTAGGCCCTTGATTGTGTACTCCTTTATATTTATGCCTTTCAGACTGGCCTTGTGGCTTTTCTTCCAGTGGTTGGACTAGTAGTGCCGCCCTGGTTTGCTCTGTCTTGCTTGTACCCTTTCTGACTGGTCTTCGGGCCCCTGCCTCAGAGGTTGGACTAGTAGTGCCACCCTAAGCTGCATGTTTCTTGGTCAGCACTACCCCTTATCTAGCCTAGGGGATGTGTCAAATTATACATATATTGTTTTGTAGAATTTATAGGCTACATAGGGTATGTTCTTAGTGGGTACAACCCAAACACTATATCTCCCCTGTTCTCCTTTGTTATAATAATTCTTTCTAGTCTCAACACGACCTTTTCCTTACAGTACTCAAAGTTGGTCCGTGGCAGTACCTTGGTCAAGAAATCAGCTGCCTGCTCCTCAGTGGGTAGAAACTCGAACTTGAACTGCTCCTTCTCTAACAGTTCCCTCACCCAGTGATATTTCACATCCATGTGCTTAGTCCTCCCATGCCAGTTGTCGTTTTTCACCAAGTCCATAGCTTACTTACTGTCTGTCCTTACCACTGTAGGCCCCTTCACGTCTATCTCCAACTCCATCAACAACCTCCTCAACCACACTCCCTCCTGGCATGCAAAGAACAATGCCATGTACTCCGCTTCAGCACTTGAGAGTGCTATATCTGCCAACTTCTTAGCTTGCCACGTAATAGCGGTCCCTCTGATTAGGAACACATATCCATATGCCCCTCTCCTGGTTTCCTTGAGTGATGCATGTGAGGCATCAGCATACCCCACCAGCTCCAATGTCTCTTCTCCTCCTTCAAAGAATAAACCCTCATCCTGGTGCTGTAGTAGGTAATTTAATGTTCGCCTCATCTCCCTCCATTTCCTCCCCTGCTGCGCGTGCTGCCCCAAGTAGCTTGCTGCATAGGCCATGTCAATCTTGGTGCATGAGACTGGATACATAACTTGTCCCACCATAGACTGGTACATCTGCAGCGCCCGCTCTTGACCACCCCACTTCAGCACATCCCTTTCACTCTCATTATCACTTTCTGCCATTCCACTCAGTGGCGTAGTAATGGCCTTCGCACAGCCATGACCAAACTTCTGCTCCACCCTCTTGCAGTACTTCTGCTGATACAAGAACAGCTTTCTCTCTTCCCTGTTCCTCTCCGGATTCATCCCCAGAAACAGCGTCGTCCTCGGAATCTGCTTCACCTGGAACACTTCAACCAGGTGCTCACACACCTTCTCTACCTCCCCTGGAAGTGCCCCTGCCACTAGGATATCATCCACGTAGAGCAGTAGGTACACCTTCTCCTTTCTAGCTCCCCTCCAGTAGAATGCCCTTTCATACTCACTCTTCTGAAAACCCCCTTTTTGCAGCCTCTCATCCATCGCCTTGTACCACTCCCTGGGACTCTGCTTCAGTCCGTAGAGTGCCTTAATAAGTTTGCACTTCCTGTTTGTGCCGTCCTCAAACCCTGGTGGCTGCTCCATATACAACTCCTCTTTAACCACCCCATGCAGAAACGCGTTCTTGATGTCCAGCTGCACTAGAAAGTAATCCCTTGCTGCTATCACCTTAAGGAACGCCCGTGTAGTCGTCACTTTGCTTACATGAGCATATGTGTCGGTGTAGTCTATCCCCTCTACCTGTGTGTAGCCCTTCGCCACTAGCCTAGCCTTAAACTGTTCCAGCTGTCCCATGTCTCCTGTCTTAATCTTGAAGACCCATTTCACCACGACTGCATTCCTTCCGTCTGGCATAGGCACTAGCTCCCAAGTGCCCCTCTCTGCTAATGTATCCAACTCCTCCTAAATTGCAGCTCTCCACTGCTCCTTTTGTGGTCCTGTCAATGCCTCCTCCACTGTCACTGGTTCATGATGCAACCCATATGCCTCCTTCCTTGCTCGTGTCACAAGTGCAGTTGCTGATATTGCGAGGAGGAGGTGGGTAAGCACATTCTTCCAAGGAGTTATGAGTAGTTGTGTATACTTAGGATTTGCCTTCTTCACCCTTTTCCCTCGCCCCAACTCCTCAGCAGGTGACACCACCTCACTACCCTCCTTCTCAGCTGCCTCTTGCTCGTCCTATCCTAGTACCGCTATCGCTGTTGCCCCATCCTCCAGTAGTTCCTCAATCTCCTTCTCTAATTCACGGCTGTCTGCACTATCTAGCAGCTTCCATGGATTGTGATCATCTCGTGCAGTTGATCCTTGCTCACTCTCCCTTGGTGCCATCTCCACCTCAGTTGTTCATCTGGCTCTATCTCCTGCTGCTCCATCTCCTTTCTCCCCTGTGCAACCATTTTCTTTGGAAGCTCCCACACCCAAGTATGTGCTGCTTCTTCTCCAACCTCCTCTACTTCATCTCCAATCCCTTCAATCGATGTCTCCTCCAGCAGCCCTTCCACCTTCTCTAGGTTAGCTGCTTCCCATGCCGTTGCAATCTCCGAACTCACCCCTTTCCACTTCAAGTAGGTGACATTCTCATAGAATATCACATCTCTGGTCACCACCACCTTTCCCATCTCCACATCCTTGATCACCCATCCCTTACTCACCATGCACATCCCAAGGTTCAGCCCCCACTTACTTCTAGGTAGTAGCTTATGGGCTGGTCCAGCTAGCTCCCTGTACTGCACCATGCAGCCCCACACGCGAGCCAACCCCATATTCGGCTTCCTCCCATAGAATGCTTCATGTGGGGTCATATCTGCTTCCAAGCCCTTAGTAGGTAGCCTGTTCTTGACCCAACAAGCCATCCCCAAGGCATCTCCCCAGAACTTCAATTGTAATCCACTATCTGCCAGCAATGTCCTTACACAGTCCAGCAGTGACCTATTCACCCTCTCCACTATACTGTTGTGCTGTGGAGTGTAAGGCACTATCAACTGCCTCAGAATCCCCTTGGAACGCAAGTAGCTGTTGAACTCCTCATTGACAAACTCCCCACCATTGTCAGTTCTCAGCACCTTCAGCTACTTCCCACTCTGCATTTCTGCTTTCACCATCCAGTCCAGAAAACTAGAGAAGACCTATGTCTTATCCTTAATCTCTGTCACCCATGTGTGCCTAGTCCCTAGGTCTGTAAAGGTGACGAAGTATCTACTCCCGGGCCTGGATGCCACCCTCAGTGGCCCACACACATCAGTTGCTACTATCTCCAGCGCTCCATATGGCTCCTGTACCTGATGCTTGGGATGGGGGGATTTGGTGATTTTGCCCTCCACACGCTTGTCACACTTCCCCTTGCTCCCATCCCCATCCTTCAGCTCCACTCCAATTGCCATCTCTTTCTGCCCTAATTCCTTAATCCGTTCCATTCCCGCATGTCCCAACCTCCTATGCAGGGTCTCCATGTCTGCCTTTGCCAATGCTGCCACCATCGATACCGCTTCCTTCCGCAGCTCCTCTACATGTACACTTTTCAAGCTCGCCCGCAGCTCCTCCCTTGCCAGCACCCCTTCCTCCATCGGTTGCTGGTAGGTAACCTTCTCAGTTGTCATGCTCTTCTCATTCAACAGCATCTCATGCAACCCATTCTTCAGCATGCCCTTAGCAACCACATTCCATGCATGGTCAAACATCCACACGATGCCTTTGTTGTTCTGTGATGTCATCATATGCTATCACATTCTGTCTGCCTCCCATCCCTTGTTTCAATTCGCATGTATGGTTTGACTGTGTGTGAAAAAATTTGTGTGGTGTGTGTTCTGGAGTTTGGGAATGTGTTTTGTGTTATTCTGTCTGAGCAGGTATTTGTGATGATAGATTTTGAGAAGATATTTCAGACGCAACAAGAATCGCTTCAATCGGAGCAAGAGCGCGAAAGCTATGAAGATTCAAAGTTCATGAGCTTGCGTTACAATTGCGGCGGTTACAAAGTGAAGTTGTGGGGTGACTCTATATGGAGTTGGGACCTTTGGGGTTGGGGAAATTCGTCACTCTACTGTAACAGCTGCAAATTGGTTGGGAACAACCAAGCTAGGTTGGCAAGGGTGGCCAACTTGGATGGATTGGTTGGGAAGGGGCAAAGGTAAAAGTTGGGGTTCCTATAGGGGGGTAATCTTTGTGCTTATGGGATTTCATTGGTTGGGGACATCTCTTAGGACATTCCCTCTCATCACTCTCTTCTATCCCAACCTTTCTCTTTCTCCTCTAATTCCTTGTGAGATTCTTGAACTTCGATTCAACTTTTGAGATTGAGTTAAGTTCTCCTCCTACAGCTTACCCCCCAGTGCGTCGAAAGACATAGCGTCGCAAATACTCCATCAATCGACGTGATTCAAATTAAGAACAGTAGCTAAGATTACAAGCTATAACATATTCGATTTTCGCGACATTCCAACGGCTATTGTTTTGTCGATGTCGTTTCTTGTGAAGACGACTTTTCTGTCCAGAATTTCGGATTTATATTTTTGAGTAATTCTAGTTCCTAAGTTCACCTAGACTCCGTCCTTAATCCTAACAAGTGGTATCAGAGCTATATTAAGGATATTAAGAGAAGTCTACAGAAGTTTGAAGATCCTTCTAGACCCACCATGGCATGTGGGTGTGCCTAAGTGGTGCTCTAAAGGTTGGATGTGTCTTCTGCTAAGGGGAAACTCAGTCGAAATTTCGTGGACGCCGACACTTGTGAAAGTATCGAGGGAGCTGAGTGTGGACAGCAAAGGGGAGCTGAAATTCTTCATTTCTCAAGGAGAAGATGAATGAGAGAGGAGGAGATGCTAATGGAAGAGGAGCTGTACCTGAGAAGACAAGTGAGCCGTCGCGATCAAAAGTTGAAGCTTTGGATGGCTCCAACTATGAGGAATGGAGCGGGCGGATGAGGAGTGCCTTCAAATGCTACAAGCTACTAAAGATTGCTGTTGTGGAGGAGAAGATGCCAGAAGAAGGCAAAGCACGTGAACGGTGGATTGAGAAAAGCGCGGTGCTTTTCGACCTCATCCTTCAATCGGTCGACAAGGAGATGTTCGAGCACATCAAGGATCTTGTGGAAGCGGATGATTCGGGTCCAAGGGCGTGGAAACTACTACGCGATGTGATTCAGCCTAACACTCTCCCAATGGTGATCGTGCTCGAGAAGGAACTTGCTGCCATCTCCATGCGACCAGGGGACGATGTGAAGCCGGTCCTTGACAAGATCAAGGACACCTATGCAAGGATGGCAGCAGCGGGCAGCAGTGTATCTCACCTGCAGCAGTGCACCAAGATCATCTCGGTGTTGGACAACTCTTAGGACAACCTCATCCCCACCCTCAAATCTCAGCAAGATCAATAGACACCTGAGTGGCTAAGGCAGCAGATTCTGCAGGAGGACTTTCGCAGACGCCATGTGGGAGGTGGTGCTTCCACTAAGACTACTGAGGGGTATGGAGCTGCAGGGCGCGGCAGAGGAAGAGGGGGTTGGAGAGGCCGAGGCCGTGGGAGGAGCTTTGGTAGAGGTAGAGGCCGAGGTGACTATAATGAGGGGCATGGGAGCTCTAGTGGCAGGGGGAGTACCAGAATGGAGGGCACCTGCTGGTACTACAAGAAGGTCGGGCATCCTTGGTTCAAGTGCTTCAGCAGGCCGGAGGGATGGGCACCTCCAGGCATGAAGCCGCCAAGTGGTGAACGCGCACAAGGTGGCGCTGTGCAAGGCTCAGGTGCACAAGGTAATACCTATCCTGGGATGTTTCTCATGGTTGAGGATGTGCATGGGCATGAGGGTGATGTGGGATCTGTAGGAAAGGTTGTGATGCACCCTCTCACGCACTGGGTGATTGATTCAGGTTGCACCAGTCACATGACCCCACGGGCAGATTTGCTTGATGAGGTAAAACTCCCTGGGAAGATTAAGTATGTGGCAGCAGCGTCAGGTGCTTTGCTCCCTGTTATTGGTGTTGGGAATGCCAAGGTTAAGGGAGCTAATGGGGAACTTGTGGGGCTTGGGAATGTTCTGCTGGTTGAAGGTCTGTCTGCTAACCTTCTCTCTGTGCGGCGGCTGCAGAAGAGCAAGGCCAAAGTGACCTTTGGACCAACCAGCTGCCGTGCTAAGCTTGGGAAGAAGGTGCTGTGGAGTTTGGAGGAGGAGACCAGCTGCATCAAGGACCTATGGCAGCTGCCCATCATCCCTTGGAATGGGAAGACTCCAACAGCAGCAACGGCAGCAGCGACAAAGGCAACAGCAGGAGGAGATGCAACTGCACCAACTGATGGGGTCCTGGAAGCAGTCAAGAAAGTGCAGCATCAGCAGACACATGGTGAGGTGCTTGCTGGTGTGGATGCGAGTGCGGCATAGGCTAAGGCTTCATCAAGGAGTGGTGAGGCCGATTGGGAGACATGGCATGAGAGGCTGTGTCATGTGAACTTCCCTATGCTGCAGAAGTTGGTGAAGGATGGGAGCCTGAAGGGCTTGGAGGTGAAGGGGGAGTGAAGGAGACTGGAGCTGCCCTACATGCTTGGAGACCAAGTTCTCCAAGTTCCCCTTCAACAGCATTACAGGACCAGCCAAGACCCCACTTGCACTTGTGTACATGGATGTGGTGGGGCCCACAAGAGCCCCTTCCCTCTCAGGCAGCCGCTATTTCTTGACAATTGTGGATGACCACACTCGAGCAGTGTGGGTTTACCCTTCGAAGAGCAAGGGGGAGGTGGCAGCCGCTGTCCTTAAGGAGTGGATGCCTAGAGCTCAGAGGGAATGCGGACACAAGGTGAAGGTGATCCGTAGTGATAATGGTGGGGAGTTCATTGGAGCTGATTTTGAGGGGGAGTTGAAGAGGAAGGGGATCCAACATCAACTGACAATGCCCTACAACCCACAGCAGAATGGCGTGGCTGAGAGGTTCAACAGGACCCTGCAGGGGGGGGCACGCACTCTCCTTGGGCGTGCAGGGCTGCCTGATCCGTTTTGGGTGTCTGCACTGAGGCAGGTCGCCCTTGTGAAGAACAGGGTGCTGGCTACAGTTGGGGATAAGGAGTGGATCCCATATACCAAGTGGTATGGGAGTGCTCCAGCTGTGAACATGCTGAGGGCATTTGGGTGCATGGTGGTGTTTCATGTGCCCAAGGAGAAAAGGGGGAAGTTGGAGGCTTCTGGAAGATGGGGTGTGCACTTGGGGATTGCAAAGGATCACAAGGGGTGGTTGCTATGGGACTTGACCACCCAGAAGCTGACAGTGTCAAGGGATGTGAAGTTTCTTGAGTCCCTGTACTACAAGGAATAGAAGCAGCAGCAACAGAAGCTTCCATCTACACCGCTCATTGTGGAGGCAGATGAGGTGCAGCGGCCTTCAAGACAGGTGGAGGTTGTAGTGTCTGAGGAGGAGATGTCTGGGGTGGCTAAGGAAGGGGGAGTAGCTGAAGTGGAGCAGTAGCAGCAGCAGCAGCAGCATGAGTCTCCACCTCGAGTTCCACACCCGTCTGAGCGACCTAGGAGGGATGTGCGCCCTCCGGTGAGGCTGACCTATGGGGGAAGAGGCAAGCCGAATGTGGTGCAGGCTGGGAGTGTGGTTGAGCAGATTGAGGAAGATGAGATCGCTCACTGCTACTGGGCACCAATCCCTGAGCCCAAGACTCGAGAGGAGGCCTTGAATGGACCAAATGGGGAGAAGTGGAAGGCGAGTGAGGATGAGGAGTTCGGGTCCCTGATTGAGAACGAGACATGGGACCTGTGTGACTTGCCTCCTGGGAAGAAGGCAATCACTTCCAAGATGATCTACAAGCACAAGTATGGACCTGAAGGGGAGCTGACCCGCTACAAGTCTAGGCTTGTGGCACGGGGGTTTCAGCAGACCAAGGGGAAGGACTATGATAAGGTGTTTGCTCCTGTGGGGAAAGCAACAACACTAAGGATGCTATTGGCGATAGCTGCACTCCTGGGATGGAAGATACGGCAGATGGACATTGTGATTGCCTTTCTGAATGGGATCATCCTGGAGGAGGTTTACATGAAGCAGCCAGAGGGGCTGGATGATGGGAGCGGCAGGGTCTGCAGACTGAAGAAGGCCATCTATGGCCTTAAGCAGGCGCCTCGTGCATGGTATCACAAGTTGGAGGAGGCGCTGTTGGCTGGGGTTTTCAAGAAGAGGGAGTGTGACCCCAGCCTGTTCCTGCTGCAGGAGAAGGATGAAATCCTCATGCTCTTGGTGTATGTGGATGATATCCTTCTCTTTTCTGCATCAACCGCTTTGCTGGACAGTGCAGAGCAGATGCTGGAGATGCAGTTCAAGTGTTCCAAGATGGGTGAGGTGAAGTACTACCTGGGGATGTATGTGGAGAGAGATGTGGAAAAGGGTGTGCTGAGGCTGCACCAGAGGAAGTACTGTGAGGGGCTGGCTGAGAAGTATGGGCTGCAAGATGGGGGAAAGCCAACAACACCACTACCTTCGGGGTTGACTGTGGAGCCATGTGCTGATGAAGAGGTAGTGGGTGAGAGTGACAGGAAGTTGTTTCATTCGATGGTTGGGTCGCTGAATTATGCTGCAAATCATACACGGCCTGACATTGCATTTGCTACATCACGGTTGGCTAGTGTGGTCTCACGCCCTAGTCATGAGCAGCTGGAAGCGGCCAAGAGGTTGGTCCGCTATGTGAGCGCTACGGCATCAATGGGATTGGAGTACAGTGGAGTGAGGCAGCGGTTGCAGAGAGGTGCTGCAGATGTGAAGAGTGGAGAGATGCTCTTGAGTTGCTATACTGACGCTAGCTTCAACTCAGTGAAAGCGGATGGCACCAGCATTAGGGGTTATGTGTGCTTGCTGGGAGGTGGTGCTGTGAGCTGGCGCAGCAAGAAGCAGAATGAGGTGGGATTGTCTTCATGTGAGACTGAGTACATGGCCTTACACCATGGGGCCAAGGAAGTGGTGTGGCTAAGACGCTTGTTGGAGGAGTTGGGAGTTGGTCAGAAGGAGCCGACGGTGATCTTCTGTGACAATGAGTCTGCAGTGAAGCTGGCCAAGAATGCTTGTCTGCATGGGCTGACAAAAAACATAAGGCCTAAGTGGCATTGGGTGAGGAGACTCCATGATAAGGAGGTGCGGCTGGAGATAGTGAAGACCCATCAGCAGGCAGCAGATATTTTCACTAAGCGTCTGGCGGAGGCGGGTCATTGGAAGGGCATGAAGCTTGCTGGGATGAGTGTGCATTGAGTATGCATGCTTGAGATATTGGTATGGTGGATGATGGTTGGCAGCCAGAGGGGGAGATTGTTGTGTGATGTCATCATATGCTATCACATTCTGTCTGCCTCCCATCCATTGTTTCAATTCGCAACTTACCCTCCAGTGCGTCGAAAGACATAGCGTCGCAAATACTCCATGAATCGACGTGATTCAAATTGAGAACGGTAGCTAAGATTAGAAGCTATAACATATCCGATTTTTGCGACATTCCAACGGCTGGTTTTTTGTCGACTCTGTTTCTTGTGAAGACGACTTTTCTGTCCAGAATTTCGGATTTATATTTTTGAGTAATTCTAGCTCCTAAGTTCACCTAGACTCCGTCCTTAATCCTAACACTTGTTACTGAATGTCTTGCTTCCAGTGTTGTCCATCTGTGACTGACTGATCAAGTTCAATGACAGACCATCAACCAGCAGCACATTCTCCAGTTTCAACTCCCCATACTGCCCTTGCAAAATCAAATCTCCCTCTCTTTTCACAAGCAATTTCCGGTCATCTCCCACAAGCACATACGGCACACTTGACGCCCTCAAATCATTCAGCCACTCACTGTGATTGGTCATGTGCTGAGTGCACCCACTGTCCATACACCATGCAGCGTCTCCACTCCCTTTTGCCATCAGGCACACTCCTGATGTACGCGCAACATTCGCCTTATGTGCACCACCCAAAATAACATCGGCTTCCCCCTTTTTTGCTTCAGTTGCATGTGCCTTTGCCGGTGCCGAACCTTGCTGTTGTGTTCCCCTATAACTCCGGCCATTGGGGTTTGAGTAGCAATCGGACGCTCTATGCCCTATCTTCTTGCAGTGGTGGCAAGCTCCAAAGAACTTTCCCCTCTGCTGCCTACTATCTCCTCTATCTCCTCTGCTAACCCCTTTCCCACTCTGCTGCACTCCACTCCATCCCATACCAGCAGCACCTTTCCCCTTGTAGTTGCGGCTCCTCGGGTTATCGTAGCAGTCAAATGCCTTAGGGCCCATCTTGCCGCAGTGGAAGCATGCACCCATGCCTCTCCCTGCAGATACCGCATTCACCATTGCAGGCTTCTCCTGCTCCACACCCGCAGCCCCATGCTTTCTCCCGTCGTGTCACATCCTCCTTGGATATCGCTAAGGCTTGCAGCATCTCTAGAAGTTTCGTCATATTTGCAGGTGGATTGCAAATCAACGCAGGTCAATCTGCTGCCCACTCCTTCGAGAGTCCGTTGACAATGTATCCCATCATCGCCTTTTCGTTCTCCTCAGCTCCCATTGCGGCCAAGTCGTCGTTGTAGCTCTTGGCTCGATTGATGTACTCGATGACGGCTTCCTTTGTCTCCATGCTCAGCAGCAGCAGCTTCCTCCTCACTGCAGCAATGTTCATCTCCATTTGGCCGAGGTAGGCTGACTCCATGTATGCCCACGCCACTTGAGCCGGATTTTTCTCGCCTGAAAACTTATCTAGGCCCACAACAATTCCATCAGAAACAGAGTGGCATAGCTGAAAGAATGCTTGCTCACTCCTTTTCTGATATACCGAATCCTCCTCTTGGTTGCTTGTAGTTGCTGCTCCTTCGGCCTTCTCACCTCGACGGTAGAATTTCCATAATCCTACCTCCTTCACTCTCCCAATGAACTTTATGCGCCACGTACTGTAATTGCTGCCATTAAAACGCTGGGCTTCACTGAGCCCTATCCTTGGTTTCGCTACCAACGATCCATGCGCTAGCAATCCTAAAAGAGCCTTAAGCTGGGGGTCTCCAATGCTCACAGAGGAGCCCGAACTAGCCTCTCCAATATCGCCTGTCATTCTGGAGGCTTCGTCCTATTCTTTAGAATGCTACAACGCCCTTACACCCGGCTCCACTTAGCGCACTCAATAGAGTCGCGGAGAAATTTTGCCAGCACTCCGACGCTAGCTCTGATACCAGTTCTAGTCGACTATCGCCTCCAGCGCAGCGAAAAGTATTTGGAAATACTCTTGCAAATAGCCTCAAGGGCCTTGCCTCCAAGAGTGATCTCAAATTAGCTGCTAATCGTCAATACGAAATGACAGCAATTTCCACTAGAAACAATGAGATACCAAGCACAAATGTTCAAACAGATTTATAGTGGAATTACAAGCAATTTCGCGCTTTGTAACTGCCATGTGCACTGCGAGTAACTCGCGCGCCTCGTGTCAAGCAGAGTCGCACACGCAACCGCGAATTTCTTGCTGAACACGCCGCCGGTCCGAAGTCCGAATGCTTGTTGAACATACCCCGTCCGAAACCCAACTTTGCCCCACGTCAATCTGTTTCTTCCACTCAACTACCCCATCTCCTTTCTTTCCACCAATATTCTCTCAACCTTCTCTCTCTTCTCCCCTTTCCGTACACCTCACGCTCACGCAATACCCGCTTCCTAGTTCCTTCTCGTCCCAAGTCCGCATTTCTCTCCTCGTCACCCCAAGTCACGAGTAGTCCGTTGTGGGTGGCGGAACCACTCCAACACAAACCAGGCTGTCAGCAGCGCTCAGATGAAATGCCACATGGCACGTCAGCGCGGATTGTGGATCCCATGTCCGTGATTAGTACTTAAACCCTTCAGAGGCGCTTCGTACTATCTATGCGCGTATGATGGTCATCAAGCCCCCACAGAGAAAACTCTCAAAAGCAGTTTGAGACCCTGTTGATCACCATAGTATCATGTCCGGTGACCAATACGACTGCCACTCCACTCTCCCCCTTCTCCTTCATTCTGCGGCTGCTGGTCTCCTTCGCCCAGCTGTTGCGAATCTCCTTCGCCCTGCTGCTGCTGCTGCAAGCCCACTAGCTCCGTCAGCTCTCCCCTTACTCCCATTTCCCACTGCTGCGCCGCTATCGAAAGCGGTCCGTCGGTGAGCACAAGAGACGGAGGCTCCAATACACCCCCCTCACCGACGGGCAGCGCCGGCGGAGGTGAAGGGGAGGGTGACACAGGAGGGAGGGAGGGGTAAGGAGGAGGTGGGACAGCAGGAGGGGAAGAGGAAGAGGGAGTTGATGCAGGGGGTGGAGGTGGAGGAGCAGGTGGGGCAAGAGGTGCGATGCGAGGAGACACGGAGGAAGGGGAAGGGGTCAGCACAGAGATGGGCACAAAGGGCAGGGAAGGAGGGACAACCACTTCAGCCTCCTCAACCTCCTCCGAAAGCACATCTGGGAAGAGGGAAGGGAGGGGCTCATAGGGCAGTGGTCACCCAGCATGCTCCTGCTGATGCCATGCCTTCCACCCAGCAAGAGACATTGTCTCATCAAAGACGGCCTCCGAAGTGGTGACCAGACGATTGGAATCCAAGTCCAAAACATGCCATCCCTTGTTGACTGCAGACACACCCAAGTGCAACCCCCAGCGAGCCTTAGGCGCGAGCTTTCCCCCACGCTGAGACTGCAGCACCATGTATTGCAGCATGCAGCCCCAGATGCGCACCATACTAACATCTGGTTTACGACTGAAGGCGAGTTCATACGGGGTGACGCCATCGGGCAGAGAAGCGTGCTCCACACGGTTGCGCACCCAGACCGCCTGCGCCACTACCAGATGCCACCAGTGGTGCTGCACACCCATGTGTAGCAACATCGTCCGTATAGCTTCCACAATGCTCCGCATCTCCCGCTCCGCCATTCCATTCTATTCCGGCAGGTGAGGTCGTGCTCGATGCCGCGCTGGTCGAGGAAGGCAGTTAATGCTGCGCCCAAGAACTCGCCGCCACGGTCGGAGTGTAGCGCCTTCACCTGCCTCCCACACTGCCGCTCCGCCAAGGGTAGCCACTTCTCTAAGGCAGCCAAGGCGTCACTATTCTGCGCCAGCGTGTAGACCCAGACATACCGGGTCTTCCGATCCTTCGCCACCAGGAAGTAACGGCTCCCATCCTTGGCCCGCTCCTGAAAGGGTCTGCAGAGGTCTGCATGCACAACTCCAAGCACCTCATCTTCCTTGCCACCCATGGTAATCTTCCCCCCCACACAAGAAACGCAAGGCAGTCCCGACTTTCCCCCTTTCTCCAGCTCCAAGCCCATCTCTGACCCATGAGCTGCAGTACACCGAATGGTGTCAACACCAACGTATGCGAGGCGAGCATGCCATATGTCAGCCGACGACCGCATGCCGGAGGCCAACGCCTGAAGTGCCACTGTCTCGCCCACAGCACGCTCAGCAGGCCACGGCTTGAAGTCAGTACACGGCACTCACCCCTTGAATTCCGCACGCCCCAGGAGGGAGCCATCAGGTGCACGCATGAGTGTCCGCTCCCCTGTATCCAGCAGCTGCACTCTGGTATCCCGCAGCTGCCCTGAGGAGAGAAGACTAGCCTGTACCCCCGGCACATACAGCACGTCTGGTACCATGACACGCTTGCCCCCCTCGCCCAAGAGAGCAATGATGCCCCTCCCTTGTAATGGCTGTATCGTGCCGTTGAACCCGCAAACCTGGCTGATGGAAGTATCACTAATCAACTCCACAAATGCCGCCCGATCTCCCATCAAGTGGTGGGAACAGCCACTGTCCAAAAGCACAACACTCTGGTTGGCTTTCACAGCAGCTGCAACAGCCTGCAAGCCTTCCCCGGCCTCCGATTCCAGTAAGATCGAAGAGTGCTGTGCTAGGATTGGTTCCACCATCGCGCAGGTGGACTGCCCTTTGCCCCCCAAACTGCTGCCTTCCTTGCAATTGCCGCCACCCCCACTGGCACCCCCACTCCCTTGCCCCTTCTGCGCTACCTTGTCCTTGCGCTCTGGACAATGGAAAGCGACATGCCCTGGCTGGCCACACGAATAGCATTTCCCCTTGAAAGGCTTTCTCCCCTCTTTCTGCACTTCCCCCTTCGCCCCTTTTCCTTTCCCCTCTCCTTCTCCACCCCCGCTTGACTGCGTCGCCGATGGCTGTTGCACAGGAGTGGATGGGAAAGGGGCAGGAAGCGTGTCTTGCTTTGGGAGAAATGATGGCTTGCCAAACCTCTTTGGGAAGGTTAGGTTTGCCTGGGGAGGGAAGAAGTCCTTTCGCCCTTCTGCCGCCAAAGTGCATTCCTCCTCTATGATGTAACTAGCGAGGGTGTCGCTCATCCCCACATGTCACTCATCCCCACACTGTCACTGATCCTTTTCCCCATGGTATACTATCTGTTTGATTTGGTGGTGTTGCAAGGTTGTGCCTTCACGAATCCAGGCAAATACGCGGCCATTGGAGCTGAAGCAGTTGATGTTGGTCCCATTTGACCAGATCATATGCTTTCGAACACTAATTGTCCACTCAGCATGCGACTCCACGAATTGCAGCCGACCCCTGATATTTTTCGAGAAAAGTCATGGCTAATTGCATCTTTGGCCACACCTCAGCATGGCTAGTCTCAAAGATATTATTCGATCCAAAATCGTCCACAAACTCTTGCCTACGCCCAACTTTTTCGCGATTTTCCTAGTGCTCACCCCCTTACGCAAAATGGTGGGTTCAGGAAGAGTGCAAGAAGTTCCCTGATGAGGTTTGTACTAACCTCGTAGGAAATATGCCTAGAAGGTTGCAGGTGGTGATCAATGCCAAAGGTCGGTGGGCTACGTACAAAAAACGCAGTTATGAAGTTTGCTCTATCTGCTTGGAAATATTTGTCAGGATGTACCCTTTGTATATCTTTTGGGATATGAGTTAGATCCAATGTACTATTATGGATATTTATACTAAAAACACATCCACTATGTGCCCCTCCCAAATCGCACCACCATTAAACATTAAGGCTTAATGTATAGTGGTCTTAAAGCCTAAAAACCCAAATTTATGCAAAACATACGGACAATTGTTTCTGCCACTATAGATACAAGTCGTCCTTCGCCATGTACGTTCGCATGATGAACTGCAAGGCTTGCAACCCGGCATCTACCTTCAAGCGACACGCTTTAAGGGCGACTTGCACTTGGGGGGAGCAACAACGAGAAATGGTCATAAACGTCAGTAACTGAGCAGCTCGGAATTGCGAGAGAAGTGCTACTGCGTGCTTCGGAGGAGTAGGGGTGGAGCCGTCGATAAAGCGTTTGAGCTGAGCTATCTCGAGCTGAGGCTCAATCGATTATACCCAAGATGACAGGTCGTGACGCCCTTCTAACGGCCTAGGCACGGCGATCTTGTCTGGAGTGAATTTAAAGTAGCCGTAGTTAGGCGCTATCCCGACGTCTCTTGCCGCAGAGCTTTGCGGTATAATGCCGGGCATAACGTCACTATCGCGCTCCTCTACATGTCCTCCTCCAACAACGCTTCGCCGCCATATCTCGTCGCGCTCGCGCGATGCTGCCGCTTGATGCACACGCTCCTGAATGCCACCCATACTAGCAGTGCTACCGCGTACGTTTCCTCTGAGAACGCCATGGGCGAAACGCCGCTCGCTCGCCACACTAGCTCTATCTTCATCGTCGCTAGACGTCACTGACGCACCTTGCGAAATTCCAGCTTGCGCGCTCTCCGCTACCGGAAGAGAAGGGTGGTCATGTCGCCACCTCGCTCGAATCCCTTCCAGTATTAGCTCATAATTCTCGTCATTAAGCTCTCCGCGAGAATGACGCGTGTGCAGAATCTCCTCTAGCTCATGTAGTTCAGTGACGTCAACATTCGCCTCCTCCGCGTTCGCATTACTGCGACTTTTCTACAGACCAACTATCAGCTAGTATAAACTGGTATTTACTTCATTCCCTCGTCTTGGGGTTACCTCACAAGGGTCCTCAGGTGAATGGTAAGTAAATACCAAAAGCCCTATCCTTGGGTCCGAGAACGTAACTGGAGGGAAATTAAATAAATCGCAACTTACACCAATGATAGTCCTCTGCTATAGCTGCAGCCTCCAAGACGAACGAACGAATGTAGTAGATCGACGACGGTGAAAATCGATAACGCGTGCGTGTTCGTTCCGCGCTCACCGCACCATGAAGGAATGCTAAAGCGAGAAAGTGTGGAGCGATTCCGACAGAGTAACGCTATTCGAATAGCGTGCTAGGCGCTGGTGGTATTTGGGCAGAGTTCGCCTTCAAGCACTTGGTCGAAATTCGAGTAGAGTAGAAGTTCACTAGAAAAATATATATGTTCAAAGTACAAATAAGCGCGCAAATATATAGGCAAGTGCAAACCCAACCAAAGTTGCGTGGCGCTGCGGTTGTAACCAATCACCCTGAATTTGCCGAAGGGTTGGGCGAACGCGCCTCGCCCAATTCTCCAACCCAACTCAGTAAGGTTGGGTTTGCCGTGTACGCAACTCCAACCAGCAAGGCAAAAGTTGCCTTGCCCCGCACGGAAGTCCATTGTGATAGACAGACTAGACTTAGTCTTCGGTAGCAAGGATCAGTCCGTGCATCGTGGCCACGCCAACCCGCAGCTGCCAGGCAATCAGTGTACCGACATAAGTCGGTCAACGCCTGGCTGCCCGCAACTGCAGTAGGGCTTCCAACAGTGGCAAAATGAGGCGGCGCTGGTAAACCACTCACTGCTGCTGCTTCTTCCCACGGGCCCTTCAGTGTGGGGAATTCCCTGCTGCGTTGGACAAAGGCTGCTACTGCTCCAGCTGCTGCTGCTCCAGCTTCTGCTGCTCCAGCTTCTGCTGCTGCTCCCACCGGCCGCAAGTGGAGCATCGTTGCTGGTGCAGCTGACGGTTCTCATCAGCCCAATCCACTCGCCCCTACTAGAGGCGGTGGTGCTGCTGCTGCTGCTGCTTCTTCTGCTGCTTCCACTGCTGCTGCTTCTGCTGCTTCTACTGCTGCTATTTCTGCTGCCACTGTTGGCGGATTCGCAGGATTCGTGCGGTTTGGCACGATCTAGTACATGAGAGTGAAGGATGCTTCACACTGCGTGCATGCGCGCGTCGTGATTACACAAGTGCTGCTGGTGGAAGCAGCAGTTATGGTGGTGGCGATGGTTTTGGGGGTCGTGGGGGTGGTGTTGGGGATGGTGCTGGGGGTGGTGGCAGTGGTGGTGACCGTGGTGGCAGTGGTGGTGACCGTGGTGGCAGTGGTGGTGACCGTGGTGGCGGTGGTGGTGCGGACACTGATGGTGGTGGTGGAGGAGAGGGTGATGAGGGCAACAAGAAGCTTGTTAACCGATTGTTGCTGGCTCTTCTCGTTGTATCTGCTGCAGCCACCCTCGCAGTCTGGCTATGGCCCTTGCCTTCAACGCCCCGGGCCTCCTCCCCTTCCGCCCTCTCCTCCCCTTCTGCCCCCTCCTCCCCCTCCCACTCCGCTTCCACCCCCACCTCCCCATCCACCTCCCCCTCCCCATCCCCCTCCTCATCCTGCACATCCACCTCCCCCTCCTCCCCCTCCTCCCCCTCTTCCCCTAAATCTTCTCTCGTCTTACCCACCTCGCCTCCCACGGATCCTTCTTTCGCCAACAACATTTCCTGCCACCCTCCCTCATCCGTTCCCTTTCGTACCTCCCCCGCCTCTGACCTCCCACCCCCTATTGTGATCGAGGCAGTTGCTACAATGGTTGTGATTACAGTTGTGGTTGCACTCATTGTGGGGTGAATAATTGGGAGCGGCCCACGTGGTGGACCACCTCCTTTTAGTGATACAATCGGTCGATAGGGGGAATAAATACACTGTTACTATTTATGGTGAGAAGGTTATAGCACTCGTTGTGGCGCCACTCCCCTCGTGAATACCACGGTAGACATCAGGAGAAGGATGATATTGTGAAGAAGACTTGGGATGGGAGAAATCAGGAGATTTTGTGTGCGGGTAGAGAAAGGGCTGTACAGTTGTATTACCGGTATGTAATGTACTGTCAAACATATGTGTATATGTTACTATAGGCTAGATAGGTGCGTACTCTTAGAGAGTACAACCCCATAGCACAAAACCACCGTGTTTCTCACATTCTAGTTAATTCATTACTCTGAGATGGTATCACGCGCTAGGTTAGGTCCTCCTCACCCACCCGCGCTTCCGCCCTAGTCCTAGTCCTAGCCGCCCGTTCCTAGCCGCTAGTTGCTAGCCGCCCGTCGCTAGCCTGCCCGTTCCTAGCCACCCGTCGCTAGCCGTCTCTGCTAGCTGCGCGCCGCTCACCGCCGCTGGCCGCTAGCCGCTAGCCGCCTGTAGCTGCTGGCCGCCCGTACGCGCCAGCCGCCCGTTGCCAGCCCCGTCGCTCGCTGACCCCGCGCTCGCCAGCCCCACCCTTGCCAGCCCTGCGCCTGCCGGCCCCATCGCTCGCTGGCCCCGCGCTCACCAGCCCCGCGCCTGCCAGCCCCTTAGCTTGCTGGCCCCGCGCTTGCCAGCCCCGCGGCTGCCGGCCCCGTCGCTCGCTGGCCCCACATTCGCCGGCCCCTTGCTCGCCAGCCCCGCACCCGCCAGCCATCGTGCCGCCGAGCCGCTGCGCCGTGGCGCCTCCGAGCCACAGTGCCGCCGTGGCGCCGTGTCGCCGAGCCGCCACGCCGCCACGCCGCCGGGCAGCTGTGCCGCAGTTCCGCCATGACGTTGTGTCGCTGCGCCGCCGAGCCGCTCTGCCGCCCCCCCCCCCCCCCCCCCCACCTGCCGGCCTGGGCTCCCCATTGAGCCGGCGCTCCCGCCGGCAGTCTCCATCGCTCTTCACCACACATCACGGCTCAGCACCGCACTCCATCGCACTCCACCGCTCTTCCCCACATACCACCGTTCTCCACCGTTCTCCACCGCTCTCCACCGCTCTCCACCGCTCTCCACCGCTCCCCACCGCTCTCCTCTGCCTCCAGAGGCTGTCAGCTGCTGCAGCTGTGGCGATGGCAGATGGTGTGCTTCGCCTGGACGCAGAGGGTCGGGCCGTTGAGTTTGAGGCATGGCTCGTCGACCTCCGCCGCCAGCTGAACAGGCAGCGCCAGGACGACCACTCCCTGGTCGTCCACGTCGACGATAAGCTCTCATGCCCCGCCCTGCCTGCTGCCCTCCCTGATGCCCCCACGTCTGCTGAGCATGAGGCTTTTGTTGCTGCCGAGCTTGCCTGCACTGTCTGGGACTCACGTGACACTGTTGATCACCTTGCCATTAGCCAAGATCTCCCCCTGTCCGAGCGTCCCTGCTTTACCGCTGTCGCGAACGCCAAGGACTACTTAAATGATGTCATCGCACATTATTCCACCTCCGCCTCAGCCTCTGCAGGCCGCCTGATCTTCCCCATGTTGTGCCCTGACCTTGCGTCCTTCCCCACTATCGCTGACCTTGCCACGCACCTCTGCGAACTGGAGACTAGCTACCGCGTCGCTAGCTGTGAGGCATAGCTCACTGCCTTCCCGCCGCTGCTTTGCACTACCCTATACCTCATTGCTACGCGCCTGGCTGACTGCCTAGCCCCAGCCCACGACCACTTCCTTAGTCAGCACCCAGGTGATCTCACCCTCCATGCCTTTGTCACCGCCCTGTCCGCGATAGAGACCCGCCAGCGCATTATTGCTCAGTCTAGCGGTACTGCGCAAGTCCCTATCTTCCAGGGCTGTGCTCCCTCCCAGTGCACTTACTCTGACGTTTCTGCCGCTGCTGCTGAGATAGCCCCTGCTACTGAGACCGCCGCCGCGGCCTCAGCGCAGCAGCGTCAGGGTAGGGGCCGCCGTCCCAAGGGGGGGCGTGGTGGGGGTTAGGGTGGTGGGGGTGGTGGGGGTGGTGGAGGTGGGGGCGGGGACGGTGGTGCAGACGAGACGAGCGGGGCTGGTGCCCCGGAGGAGCAGCAGCAGCAGCCGCCGTCGTGGTGGCCTGGTGGCGCTAGTGGTGGTGGTCATGGTGGTGCCCCGCGCTGTGAGAGTACGACCGCGTTACACCACTTGTTCCTTCTTCTCTTTTCTTTCTATTTCATCTATCTTTTTATCTCTCCTCATTCGGTTTCCTATTCTCTATTTTCCATTGACCTTTGGTTTATCCTGCTATTATAATTATATCACCGACCAGGCTTGGGATGTACTGGTGTGCTATCTAGCGTAATCCTGTTGAAATCCCTTAAAGCCAATAGCCTCGCGTGGCTATACGCAGGGTGATTCTATCTTCTATAAGGGTCTATTCCCTTGGGATAAGATAAACCTGGTTACCTGATGTACTCTAGAAGTATAAAAGCGCCTTGTACTGATCGATAGTACAATCTTGCCTCGACAAATTCGATCATGTGACACTTGGTAATCAGAGCTTTTCTCGCTCGGCCGCGCTCAACAAAGCAGCAGCAGGGGGAAAACCTGCCTCGAAAAACCGCCGGGGGCGACCAATTCGACGCCAATTCTGGTAAGCACCAGCAACGCGTTTTTTCGAATCACCCCCCCCCCGCGCGTGTTTTGAACAGGATTGCAACCTTCGACAATGCCGAGGTTACCCAGCAGCTCTTCGCGCGCATCGCAGCCCTTCAGGAGGAGATGCGAGCGGATCGCGAAGCGTGGCGAAACGAGTTCGAGCGAGTAACTCGACTCGCCGGAGCGCAGCACGACTCGACAACGGCGACGACGCAGCAGTCGCAGCAGTTTCTCGAGGCTCCGAAACCGCGCCCACCAAAGCCGTTCGATCCGAGCGATCGAAACTCCGACGCCCGCAGATGGATCGCCGGGATGGAGATCTACTTCGCACCCGTCGGATGGAGCTCGCCAGTCTGGGACGGTCAACGTGTACGACTCGCGGCGACGCTGATGCGAGGGCCGGCACTCGAGTGGATTGGCAGTTAACAGCACCTTCATCCACGGTGAAGCCACGTGGCAGCAGTTCCGCACCGACCTGCTGAAACGTTTCGAGCCGATAAATTCGGGTTTCCTTGCCCGGGAAAAAATTCATCGCCATCGACAGTTCGGGAGTGTAGCGCAGTACACGCAGCAGATGGAGGAATTTTATAACCGAATTCCCGACCTGACCGAAGGGGAAAAAGTACAGTCGTACCTCGCCGGGCTGAAGACCGAAGTCAAACGACAAGTGGCAGCGTCAAACTACGCGAGCTACAGTGACGTCTTTTCGGCAGCGGAGCGCTTCGACATGGTCAACGCTGGGACACGACGGACGCACGTCGGCAGTACGCGACAGGACGACCGCTCGGCTCACCCCACGTTCGCCGACCCGATGGAAGTCGACAGGTTCGAGGGGCGACCACGTCCGAAAAACACAAACTACACGTGTGATTTTTGCGGGGTGCCGGGTCATTGAATCTTCGACTTCAACAAAATGAAAGCCGCACGCGCAGAGTATCGGGCACGCAACAGTGGCGGAATTCCTTCGGCCAATCAGAAGACAAAAAACGGGAGTCGCCAGTGATCGCGGATCTAGCTGGCGAAAAAGAAAATATCCGAAAACTGCCGCAGGATTCTGGGAAAATCAAGTTCGACGAAGCTGATTCGATGCGAGAAGGAGGAAATGATGGGGGAAAATCTCCACCCCACGACCGGTCTTCGCCAGGGAAAATCGCCGAGGAAAATTACGACTCCGCGAAAAAAGACTCTGCCAAGACGGGGAAACTCCTTGAAGACCCAAGAAATTATAAGGATTCGTTAAACCTATACTATAAAGATGCTTTAATGAAAACTTATGATTTTCGAGGGGCTAGAGCCTTGGAGAAATTTCAGGAGGGACTCCAAAAGAAGCAGACAGCTGTGGAGATCATACCGGTACCGGACAACTTGGGGAAAAAATAAAGGAGTGTGGAAAGAAGCCGACCTTTCCACGGAGTCAACGTCCTCTCCCGACACCAGCCCACAACGACTACCCGTTCCCCAGGGAAGACGTCGGTGGAGCTGAAGCAGCTCAAGAGGAAGCTGGGGGTCTACAAGAAGCTGCACAAACCCCGAACTCCTCCTCCGGATGCATCCAGCTCTTCGGCATCAATGACGCGCACAATCGTCAAGGAAACTCTGGGCCCTGGAGAAGAGCCGTTCTCCAAGCAACCTCGGCCAGCTGCCAGCTCAGGAGTAGAAAGCAACACGAAGGTGTGTACGGAATATTGGGATGTACCCTATGACCCTATCAATGAAACCATCTTTGGGTACTCCGAGCAACGCCTGCCCCTCTTGCTCGAGGTCATCTGCAAAGGACGACGCCTCCAAGCACTCGTGGACAGCGGAGCATCACACACCGTCTGCGACAAGGCAGTAATCGACCGACTTCGGGAAGTGTACATGCCTTCAGGATTCTCTGCAATGATGGTGGACGGAAGCAAGTTACCAGTACACGGCGAAGCAATGCTACACCTACAAATCGGACCACTGCGCTGGAGACCTGCACTCCCCATCACCAACATCAAAGGGCTTGACTTGATCTTCGGGCGAGACTTCCTAAAAAGATTCAACCCCGAGATCAACTGGGTGAACCGCACCGCAAGCATCTACAACAATGGACGGAGAGTACAGCTACCCAACTAGGACGATACAGGAGATATCCCAGTGGAGACACTCGCACGATTCGAGAAGGACGTGAAGCGAACCGATACCGGGTTCCTGGCGATAGCAACAGAGGTGGAGAACGACAGTGAGAAGACCTCAGAACCTTCGGGAAAGATCAAGGAATTGCTGAAGGAGTTCCAAGACATTCTTCCTGACGATCTTCCGAACGAACTACCGCCATACCGAACGCATCAACACGAGATCGTGGCGGGTTCGAAGCCGACCTTCCGAGCACCATATCGGCTCAGCCCCACAGAGCTGACCGACATGAAAAAACAGATCGAGTATCTCCTAGCCAAAGGACTCATCCAACCATCCACTTCACCATACGGTGCCCCAGTACTCTTCACACCGAAACCGGACGGAAGCCTGCGCATGTGTATCGACTACCGAGCTCTTAACAAGCAGACCATCAAGAATAAATATCCGATACCGCGAATCGATGACCTGCTTGACCAGCTTCGGGGAGCTACGGTATTTTCCAAACTGGATCTGCCGTCCGGATACTGGCAGATACGAATGGCGGACAACTCCATCCACAAAACTGCTTTCCGAACTCGGTATGGATCGTACGAGTATTTGGTAATGCCGTTCGGACTCACCAACGCACCGGCAATGTTCCAAGCCGAAATGAACCACATTTTAGGACCACTTTTGGACGAGTGCGTGGTGGTATACCTGGACGACATCCTCATTTACTCACGCGACATGAAGCAGTACGTCGAACACCTGCGACGCGTCTTCGAAATTCTTCGATGAGAACGGTTCTACGTCAAACTGTCCAAGAGCGAATTCGCCCTGGAGAAGGTCCAATTTCTAGGACACATGGTGAGCGCTCAAGGAGTTCACGTCGACCCCAAGAAAATCGAAGTCGTACGTACGTGGAAGACACCCGAGAACGTGAAGGAGTTGCAGCTGTTCCTAGGCTTCGCTAATTACTACAACAGGTTCGTGCCACAGTATACGAAACTTGCAGCACCACTCACGAATCTGCTGAAGAAGAACACGCCCTACAAATGGGAGCCGAAGCACCAGGAAGTCGTGGAGCAGCTGAAAGAAGCACTCACGTCCGCACCAGTACTCATCTTGCCAGATCCCGAACGCGACTACGTAATCGAAGCTGACACCAGCGACCAGGCAGTGGGAGCAGTCTTAATGCAAGATCAGGGGAATGGACTGCAACCAATCGCCTACCTGAGTAAGAAACTACACGGGGCAGAACTAAACTACCCGATACACGACAAAGAGGCCCTTGCCATCGTCATCACCTTCAAAGCGTGGAGATGTTATCTCGAAGGACGAAGAACAACCGTCTACACCGACCATTGCAGCCTGAAATACTTGAAGACACAACCCAACCTTTCCAGGCGGCAGGTCCGGTGGATCGACTTCCTCGAGACACACTTCCACTACGACATCGTGTACAAGCCCGGCCACAAAAACAAAGCAGACGCACTTAGCCGGCCTGCACACGTTGCCGCTATTCGGGTCAAAGGGATGAATCCACTACTCAAGGGACTCTTCATACATGGGTACGCCCTCGACCCCGAAATTCCCTTGGCAGAAAAGCGACATCTGCTACAGTGGGACAGTGACATCGCGTACCGGAAAGGATCAACGAAAATCTGGGTACCCGATTACCCTCCTTTGCGCCAGTTACTACTCGAAGAATACCACGACGTCCTATACGCCGGACACTTCGGTAGCAACAAGACGCTGACCGGTATCGCAAAGCACTACTACTGGCCCCACTTGGCAGAAGATGTTCAGAAGTTTGTCACCTCGTGTGATACATGTCAGCGGATGAAGAGCAGCAAGCAGAAAAAGGCAGGACTACTGCAGCCTCTTCCTGTCCCGGAACAGCCATGGCAAGTGGTTAGCCTGGATTTCATCACCGGGTTACCACCTACCACTGGGGGTCATGACGCAATCCTTGTCCTCATCGACAAGTTCTCCAAAATGGGACACTTCATCCCGACACACATGACAGCACGCACCGAGGAGACAGCACAACTCTTCGTTCGTTACATCATCTCACAGCATGGCATTCCAACCACACTCATCTCCGACCGAGACTCGCTTGGCATTCCAAGCACGGACCCGCTTGGCGTCGACCCCGCTTGGCATCATCTCACAGCATGGCATTCCGACCACACTCATCTCTAGCCACACTCTACCGTCTCCGCTTTGGTCCCACCTCGGACCCTCCTAACTGGTACGCCCTGGCCCGCCGCCGTGTGCGCGTCTTTGAGCTTGACATGGATCAGATTAGGACTGCTCTGTATGTCATGTATGCTGATGACTCTAATGTGACCAAATCCTATTTTCCTGTGTTGCCTAGTATAGGTGTGCCCCCTGTGTGTAGGCTAGGTTCCCCTGCTGTGTCAGGCATAGGACCTCCTGCTTGGTTTAGCTTAGGCTCTAAGCTAGCCCCTCTGCCAGCCGCCGCTACCACAGACGTTACTGCCTCGCTCTCTTTCACGCTCGACTCTGGTGTATCTGCATGTTTCTTTCGCGACCACACTTCGCTCACGCCGCTTGCTGCCCCTGCTGCTGTAGCGCTGGCTGACCCCTCCTTTGGTTTGGTAGTCGCATGCTCCACTATCCTTTCCTGTCCGGCGGTCCCCTCAGGCTCTCTTACAAGCTTGCACATCCCTCGTTCTCCAGGAACCTAGTCAGGACCTTGGCATCACCACTACGTTCCCTGGGCACGAGCGACGCGGTCTATACCGAGGCCGCCACTGGTGCCCCTCTTACCACGTTCCCCTGGGACCCCGTGTCTGGCCTGTTCATGCTGGACATTGCGTCCCCCCTAGTCGGAGCGTCCCCCCAGGTCGCCGCATCTACTCAGGTAGCTACAGCCTACTCTTGTCGGTCGCTCACCCACCCTTCCCTGCTGTGGCACCACCGCCTAGGTCACCCCGCTCTCCTGGGTGTGCGTCACATGTCTCATCACGGGCTTCTCAATGGCCTCCCTACGTCACTCCCTGCGTCGAGGGCCGACTTTGCCATGCTCCCCACTCCTCATTGCTTCCCCCTACCACTGCGCCACTCCAGACCCTGCACCTGGACGTTTGGGGTCCCGCCCTTGTCCCTGGGCCGCGTCGCGAGCGCTACTTTCTAGTGCATGTCGATGACTTTACGCGCTACACCATGGTGTTTCCCCTGGATCGGAAGGCCGACGTGCCTGACGTTCTTATCTCATGGATCATAGTTGCGCGAGTCCACCGCAGCCTCCCCGTGCTGCGTCTCCACTACGACCATGGCGGCGAGTTCGCCTCCGGTCGGTTTGGCCTGTTCTGTCGTGCGGAGGGCATCACCCAGTCGTACACCCTGCCAGACTCCCCACAGCAGAATGGGGTCGCTGAGCGACACATCGGTTTGCTCATGGAGGTGGCTCGTACCTCCATGATCCATGCCAATGCACCCCAATTTGTGTGGTCGTTCGCTCTTCGCTACTCCGCTCACCAGCTTAACCTGTGGCCACACTCCCAGTGGCTGCAGGTTTCGCTGACCCTTCTCTGGACTGGGTTCTCTGGTAACGCATCTGCGTTCCACGTCTGGGGCTGCCTTGCTTACGTTCGTGCCTCTGGCACGGACAAGCTCACTGCCTGCACCATCCCTTGTGTCTTCCTTGGCTTCCTTGCCTGCTAGGAGGATGCAGGCAAGTGGTCCTTACAGGGCACACAGACGTTTCGTGGGCAGACGATGCTGAGACTCTCAGGTCCTCACAGGGCTACTGCTTTAGCCTTGGTGAAGGTGTCATCTCGTGACCCAGTCATCGTCCCACTCACTCATCGTCTTTGACCCAGTCTAGCTGTGAGGTTGAGATCTACGGCAGTGCCATGGTGGCACAGGAGCTCCGCTGGCTGACCTTCTTGCTCACCCACATAGGTGAGCAGCCTAGCTTTGCCCCGGTCCTGTACGCTTACAACAGGGCCATGATCCTCCTGTGTAAGGATCCTCGACTGGAGGGCAGAGCGAAGCACATCCAGCTGCGGTACTTCCTCATTTGCGAGCTACAGCAGCGTCGCCAGGCCCGTGTAGTACACTTGGCCTCCGGTGCCAACACAGCTGATATCTTTACGAAGGCGCTTCCGCCTAAAGATCATCAGCGGCACTGTGTACAGCTTGGTCTAGTTCCTGTAGCTTCTCACTTGCTAAGATCCTGATGTAAACTTCCTCTTATAATATCTTGACTGGCCTTGTGGCTCTTGTTCCTGTGGTTGGACTAGTAGTGCCGCCATGGGTTACCCTTTTTTTGTTTGTACTCTTGCTGACTGGTCTTCAGACCCTTGCCTCAGAGGTTGGACTAGTAGTTCCACCCTGAGCTGTGTGTCCCTTGCCCAGCACTGCCCCTCATCTAGCCTAGGGGGTGTGTCAAACATATGTGTGTATGTTACTATAGGCTAGATAGGTGCGCAATCTTAGAGAGTACAACCCCATAGCACAAAACCATAGTTTTTCTCACATTCTAGTTAATTCATTACTCTGTGATGTATGGCACCGAGAGACAAATAGATTTACTGGTAATAGAATGATGATGGCATGCAGCTATCTCACTTAAATCAAGTGCGGCCAACATATGTAGTGCTTATTTACAAACCAACATATGGCTCTTTTTTTTCTTTCTTTTTTTTCTACAATTTTGTTGGGCTGAGTTATAGCCCTAGGATCTTTTCAGAATGCTAAGTTCTTGTAACAGAGTACTTGATATTACAGCGGAAGTCTTGAGTTGGACCCTTGTACTGGTATATGAGGACTAGTGATTTGATTATAGCAAAGGGATACAAGGTTTATATATAATAACACAAGAGAATATGAAGAGTCTAACTGTTCTGCACTTTGAGGGGTACATTCCCTTTTACGACTCGATAAAGGCGACTCTGGTAACCACCCGTACTGTAATATCGGTACGGTTATTTGTCCTTACTGTCGTGCTAACTCTTGACTCTTGTCTTTCTGACTGTTGGGTTGCACGGTCAACGGTCTGTGACCGTTGCCCTTTCATAACCTCTATGAGGTGTCGTCAACATGTGTGAATCGTCAGGGTTATTCTAGCAGTGTTGACTCGGTAATCCTCACTGTTGTAGTCTTCGCGTATTTCGTATACTCACGCGAGACTCCGAAAATGCCTTAATTCCTTTTATCATTTCCAACACCCTCCTTCATTTCTGGAGTGTCGATTAGGTCGAGGTCACTGACGTGTTGCAGTCCAGTCAGCAGCATGCAGTACTGGAACGTGGCTTTCATCAGCTTTTTGGTCAAGTAGTTGGCTGCCATTTCAGTGGTGGGGCATTTTTGTTGGCGATTCTGATTGCCGATTGGTTGTCGCAGAAGAGAGTGAAGCTCGGTAACTCGGCAATCTTCGCCTCTTCGAGCGGCTCGCGCAGGTACAATCCTTCCTTTGTAGCTGCGCAGAAGGCGATATATTCAGCTTCGGCAGATGAGAGGGCGATTAATTCCTGCTTTCCCGAGGGCCAGGAGATAGTTCCGATAGGTTCTAGGCTGTAAATGTAGCCGGTGGGGGAACGGCGGTTGTCCTTATCAAAGGCGTGATCGGCGTCGACGTAGCCAATGAGTTCGGTTTTAGTAGCGGGTTTCTTGTGATAGGTTAGTTCGATCGTCGGGGTCGAGACGAAGTAGTGGAGCGCACGGTTGAGTTCCTCCAGATTCCCCCCTTCAGGTCGCTTAAGATGGGTAGCAAGCTGGCTAGCAGTGTAGGAGAGGTCGGGACGGTAGGTAACGGTGGCGAATAGTAAACAACCGAGCTTCTGCTGGTACTCCTGAATCCCGGCCGGTGCGAGTAGTGAGGCGGTCGACGTGGGTGCCGGCAGCGCATAGGTGTATGGAATAGTGAGGGGTATCGGGGACAGATCGAAACAATGAGCGATGGTGTCAGCGTACTTTGACGCCGAGAGCTGGATTGTATCGGGGCTGTCGGTGACGTTGAGGCCAAGGTACTACGTCACAGTCGGCGACACCGTGATCGTGAGCTGGAGTTCCAGCTTGCCCTCAAACCAGACGGTGATTGAGGTTGTGGAGCTGACGTAAAGGAGATCGTCCACGTACACGATCAGCAGGACATAGTCGCCGCTGCGGGACAGGTGGTACATGCCCTGGTCGTGCGGTAGCTGGGCAAAGCCCATGTCGGTTAGGATGAGGTGCAGATACTGCTGCCACAGGCGCGGGGCCTGCTTGATCCCATAGAGGGATTTGAGCAGTTGGCAGACCATCGTTGGGTCGTCAACGTAGGCGTGGGGCTGCTCGACGAAGATGTCGGCGTCGACCGGAGCGTAGAGGAAGGTGGTGGCTACGTTGATTTGGTGCAGGGGAAGACGACGAGCGGCGGCGACGGCGACGAGGATTCAAAGGGACGTGTGGCGGCTGACGGGAGCGAACGTCTCTTTGTATTCGCTGCCATATTGTTGTTCGAATCCACGAAAAACCCATCGTGCTTTGAAGCGATCGATAGCCCCATCTCCCTTGGTCTTTGCTCGGAATACCCATTTTCCCGACAGGACTATTTTTCCCTTGGTTTGGGAGATCGGGATCAGCTTCCAGGTGTTGCATTCATGTAGCGCTGCTAATTCTCTGTCCATTGCCTCCTTCCATTCTTCCCTGTGTGGCCCTTGCAACGCTCGCTTGACAGTCTTCGGCTCCTCGACTGGCAGCGGTGACGGAGGATGCACCGCTTCTACTAGTCCAAGGATTTGAAGTCCAGTCTTGGTGTATTAGGGGAGGTTTGGATCCTCGGGATAAGCTGCTTCGTCGCCAGCTCCAGGATCAGGTACGAAACCTGGTCCTACACGTTCTGGGATATTTGTGTCGATATTGTGGGGTGTTACGTAACCAGTGTCAACTCGTCAAGGATGTCTGCTCCTCCAGGTCAGCTTCTTCTTCGGTCGAGGATAAACGCGCGTGCTCCAACAAAGCCATCAGATGGGTCCCGATTGGCTGCGATATTCTCCAGGTAATGGTTGAGCGTAAGGTTTTCGTAGAAAATCACGTTACATGCTGGTACTGTTTCCTTATCTTTGACGTCAAAGATTTTTCAGGCCTTGTAGTGTTTTTGCACACGGAGGTTAAGACCCCATCTTGCCTGCTGCGAAAACGTCCAGCTCTTGCAGTGTGGGGATGGTACTGTACCATGCACCCGAATACGCGTAACAATTTTCCTTGCTTTCCTGTCCACAGTAGATGTGGTGATGTGTTATTTTGCAGGGAGCTTGAAGACAGAAGATTCTGCAACATGGCGGCGTGATTCATCGCCTCTGGCCACTGCGAGTTGGGCAGGCGCATCCCGGTCAGTAACTTCTGCATGGTGTTCTGGAGGGTCCGATTCATCGTCTCTGCTATGCCATTTTGTTGGTGAGCGTAGGGGAGGGTGACGAGCCTCTTGATTCTCCTTTCTACGAGGTAGTCCTTGAATTGTTGTGAATGATACTCCATCGCTTCATCTGACTGAAATCTTTTTAGCTTCATGTATCCCTCCCGTTCTGCTGCAGCAAGCCATGCGACGAATGCAGAGAAGGCGAGGTCGCATGACAGCAGGTTAAGATGCCAAGTGTATCTTGTCACGGCATCGACGAAGGTGATTGCGTAGTTGAGGTCGGCCTGGCCGACTTCTCGCGGGATGTAGAGTATAGCGCTGTAGACTTTCTCGAGTTGAGTGTATTCTGGTGCGCTGGGGTTGTGATGTGACGAGAACGGCTAATGAGGAAGGTTTGCTTCCGGGCAGATAAAGCAGGTACGTCACGGTCGGCGAAGTTCTCGGCCATCCAGTAGTAGGAGCGCGTCCTTGTCCAAGACATTCACACGAATCGTGTCGAATAACCTAGAATTTCTAGGATGCCCTAACCATTGATGCCAAGTTTCTTCGCTTGCCTTGTGTTCCACAGATCGACGATACAGGTCCGAGTTGGCGTAGAAGGCGGAGACGGTCACGGTGTTCCGATGCAACTCGTGCAGGTACGCCTTCAGCTGCTCGGCGTCTGTCGGTGGTGGTTCTTCAACAGGTTCCGGTTCAGGCGGTGTTTCTTCGACGGGTGGTGCCGACGAAGGTCTCGCGATGGGACTTCCAGGAATTTGGCTTGTCGGCGCTTCCGGTTCTGCTTCTCGTTCCTCTGTTTCTCGTTCTTCTACTTCTTGCATCACTGCTTATGCTCGGGTGCCCTCTGCCTCAGGTATGGTGTTGGAGTACCAGAAGCCATCGCGGTCAAAACAGGGGTCAAGATCCGGCGGGTGCATCCAGGGTGCGAAGGAGACGACGCCGTAGTTGTCGGCGGTCCTGCGGTCCAGAACGAAGTCCAAGACGAAGACACCGTGCTTCTCGATGGCTCTGCCGATGAATAGGCTGAACTTCCCGTGGTAGAGTCGGAACTCTCGGTCGAAGTTGTCGCACTCCAGGTGAATTCCCTTTGACATCAGCTAGCTAACGCTCAAGAGGTTGTAGCCGAGGTTGTCAACAACGAGTACTCGTGACATTTGTAGTATTACGTTCGTCTCGCTTGATTGTAACTGAACAACCCCCTCCTTCCTTCTACGCAGGTTCTGGTTGTTGGCGACAGTGATGACGACTTCACGGCTTAACGTCTTCTCTTGCTGGACAAAGCACGTTGAAGAACACATATGCTGGCCACAGCTGCTATCAAGAAACCATGTGTCGCGGCCAGATGGTTCGTCGCTGGCGATTGCAGCGTAAGTCCGGTTCGGTTGGAGCCGGGTTTGTGTCGGAGCAGGAGGTTGTTTGTCGAGATCGCTGTGTGGTGGAGAGTCGGGTACGCAGAAGTCTGTTCGAGCCATACAACCGATGACGTTCCTTGCGGCTTGTGCAGAGCGGTTTGTCGGAGCTGATTTGCGCTGCTGAGTTGAAGCGACCGGATTTGGTGACGGACGTGGCTCTCGGGGTTGATACTGTGAGAACAGCGGCTGCTAATGCCTCGGATAGTTGGAGCATGAATGTTCCGTCGTGCGGCATCGATAACAAAACGGAGGTGAGTGTCATTTCCAATGGTTGTGGTTGTGGTTAATGTTGCGTCCGTGCGTGTAGAACGCTAGTTGCTGACTCGGTTTCTTCGCATGTCTTTCTTTGTACAGGTCCATGTCTTGTTGCTTGGTGTGGAGCTCCGCGTACAGGTTCATCTTGGAGATTCGCCCATGAGCGCATAGAAGGGAGCGTGTCGTGTGCCACTGTGGACCGAGGGCGGCGAGGACGACCGTGACGAACGAGTCTTCTGATAAGCGCCCTCCGCTTCGTAAGAGTTTGTCGTGCAAGCCTCTGCAGCAATTAATGTAAGGCATTGCCTTCTCTCCTGGTTGCACGTGGATTGTCGTGAGTTGAGCCATTAGCCGACTCTGTGTCATGCTGTCGGTTGCTTGATATACGCTCTTCAGATGGCAGTATGCCACTTACGGTATGCCGAGTTGCCGAAGTTGCGATATGTTCGGATGCTCTGCTGCTCTGTTGTTGTCAGGTTGCGCAGGAGGATGGTGAAAGCCATCAGCGACTGATAAGTATAGACTTTCTTTTCCTGAGTAATCCCATTTGAAGGAAAGGCCAAGGAGCCGGTGAAGAAGCCAAGGATCTGTGCGTCGTCCATCAGCAATTCGAACTCGAAGCTCCAGGCAAAGAAGTCCTTCCCCTTGAAAAGTGAGGACGTCTGCAGTTTTGGGATGTTGTTAAACTGCTGTTGCATGTTAACGATGTCTGACTGCTTGTCAGTTGTCGTTGTGTCCACTGCCGGTGCGGGAGTCGGCAGGAAATGTGAATGAACCTGGCGAGGGCTGGTACAGTTGATGCTGTGTAGGCTGTAAGCCTCTTGCGTATGATGCGCCGTCGAGACTCATGGGAACTGCCCCACTGTTGTTGTTGCTGTTTGTCGATTGAGCAGGTGCCGAGGGCTGCTTGTAGGTCGACATGAAGGAGAAGAACTTCTCCATAAGATTCGGGTCCATGCCCGTAGAGGAGGCCACTGGTTGCGTGGAGGTTCCTGCAGTTGCAACTGCCTCAGTCTGGAGTCCAGAGACTGGGGTTGCAGAAGGGGATCCAGTTGAGGATCGATCGCCCTTAGATGGTGCCATGTCTTGCAATGTCGAGTTGATAACTGGAGTTGTTGTACCGTAATCCCCCGGATATAACACCCGCCGGAATAGTCACTCCATGGGTGGTTAATACGGGGGGGAGCTTATGATATGGTGCATTTTTTAGAGTACCCGCTTTTCAGGCGACGAATTTTACATAACGCCCCCCCCCTATTTTTATTACTTGGAGTACACTAAAACAATTGTATATTCTACCATATGCATCCTATTACTACAGCAGCGTTACAACACGCTTGAATTCCTACTCATTGTTGCCTACAAGAATAGCATCCAGTGAGTAGCGCAAGGCCTAGATCATGTCCTAGGGCTTTCAGTTAGAAATTAGAGACATCATTCACTACCTAATACTCCTCGTCATCCTCATCTCCAGCGTGCCAAGCCTCTACATCATCATCGTCGGATGCAATATCGTCCCAATCGTACTCTTCAGTCCATCGGGAGGCGGCCAGTCCAGCAAGTACCTCCGCCGCTGGAGCCATCTCTGCGGAGTCCACATCGCTGCTCTCTGTAGTGTCAGCCGCTTCAGGTGCAGTTGCAGCTACTGCTGGTGTTGTCGATGTTGATGCTGCAGCTGCTGCAGCGTTAAGTCGAGCCTCCGCCATCGCAGACGATTCCGCCACATCGACGCCAGGCGTCGGTGCATGCTGCGGCAGGTCGACGTTGACAGTGATGTCACACTCCTCGTCCTCGGAGAGCTCGTCGGCGGTCGGCTCTACGAACTCGGCTTCGAAGAGGGGATTCGTCTTCTCCCCGGTCGTCTCAACCTCCGCGTGCACATCGTCCATGACCTCCAGCTCCGCGTTGTTGCGCATGTGGGCGAGTATGAGGTCGTCTTCAAGGCCATCGAGGTCGTTGGAGATGCCGCAGGTCTTGAAAGCCTTGCGGATGAGGTCGGTAGGGACTGCCTCCCAGGCGGCCGCGATCCACTGCAGCACCGCCTCCGCCGGAGGCTTTTTCAGATTTCCTGAAGGGCGGACAGGGTTGGGTGGAGATTACATCGCGCATTAGGCAAACCGAAGCGAGAACTTGAGCAACGCGTCAAGGCGTCGTAAAGCAAACGGTAAACAAGAACGTATGAAGAGCAGAGCTCAAGGATATGAAGGGTATCACCTGCGGGAGTTGTCGCGTCGCAGCCGAACTCCTCAAACCAACCTGAGTAGGACCGGCGGACATGAGCCTTCAAGCAGCGGTTCACAGCTACGTCGAGAGGTTGGACGATTGGCGTGCAGCCGCCAGGTATGACAGCACGTGAGAGTTTGAATAGACGCATCAACGCCGCCACCCCCTCAGTCAGATGGCCTTTGTAGGAGTCAAGGACAACGAGAGCCTTCTGCCGCCCGCCACGGCGTGCAGGAAGTCGCTTCAGAAAGGGGACAAGGACCGTCGTAATCCAGTCCTTCACGTGGTCCTCATCCATCCATCCCTTCTCCTGTGCGCGGATGACGATTCCTGCATGCAATCATGAACGAACCAAAAAGCTTACTGTTAGTTTCTAACTCTGGTACATGAAACACTTACTGACATCAATACCCAATCGATACTAACCTGGCGGGACTCGAATCTTGGGGAGTGTCTTGCGCTTGAAGATGACATACGGCTTCAGCTTCTGGCCGCCAGCAGTGACCGCCAGCATCACGGTCAACCGCTCCTTTTCGTAGCCAGCAGTCCGAACATGTACCGTCCTTGAACCGCGGACTTCTAATGTAGTCTCTTGGGGCATTTCGAGGAACAAGGGCGTCTGATCGGCGTTGATAATCAAGTCGTTGTCATATTTGTTGACTGTGCGCATCTGGCGTACGAACTCCCAGAATTTCTCGACTTTAGCCTCGCAATCTGCATAACGAGAAGACAATAAACGATGTGAGTGTACATGCTTAAGTTCTTGCAGCTCAATGAATGGGAAACCGCAAGCGAAATAGCTAAAGACGTTGCAGATCAAGCACACAACGCACCGCTGGTTAGGCGCTGGCCCATCTTTGTCTTGACGCGCCGTGTCAATCCCTAACGCGTGCGGAACCGGAAGGTCCAACGGGATGACGCACGCCAGTCGACACCGGGATGGCGCTTCCGCATGAACTTCCTACTCCACTTCTGCAGACAACTCACCGACACCGCCAAGCCGCGCGCACGGTGTGAGAGGAAGCGGTTGTACATCTCCTTCTCCATGTCGGGGAACTTCGCCTTGCGTCCAGCACCGATGAGATGACGCCTGCATCCCGCCGCCGCCGACAGCCGTGCCTTGTTCTTCTTCCACTCGCGTATCTGACAGGGTTGTACCTCGGCCATCTTCGCCAGCTTGCGATTCGAAAGCTTCGGGTCGGAGTCGAGATGGGCCAACCAGTATAGCTTTTCCGCCGCTGTGCGCGAGACTCTCTTGCGGCTGGTCCTGCGATGTCTGGGGGAGGGAGGTGCAGCATCCCGGTTAACTCGCGGCATGTGGGGACGACGAATGGGCTGAGGGAAAGATGGAACAATGACACGAGGAAGTGTCGGGGGTGGCTCTGGCTCTCCATCGGCAGCATCTTCCCAGTCTAGCTCATCATCGTCCTGCCAGTAGTTGTCCCACTCCTCGGGACGACTTGCACTCGGACATGATGTATAGGGAGGTGCGGGAGGAGCAGGTGGGGCAGGAGGTGCAGGAGGCGCGGGAGGCGCAGGCGGTGCTGGCGGCGCAGGTGGTGCTGGAGGAATCGACGGAAACGGACGGAGAAGAAATTGACTACCGTGGGGTGGACGATGGGTTCGCAAAACTGAGATGCCGCTAACAGCACGGGCCGCCATGGCTGAGTCTCTGCCTACAAAATCGCCTCGGCGGACTTATGCCCGAGGCTCTGTTAGAGAGGTTTGACATCGCGAGGGATTTTCTGTTGGGAAGACAGTACTGGAACGCTAAAATGACGCAGCGACAACAAACGGATGAACAAGAAACGTGGGCCGACCCCCTACCCGAGCCGCGCACGGTTCTTGAAAGCCAAAAAAGACCATCGCATGCTAGCATGCGATGGTCTGGTCGAGAAGCTTCCCAAGGGCATCTTGAGATGCCAGATTCCATCGCAGGTGTTGCGCTGGCAGCATCTACTGCACCTAGCCGTGCACTCGCAGCGCTGGCAGCCGATGGCAGCAATCCGCTGGGTGTTGGCAGCTGTGACCGTTACGGATTGGCCACAAATCCTATAGCCCATGCCGAGTTCGACACGTTGGCATGGCCATCCTCTCATCCAAAAAGCACAAAACTCCCTAACAGAAACCCAATGCATGTATAAGCCTAGAAACAATCAGATTCAAAATGAATTATACATAACACATGGGCGTTATATTTTTCCAGCCCACTGTTAACACCCAGTCATTTTTTTAATGAATTATTATATCCACCATAGGGTGTTATATCCGGGGGATTACGGTACTTGATTCTTCAATGAGTTAGAAAACTCACTTGAGGGAGTTTGTAACAGGAGCGTAGCTTCTGACAGGCTCTCATACCATGTTGGGCTGAGTAATAGCCCTAAGATCTTTTCAGAATGCTAAGTTCTTGTAACAGAGTGCTTGATAGCACAACGGAAGTCTTGAGTTGGACCCTTGTACTGGTATATGAGGACAAGTGGTTTGATTATAGCAAAGGGATACAAGGTTTATATATAATAACACAAGAGAATATAAAGAGTCTAACTGTTTTGCACTTCGAATGGTACATTCCCTTTTACGACTCGATAAATGCGACTCGGGTAACCATCCGTACTCTAATATCGGGACGGTTATTTGTCCTTACTGTCGCGCTGACTCTTGACTCTTGTGTTTCCAACTGTTGGGTTGCACGGTCAACGGTCTGTGACCGTTGCCCTTTCATAACCTCTGTGAGGTGTCGTCAACCTGTGTGAATCGTCAGGGTTACTGTAGCGGTGTTGACTCGGCAATCCTCGCTGTTGTAGTCTTCGCGTATTTCGTATACTCACGCGAGACTCCGGCGGAAATGCCTTTTATCATTCCAACAAGTTTCATGCTGTATTTTTCCCCTGAGTTGTCTAGAGAAATATTATGAAGCATGTCAACCCAGGAATCCGGCACACCAGGGAGGCAGAGAGGGGAACCTACAAATGAGTACGGGCAACTGAAAGAAGACTAGGTGATTCATTTAGAAGGATTGAACACACTCCATACCGTTTCGTCTCCTGAACGAGCAGCTCCCAGCATTCGCAACAATAGCACGCTCTATCTCGGGACGAGCCATACAATAACTAGTATATAATTGCACCCATCAGCATTGCCATTTCGTACCGTTTCGTCTCCTAAACGAGCCAACACTTACCGCCGCCAATAACGCCGCGCTTCTCGCACGCCAGCTCGCTCACTCTGTCTACCTCTCCGCAGGCCGAAGCCGCAAAGCATAGATCTCCCTCTATCCATCACTAGTACCCGCGATCATGGCGCAACTTTCACTGATCGGTACTCCCAAGGCCCACACAACCGCGCTCCTCGTGGCTCCAAACCAGGCCGTCAGCACCGCTGCTCCGATGCCACGTCAGCACGGGTTGTGGATCCTAAACCGGCGATTACCTTCAGGCCGCCGTTTCGTATTATTCCAATGGTTATAAATGCCCAATGGGCGCGCTTGCCCTGAGCTATAGGCCGCCAAATCATAAGCCCAGGAAACTATCCAATATCTATTCCGATGGCAGCAGCATGCCGGGCTAATATCAACCCGGAGTTAATCTCCCTGACCAATCGGCGAATCCGCTGCCCTATCGGCCGCTCAGAGTCGTCGAGCTGGTTTGCCTTCCAGCTTTCGCCACGTGGCGATTCACACGATCTGCACAAGTGGCTTTCAAATCCTGGAAGGGGTTCTTTGGCCGCTTGCTCTCCCATGGCTCTTCGAGGAGGGGAGGGGTATGTTGCTGGGAGGGGAAGAGCACTGGGGAAACCGACTGGAGATCGTGAGCTCACAGGATCAGCGGTCAATGGCGATCGGTTCTTGTGGCGAACGCTCAATGAAGTTCCGCGCCAAATGGTGGCGGCGCACTCCGCCCGAGCTCGGGTTGGTCGTCCTGCCAGTGATGTTAAAAGTGATGTTGATGGTGGTGGTACCTGGGGAATGCGTGGTGGTGATGGTGGTGATGGTGGTGATGGTGGTGATGGTGGTGATGGTGGTGATGGTGGTGATGGTTACAGTGGTGGTGGTGGTGGTGGTGGTGGTGGTGGTGGTGGTGGTGGCTGTAACAGTAGGGGCAGCGGTGGTGGTGATGGGGAGGGTGGTGGTGGAAGCAAGTGTCCTTTGAACCCTCTCCCCTGGGTGCTCCTCTTCCTCGCAGCTGAAGCTGCTGCTGCTGCTGCCGTCGCCATGCTCTCGAGACCCTCAACCCCTCTCCCCCCTCCTTCCCCACCTTCTCCCCCTCCCCCTCCTCTCCTTCCTCCCCCTCCTCCCCCTCCCCCCCCTCTCCACGCCTCCCCTCTCCCCCTGAAGTCCTCTCTGCTGTTAACCCCCCATTCATCTGCTCGTCTCTCCGCCCATCACTCCCGTCGCCATCCTACTCCCTTCATATTCTTCCCCCTTCCACCCCTAACGGTGCCGGTAGCGGCCGCGGTGGCCGCGGCTTCACTAGTGTTTGTACTCTTTAAAAGGTTGCGACGCCATCACCCACAAGAAGCGGAGGATCATAGACACATGAATGGTGATGTGTAGGCAGCCAGGCTTGTGAATCGACTAATGAGTGTACACTGAATTGACTACACATCCAGAAGCTTCTACGTGCAATCAAACACCATACTAGGGCATGTGCAAACACATACCGTACGCGAGCATTACTGCACAATTTGCCAAGATACAGGAATTCATGATGCGCCGGGTTTCTTTGCGGGCCCGGCTGGTGTGCACAATGATTGCCTGCATGCAATACTGCCTCCTTGGGGTGCTGAGAGACCGACTCCAAGGCGATATGTTTGCCAGACAGGCTATCTTGGCAACTTGTATGCACTCCGAGTCAACTCAGGAATCATGTCAACCCAGGCAGGCACACCAGGTGCTTGTCTATCTCACAATATCAGCCCCTTTTGGCACTCGGAAGATCGTTTGCCTGGAGAGCATATTGTGAAGCATGTCAACCCAGGAGTCAGGCACACCAGGGAGGCAGTAATGCACGCAGTCATTGTTAATGCCACCCGACCCCACAAACGAGTCTGGGCGGTAGAGAGAAGATGAGGTGACGTCTAGGAGGCGGATTCTCGTCCCCTTTACTGTGCGCTGCTGGGCTGGCAGCCATCGGGTGTACTGAGGGATCTTATAACGAGTCTGCAGTACCTGAGATCACAGGGGGTGATGCAAATGAAAGCATTAGCGAGGAAAAGGAGCTTTGCACCAATGCTCACTATCCAGTAGGGTGCTCAACCATGCCACACCGCATTGCATCTACCCGAGCATAGGTGAGGGGCCGCGAGTGGCCCTTGCAGCGGTTGATCTTGGCTGGAGCAGAGAGGAAGAAAGGATGTTCTGCACAGTACAGCACTGCACTGCACCGCACTGCACCTACCCGGGCGTAAGTGAGGGGCTGCGAGTGGCCCTTGCAGCGGTTGATCTTGGCTGGAGCGGAGAGGAAGAAGGGCACAGGTGTGCGGGCGACCGCAGGGGTGGTGGGGTTTGTGCGGTTTAGCAGAGCCACTATGGCTCGCATGCCCCGTCTGGTTGGAGGGAGCAGAGAGGGTAAAGAAGGGGGAAGTGAGCGGAGAGGAAGAAGGGCACTGGCGTGCGTGCGACATCAGGGGCGGTAGGGTTGGTGCGGTCTAGCAGAGCCACCATGGCTCGCATGCCCTTTCTTTTGGGGTGGAAGAGACGGGGGGAGCGAGAGATGAGAAAGAGAGCGGATAGAGGAAGGGGAGAAAGGCACGGGCATGTGGGCAACAGCGGGGGTAGTGTGGTTGGTGTGATTCAAGAGGGCCACTAGAGCACCATGCCGCATGCATGCCCCTTCTGGTTGGGGAGAGAGAGGGTAAGAGGGGGGAATGAGGGGAGAGACATGGGTGCGCATGCGAATGTGGGGGTGGTGGGGTTGGTGAGAATTGGCAGAGCCACTACGGCTCGCATTCCCCTTCTGTGACTTGGGATGAGCTAGCATGGTGGAAGTGGGGATGTATGGGGGAGTTAGCGTGGAAGCGGGGAGGGCGAGGGAAGGGCATGACGGCAAGATGTGGTGTGAGAGCAGGTGGAAAGAGGAGCGGAGTATGTACTGGCACTTAATCAAAAGCCGCAATATACTGCCTCTCAGTAAGTACCACCCGCCCCTGCCCGCCCACAAAGTAGCGCCGCCACTACTTGTAGGGCCTGGTGACTTTCGAGTCGACTAAAAAGTCACTTGTTGGGCTTGGCCTGCCAGTGGAGTCTATTTTTTAGGCGCCTCAAAAATAGACTCCTCACTGTTGGGCTTGGCCTGCCAGTGGGCGGCAGTCTACCGAATGAGTGGGTGTACTGCTGACACTTACTCAAAAGCCGCAATGTACTGCCTCTCAGTAAACACCCGCCTGCCCTGCCCGTCCACAAAGTACCGCCGCCACTTGTTGGGCTTGGCCTGCCAGTGGGCGGCTGTCTGCAGTATAAGCACGTCGTACTTAGTCACCCGGGCGGCAAGCGCCGGATCTACGCCATCCAGATTGATCACGGAATCTTCGGCTGTGCGATTCTTGCCGCCACTGTAGCGCGAGAGGGTCTGCATGTACGGGGGATGAAGCAGGGGGGGATGAGAGTTTGTAAGTGACACAATTATTTAAGTAGTTGCAGTGCTGTAGGCGGATACCAGGCGGATATAAATACCAGGCGGATATAAATACCAGTTTATAAACAATGATAGTTGCTTGCTTCACATTACTTATCTGGTGCATATTATGCCATAAACGGATGAATGGCTCCAATTTCATAAACAATGCTACCAGCTCAAGCCAACCCACCAGTTCATCTTGCCAGTACTCGTTAAGAAACGTGCTCCACGTGTTGATAAGAGTGACATTATACGCCTGTACGCGATACACTCTGCTCCGTTTCTGCAGTACGGCCAGTGACCCGTCATTAGGAATCTCGGTGACCGGAGAGGCGCCATGGATGTGACACAATAGCGAGGGCATCAGATTCTCGTAGGAGAGGGAATCGCCCACCGATGCAATCACTCTGGATACGGTCGCAAATGGGAGGGGGGTTAGTACACAGCGGGATCTGTGACGAGGTGCGTGCATGGCAGTGTGGCTAAAAGACTGGCGTTTCAACTGTCCGTATCATCTTTGTTGTTGCGTGTCATCTCACCTGTTCCGCATCATCTCCAGAAAGTGGAAGGGCCTGAAACCGTACGCTGGTACTTGACACGCCGCGGGCCACCAGCGATAACCCTGAGGGGGGAAGGGGGCCGAGGCTGAAAGGATGTGAGTGAGATTTTTTAGTCGACTCAAAAAAATTGTGTGTAATGAGTCGATTTTTGAGTCGACTCAAAATGCACCTGAGGGGGGAAGGGGGCCGAGGTTGAAAGGATGTGAGTGGGAGGAGAACGGGGGAATCCTCCCACTCACATCCACAACCGGGGAACCGGTTCGGGAGGATGTGAGTCATCGCACCTCCAGACCACCTTTTCCCCCTCCCCCCTGCCCCACCTGCCCCCGCTGCCCCCCCTGTCCCTCCCCCAGCCCCCCTCCCCCCTCCCCCGACTATCCTCACCTTTTCACCCTAAAACTCGGGAGGTGAGCTATTCACCCCACGCCCCACGCATACCAACCACGTAGCAGTGTGAGATTGGTCGTACCAGCCAGGAGAGAGAGCGCCGTTTGGGTCGGTTGATGCAATTCACGGGGCCCACGTCCTGGGGGGACGGTGTGGGGGGAGGGTGTGGGGGGAGGGTGGGGGGGGAGGGTGTGGGGGGAGAGGAGGGAGTCGGGGCGGGAGGAGGGAGAGGTGTTGGAGGGGAAGGCTGGGGCAACTAGCGAAGGAAATCTGGACCCAATTCGAGTCACGTAGCCTTTCCTGCATGAAACCTGCGTGATTGCTCCATGCAGCTCCTGAATTGCCCCTGGGGGTGGTTGGAAACCAAATCCGCGTTTTGAGGGTGGTTGGAAACCAAATCCGCGTTTTGGGGGTGGTTGGAAACCAAATCCGCGTTTTGGGGGCGGTTGGAGATAATCATCCACGCAATGAGGCGAAGGACGGGGTTGTGCGGTGAGGGTGAGTAGATGTGGCGCGTCAAACCGTTTGCGCTGAATGACCATGGGATTCACGGGGCCCACGTGGAGGGCGTACTACGAGTCGACTCAGAATACACCTGGAAGGAGAGTGACTCACCTGGAGCATATGAGGCGCGCCAAACCGTTTGCGCCATGGGATTCACGGGGCCCACGTGAAGGGGGCTCACCTTGAGAAAGGGGCAGCTCGAGCCGACTTTTGAGGCGCCTCAAAAGACGTGAAGGGGGCTCACCTTGAGAAAGGGGCAGCTCGAGCCGTATGGCGCGGACGGTGCCGGCTTGCGAATCCACCACCCTCTCGAGTAGTCGCACGCCGTCCATCGCGCCGGCTGTTGCGGCTTCCATCCCCTTTGCGGTTGCTGCTGCGTTGACGAATCTGACGTCACTGGCGGAAGGAGAGATGCGATAGCGGCAATACTGACAGCGGCCGTCAGCATTGCAAAACTTTGTCGGCTACGCGCCATTTTAGTCAACGGGCGAGGAGGATTGTGGTCGTACTAAGTGCCAATCATAAATGATGAATAGAGCAGCAGGTGACTAAAAGTACTAAGGACGTGGACCTACTTCGAAGCCTACCAATATTCCAAGTCTTGCGCATTCTAGCGAGTTTCACGTGCCAAGAGGTAACCACGGAACGGAAGAGGAGAGTAGGAGTGCGCCCAACATCACTACTGTACGGAAAAGTATGGCACATGTTCAGCAGAGGGACCTGCTCGAATCGCAGCGTAAGGTGCGGCATGGATGGTTGGGTGGCTGGGGGGGGGCTTGCCTTGGCCTAAGGGGGGGAGAAATCCCTTGGGGAGGAGAGGAGAGCGCCTCACACCAGGCACAACAACACGCAGGTACAGTGGCACGGAAATGTCAATTTCCGAGTCGCCCCTCCTGATCCGTGAAGCGGCTCGGGGCTCGTGAGATTCGTCAAGCTGTGACAGCATGCCTTTATAGCCGTCGGATGTGGTGCCTATCGACGTGTCGTCACTCGTTACGCTCGATACGGCTGCGGCACACCCACAATACGCAGGAACAGAATACGTGACCGATCCGATTTTAGTCCAATCCAAACGCCCATAGCGAATTTGGCACCAAGAACAAACAGTTTCGCTTACAAGAACTTCACCAGCTAATATCCACAAAATGAGAGACTTCTAAACATGAGTAGCGCTAGCTGGACAAACGAGTTCACAAACGCGAGGAAAACCTCGAAGGCGCAAGTACCTAGCTAAACAATTCTGACATCGAGGGGTAGTGTCAGACGACCTTCCCCAGACTAGTGTCAATTCCATACATCTCCCCTCCTTCCCCTCCTCAAGTCCAACCATGCAATTGCCCTGTCTTGACATGATAGATGATAGCTGTGACGACACCAAGGATGAAGCCCCCAACCACCTGTAGAGGGGTGTGTCCCAGGAGCTCCTTCAGCTTCTTCTCACTGATTGGATGGCCCTCAAGCATTTCCTCTACCACCACATTTAGAACCTGACACACAGACAGCAAAGGAGGGATTGTTAAATAAAAACGGATTGAATGTGATAGCTAGAAAAGCACACGGCGGGGAATCTTTTCTGATGGTTGTACAGGTTGAGCAGCGCATCACAAGCTCGTTTCACACAAGGACGGACTATGCCCTGACCCTGGCTCGCAGTCCACTGCAGAAACACTTGTCTATCTCGGCCACGTATCTCTGCCTGCACACCATTGGTGACTTAAAGCCTGCTCCGGTGACTGCTTAACACATGGAAGGAGCGTAACTCTGCTTGCACCTTGGTGTGGTAGCGCCCGTTGGCGCCATGACATGCTAGCTGCTTTAGAGTTGGCTTCTAGCAACATACCTCTGCTTGCACAGAACCGACCCAGTCTGCTCTGCACAACAAAGAAACGCACCTCTGCTTGCACCCCCGCGTGGTAGCGCACGTTGGTGGCGTCATACATAATGATGAGGGAGAAGGCCAGGCAGACGGGGAACAGCGGCCCCCCCACGCCGTGCAGCAGGGCGACGGAGGTGGTGACGGCGACGCACAGGGCGGTGTGGGAGGAGGGCATGCCGCCTGATGACACAACCATCCTGATGTCAAACTTTTTTTTGTAATAAAGATTTGTGAAAACCTGGAGGGAAAGGTGCGGATGGAGGTTGGAAGGATTTGAGAAAAGCGGAGGTGCTTGGATGGGTGAGACGAAAGTGAGGGGTGGGGATAGCAGGTGAAATGGCAGAAAGCATGAGGAGTCTGCAAACGTTACTCAAGCCAATGAGCAGTGATGAAGGGTAAATGTCTCGCAACAGAAACTGGGAAATTGGGACAAAATGAAGCAGTTACGTGAGCGTGCAGCACAGGAATGGCTCTTGAAAAAATGTCTTTCTCTGTCAATGGCTTCTTTCTCTTTAAAAGCCATTCTCCTAAAGTCTCTCAAGTAGAAATACCATACTTCCTCCTTGTTCGTTCATTAGGGCCTAAGTCGTGATGATGAAGGCACCAGTGAAGAATGCGTCAAATGACATGGTAGCTCACCTTGAGGATTTGTGCGAGACCCCACGCAATAAGAGCCGACATGAAGGTGGGGTTTGCTCGGAGGTCAGATACGAAGGTCGTCAGGGTGCTCTTGATGGGGATTGACAGCGGCACTGCTGAAACAGCCGCGAGTGACAATAGCGAGGGTGATGCTCTGCATCGGACACTGTCGAAAAACGTCGCTTCTAGCCGTTCCTCCTCCGTTTGTCTTTGCTGACCGCCGTCTTGTACGCTTATTGAGGCTGCTTCTGCCGCGTCTCGCAACGCTGAAGCAACGGATACGACAGCAGCCACCGCAGTGGCCACCGTTGATCTTAGAAAAACGAACGGCCGTGAAGCGCTAACGTTTTTAGCGGTTAAGTCTGGCATCGATGATCGAACAGCCATAAGCCTACAGCGGCTCGGAGACATGTGGTTACCACCTAGTGCAGACGTGGACGATGCATTGCCGTGACTCGACCTCGCAGTGCCAGCGAACTTTGAGACGCTTACAGTCCTTAAAGCAGCCTGTGTCCTGACGGCTCTGGAGACCGTCACTGTGCTAGTTGATGGGCCAGCACAGTGACTGGGGAGTATGCAGCTCGCCTCCATTGCCGGAGACTAGGAACTATGCTTTAACTACCAGGAGAAGGTTGTGGATTTGCAAGCGACGGTAAGAATGGAGGAGAATGAGACCACTGAAGTGAATGGGACTACTGAAGTGACTCCGAGGACTCCAGGAGGAACGAGTGCTAGCAAGCAACGACAGGCGAACCGCTCGCACTAAGGAAATGATGTAGGCGAGCAAACCTTGAAATCGTCACACAAAATCCTCAAATTCCCAAACTCGCTGACAGGAGATCAGAACTCCAGGAGCACTCAGCGACTCATCTCATCAGGGATCAGCGGTCTCAACACCTAGAGAGATCCTCTTCATCTCCGCCCTGCTGGCATTGTTTGGCGATCGACCAATCACAAACGACTGATGGAGGGGAAGCGGGCACGGGAGGAATATGTGGCAGGCTCACTGCTGTTGTGGATAATTATCCAGCCACGCACGCAGGCCATTCCTTGTGGGCACGGTGAACGACACCCCCGGCAGAAGAGGAAAGGTGTCTCGCACAGCCATTGAATTTGTGGAAGAACGGATTCCGATTGGTTGGCCAGAGTGCGACGGAGCTGACAAGGGCGCTGGGAGTCCAATCAAAACTGAGATTGGGCTGACAGAATCTTCTGGTGTTGACTCCGCTGTTAGAGTTACCCGACTCAAATCTAGCTCCTAGGACTTTATAGACAATTCACGCAAGGTTTTATACAAGACAAATATTCATGATGCATCATGGTCAACAATCAAAACACTCTATCAACGGCCTGATCAACAAAGGAAAGATTTACACCAAGACCTGATAACGGTACTGCACCATGTCGTCTGAAAAAGAGAAGCAAAAAAAGTGGGATTCAAACAAAGCTAGCTGTGGAAAAATATGTACTCAGGATGTCGAGAGTGGGATTTGAACCCACGCCCTTTCGGACTGGAACCTTAATCCAGCGCCTTAGACCAACTCGGCCATCTCGACGTTTTAAAGAAGAATAATAAAAATTTTAGTTCATAATTTGACTGCAATTCGCCTAGGTTCCAAATTCTCCAAATTCTCCAAAATTTCGCTGTGCAGATTCACAATTGACCGCGCCTCCACATGTGGTTTTCGCTCGCAGCGCAGTGACGACGAGCCGCGGGAATTGCAGTTCGGAAACATGTCTACCGACAGACGCATGCCCAACGTTCACCCGCTCAAGCCCCTCCTCCCTTCCCTACCTCCGTTTCACCACAGCACATAAATCTGAAGGGTGTTTTCAACAATCGCAACCTACGCCCCATCACAAGTCACGTTGTGCATCTGCCCAACTTGTTTTGAGGGAGCTCTTCCTCCAAGACCTCTCTCGAGTGAGTCGCCACAAGTCGCCTTCGACGTAGCAAGATGGCTTTCAGCGCTACTTCGCTCCGCTGTTCTGTTTGGATCGTGCTTCTTTTGACGACCTTAGCTCCCTCAATCAGAACTTTGTCCGCTGCAAGCTGCCCGTCGTTCGCGGGGCCTCAGGCAGCCTGCGGGGCCAAAACCTGCGGCCGTTTCGTGTTTCGTGGAAAGTTTAACGTATCTTCGTCAAAGAAATTTCGGCTGCCTGCGGCTCGAAATGGCCTGAGGCTCGGGAAGGCGGCGCAACCAGGCGACTGTTGCAACAAGTGCCGAGAGCAGGCGAACTGCAGTTACTGGAACTATTTCGCAGAAATGGGGTTGTGTTACCTCTACACCGCCGGCCTGTGCAGCAGCGACAATTCTGCCGAAATCAAGCGGACTGTCTACACCCCCAAGGATCCGATCTCCTAGTACGCTTTCCCTTCACTCTGCCGCCATTCCAGCCTCATTGCCCGTGATTGCTGGTCCTTTTCGCGTGTCCGTGCTCGCAGCTCGATAGCAAGATGGCACTGATATACCACTAGCTCTCACAACGGGCTGACTATGATTCTGACGTGTTGCTGCTCCGTGCCTGTCATTGCAGTGTCGGCGGGCGGTGCAACGGCGATGCTCCCATGAAGGAGAAACACACGCCAGCAATTTCATCCTCGTTACAAGTCTCGCTCCCCGAGCGCTCCTTCTGCCTCTTTTCGGATCCCGAGCTCCATATCAACATGCGCCTCGGCGGCTACCTCGACCGCCGCACCACGCTCACCAACCCCGCCAACCAGCCCACGCCACGTGTCTGGATCCGCGAGCTCGGCTTCGTGTGGAGATCTCCGACGGAAGGCGATGCGACGAGTGGAAAGAGCGGCAAGGAGGGACCAGTGCACAATATGCGGTTCGTTGCTCGTCGCGGGCCGCAGGAGGCGCGAGGGGAGGGCTACCTGGCCGCGCTGGAGGTCGACGGGACGCTCGTTCCACGGCTCATGGTGAGCGCTCCTTCCGATTTGTGCTGATTTCTCTCAATTTCCAGCGGCATGACGGCAACGGCTAGCGCAAGATTCACTGGCTCCAGATTGTACTGATGCTCAAGAAACTCACGAGTTTAAACCCACCCTCTTCCCCCTCCCGCCCCCACCCCCCCCCCCAACCCCTGGTTCTGCTCCTGTCTCCCTTCTCCGTCTTCGCAGCTGGGGGACGAGCTCTCGCTCTTCGACGGCCAGGCCACCGTCACCTTGGACGCGCACGAGAAGTCGGGCCCCGGCGGTGCTGACGTGGACAAGTACAAGATCCGCATCGAGGGCCTTCTGGAAGCCGAGGTCCGCGTGCGCGCCGCGCACCCGCTGCTGCAGCGCGACGGCGACGCGATGGTGCATCTTAATCTCGAGCTGGAGCAGGTGCACTATTCCATGGACGTGCACGGCGTGCTGGGGCAAACGTACCGCGACGAAGCTATGGAGGAGGGGAGTAACTTAGATTACTCGGTGATATCAGCTCTGCTACATGAGACCGCCCGGGCAGAGGAGACAGCAGAAAGCCAGGCAGTGGTTTCAATTCCGGAGCAGCAGAAAGGAATTTCCGAAACCCAGCAGACTGAGGGATTCAGCTCGGTTTGGAGCGGTAAGCTCCAGGGATCCCCTAGGGATTACCAGGTGTCGGACATTCTGCGTGCGGATTGCAAATTCGCCGTTTTCGGGAAGGAGCAGCCCGCTCCCGAAGTGCCCGAGGAGCAGTTTTTGGATTCGGATCACGCTGACGTGGACGGTGAAGATGATGGCATCAACGGTGGAGATCGTGAAGCGGATTTGGAGAGATTGGGGGGAATTCTGCGAACAGCTGCTTGAACACCAGAGAGGCAACTAACAGACTAGTTCGCATAGGGGGGAGGAACACCTGCGAACAGCTGGGTAGCATAGGGGGCGAAGGCATAATTAGGGCACCAACAGTTCATTGGTGCTCTTCCTGCCGTCTTGCGCATCCTTTCTTAGAAGCCTGGAATGGTAGCTAACCATTATTGACAGTGGCGATTTTGCTATGACACAGGCGTATCAATGGAGTGCTATGATACAAGCATCCAAGCTCCTCTGGGGAATTTCAGCAAGGTTCCCAACGAGCAAATATATGTCATTCAAGAGAAGACACCAGAAAGCTGGAATGGGCGCACGCCTGTCAGTCTAAACGCTGCTGGCATTTGGAGCGTTTCCTGGTCAAATCCCAACTGTGAATCAATTGCCCAAGATCTGCTAGCTTTCTCATCAGTGGAGCTTTATTCCTGCTCTGACAGGGATGAGCTCTGCAAGTGCAATACCGTACGCCAATCAGTGTACTAGCTGTTGACAGCTTCTTTGCTTAAGTGAATGACAAACAAACCACCTCCCCCCCAAGAAAAGTATGCTGTAAATCCTGTAAAGCCAATATTCGTGGACAACTGTGTCCATAAAGGGTAGTATGCTGAGGTTGCTACAAAACAATCGGAGCAAATATGTGAAACTCCAAGCCAATGTGAAAACAAACTAGGTGAGCCGGGGGAGTGTGCCAGCAACAACAGCTAGACAAGACAAGCCTAATCAATCATTGACTTCCGTCCCCTGTGCCCTCACCGGAGCCACCATCACCAGCAGCATCCTCAGCAGCCGAATCTGCAGCCGCAGCAGCAACAGCATCGGCTGCAGCATCAGCAGCAGCTTCAGCAGTATCAGCTGCAGGATCACCAGCAGCATCCCCAGCCCCACCAGCATCACCGCCAGCAGCAGCAGCATCAGGGAACATGGATTTGGGCTTTAAGAAGCTTTCATGAACAAAGGAGAGCTCGTAACAGGAGCTGCAGCGGGGGTTGGCCTCTGCATTGAAGAGCCGATAGCCCATGTCTTCCAATGGGAAAAGGACCTGCGTGGTCCTGGCCACGTGGCGGATTCTGATTGAGCAAATGGGGGGCACAGGAAGTAAAGGGTAAGCACAAGCAGAGTCACAGGAGGCAGGATGATGAGCAATCTACTGACACGCGAGAGCAGGAAGCTGAGAATTGATGCATGCACAGGGGTCCTTATACAAGCATCACTTTCTGCAGCAATAGTAATGAAATGGCACGGTGCAGTAACGAGTAACGAGTGACTCACTGGTGAATCTCCACCAGGATTTGGTCGGCCGGCGGATTCTCCTTGCCAAACGCATTAAGGAGGTCCTCCATAAGACGCTCCTCACAGCGCTCGCAGTCAATCTGAGGAGAGAGAGGGCGAGAGAGAGAGGGGGAGAGAGAGAGAGAGAGAGAGAGAGAGAGAGAGAGAGAGAGAGAGAGAGAGAGAGAGAGAGAGAGAGAGAGAGAGAGAGCGAGAGAGAGAGAGGCACGACAATCCAATGAGCAAGGGCGAGCATTAAGGAGGTCCTCCATGAGGCGCCCTTCACAGCGCTCACAGTCGATCTGAGACAACCAGACACCAAAATGGGAGGGAGAGTAGAGTACGTAAGGGGGCAGGGAGGCATGAGGTGGGGTGGGCAGCAACAGACGACCATGAGAGGTCGCCCATGAGGTGCCCCTCACAGCGCTCGCAGTCGATCTGACAAACCAATTGGAAAGGGGTAGGGTGAAGGGAAGGGGAAGGGCAGGCCAGGGCAGGGGAAGGGGACGTTTAAGGGGAGGGGGAAGGGGAAGGTGAAGGGGCAACCCAAAATAAGAATGCATTCTTTTATTCCAGAGAGAAGGGGTTTACACCTTGAGGACGTCCCTACGCCCCTCTCTCTCATCTTGAGCACGCCCCCCTAGCCCCATGGGAATGCATCTCAGAATGTGCTCCGCCCTTACTGCTGGGCCTCATTGCCCCTCTCAACACTTACCTTGAGCACGTCAGCATGCGAGTGGTTCAGCTTCCCCGTGAGCTGAGCCAGCGTTGAAACCCGCTTTTCCAGCCCCAAGGGGATGATTCTGAGGATGTGCTTGCTTGGCCCTCAACCCCAGTGCGTTATCTTTCGTCGACTCAAAACGCTCCCAGCCCGATGGGGATGCACCTTAGGACGTGCATCTTGAGAAACACACCTTGAGTTCGTCGCACACCGCTTCCCAGGGGGGCGCCCCTCCTCAGAGCCGACAGCTGCTTGCCCGCCCCCAGCTTAACGGGGATGTATCTCAGAATGTGCTTGGCCCGCCCTCAACCCCAGTCTGTTTTGAGTCGACTCAAAACGCCCCCAACTCGATGGAGATGTGCCTGCCCCTCATTGCCGGCCCTTATTGTCCCTCTCACCTTGAGCACATCAACATGCTAGTGGTTAAGCTTCCCATAAGCTGAGCCAGAGTCGCAAACCGCTTGCCAGGCGCGCCCCTCCTAAGAGCCGACAGCTGCTTGCCCGCCCCCAGCCCGATGGGGATGTATCTCAGAATGTGCTCGGCGCTCAGCCCCGGTCTGCTTTGAGTCGACTCAAAACGCCGCCAGCCCCATGGGGAAGTCTCTCAGAATGTGCCTGGCCCTCATTGCCGGCCCTTATTGTCCCTCTCACCTTGAGCACGTCAACATGCGAGTGGTTAAGCTTCCCCATAAGCTGAGCCAGAGTCGCAAACCGCTTCCCAGGGGCGCCCCTCCTGAGAGCCGACAGCTGCTTGCCCGCCCCCAGCCCAATGGGGATGTATCTCAGAATGTGCTTGGCCCGTATCGCTGCTGCCTGCTGGTCGTCTAAGAACGGGTCGAAGGTGAACGCCTTGGTGCCCAGACGGGCTCGCACCGCCTGCTCAAAGGAGGTCTCTCCCGCGCTGCCGATGCTGAAAGGGAAGTGAAGGGAAAGGAAGGGGTTGGAGGGTGCATGCATGTGAGAAGCTGCTGGCGCTGGTGTCGCAACTGGAAGTGTGCCAAACCTGTGCTCCCAATACTGCAGGGAGGGGAAAGGAAAGGGAGTGGAGGGTGCATCTCAGGTATGTGCTTGCCTTGTTTATAGAGTACAGTGTGATACATATTCCGTCTTGAGTCGACTCAAAACGAAATTACTATCACACAGAGGGTGAATCTCAGGCATGTGCTTACCTTAATCATAGACTGCAGCCTTCTCCTCCGTCCTCCTCATAATCTGGCGCTCATTTACCAACTGAAAGTGTGCCGCTCCTTCTCATGGATAACCCTTTCGCCGCCATGCCTCCCCCTTTCCCTCATTCGTTCACTTTGCCCCCTCTCCCCTGTCCTCCTCCCAACCTCCCCTTTGTGGCGCCTCAAAAGCTTCCCCACCATGTCTCCTCTCTTCCCTCTTCCGCTCTTCTTGTTCCCCCTCCCCTGTCCTCCTCCCTACCTCTTCATCCGAAGTGCCTTTTGAGTCGACTCAAAAATAACCCTTTCCCTGCCATCTCTCCTCTCTTCCCTCTTTTGCTCTTTATGTTCCGCGTCCCCTCTCCTCCTCCCTACCTCTCCATCCGAATCTTTTGTCCTCCAATTCGTCTTCCCTCACATTTACACGATCGGCTGCCTGCCTTCCCCCCTCAGATTCCGAATATTCCATTCCCCTGTCCCCATGCCCTCACCTGTACACGATCGGCCGCCTGCCTCCCGCCCTCAGCTTGCGAATGTTACACACCCACTGCAGGGGGAGACAGGGGCGGGCGCAGGGGGAGACAGGGGCGGGCGCAGGGGGGAAATGAGAGATTTCTTAGAGTGCTCAAAAGCTCATCACGATTGGTCGCCTGCCACCCGCCCGCCATTATAGATACAGGGGGGTCGATGCCGGGGGCAGGGGGATTGAGGGTAGAGGCAGGGAGATCCAGGAATGGCAGCAAGGCATTACCTTCCCCACAAAGCCCCTCCCCACTACAGTGACTAGCAAGACTCACCTTGCCTCCCTCTCCGTCCGCCCCTCCCCCACCCAAGCGCTCGGCGCGCTTACAGGGGTAGATGGGGTGGCGTGAGAAAGACCTCCTTGATCTTCCCGGGCATTCCCAAAGGGATGATCCCACTGATGCCTATCGCATCAGGCCTTCCCCGGGTCTCACCTTGCCTCCTTCGCCGTCCGCCCCTCCCCCACCCGAGCGGTCGGCGCGCTTGCAGGGGTAGGTGGCGTGAGAAAGCCCTCCTTGATCTTCCCCAGCTCCCCTCTAAGGCTTATCCCGCTATAGATTTCCCCCCTAAGGCTTATCCCTCTAAAGATTTAACCCCCTAAGGCTTATCCCGCTAAAGATTTAACCCCCTAAGGCTTATCCCGCTAAAGATTTAACCCCCTAAGGCTTATCCCGCTAAAGATTTAACCCCCTAAGGCTTATCCCCCTAAAGATTTAACCCCCTAAGGCTTATCCCTCTAAAGATTTAACCCCCTAAGGCTTATCCCGCTAAAGATTTCCCCCATAACTGCTATCTCACGTTGTCTCACCTTGCCTCCTTCACCGTCTGTCCCCGTGCCGCCCAGCCGCTCGGCGCGCTTGCAGGGGTACGTGGGCGTGAGGAAGACCTCCTTGATCTTCCCGGGCTTCCAGCGCGGGAACGGCGGCTCGGGGCGCTTGCCGCCCGTGAGCTCGTTGCGACGCGCCAGGCGCATCTGGGGGGGGAATGGGGCGGGCGGGAGGGGGTGGACGGGAGGAGGGTGGGGATGGGGGGGGAGGGGGCGGGGGAGGCATGGCCTAAAGCGGGCGCTTGCCGCCCGTGAGCTCGTTTCAACACGCCAAGCGCATCTTGAGGAAGAGGGGGGGAGGGGGGGGGAAGGCATGGCCGCCCGTGAGCTCGTTTCAGCGCGCCAGGCGCACCTAGGCGCGGAGGAGGGGGTTTGGGAGTTGGTGGTTGGGAGAGGAGAGTATGGGGGGGAGGGGAGTCCTACGCCCCCATGTTAGTAGTTTCGTTTTGAGAAGCCCTCCCCTCTCGTCTCAAGCCGACAATAATGCCACATCTGGGGGGAGGTAAGCCCTCCGCGCGCGAGCTCGTTTCGACGCGCCAGACGCATCTGGGGAAGACGCTGGGGAAATGCCGGCATGAAATTGCGTCATACCATGGCAAGTACATGGAAATCTAGCCAGATCTTCGCCCTGTTTTGACGGAAGCTATCAAATATAGGCACCACGACATTGACTAGATCTTCAACGATTTCCCCACCAAGAAATAACGCCACTTGAAATTGATGCATATTTCCGAAAAATAAACCCTTTCACCTGCTAACTACCTTTCCCCTGTGCACATTCTTAAAAATTCATTCATAAGTACCAATCTGTGCTGGGTTCCTTTCAGACGTCTCGTGAATAGATTCCAAGCACAGTCCGCCGCAGCACATTCAGATTCTTCGAAGCGCACATCCTCACCCGGTACTCCGCCTCCGCGCTAACACATCCTCACCCGGTACTCCGCCTCCGCGCTAACATACTCCCGCTTTTGAGTCGACTCAAAAGGATTCCTTCAGACACCTCGAAGCACAGTCCGCCGCAGCACATTCAGGTTCTTCAACAGCGCACATACTCACCTGGTACTCCGCCTCAGCACTGACATACTCCTGCTCCTTTTTGCTCAGCTTGCCTCAGATCGACGCATTGAGACATTTCAAAATAGAGCTGTCAATCTCACCTGGTATTCCGCCTCCGCGCTGACGTACTCCTGCTCCTCTTTGCTCAGTCGCCTCCCTTTCGGTCCGTGCTCCACGGGCCGCGACAGATCGAAGTCCGGGAGAAACGGCGCCGCGCCGACGACCTTTCCGAACACCATTTCCCCCCCCTCCTCCCCCTCCGATCCGCCTTCCTCCATCACGTCCGCGCTTTCCCCGCCTCCGCGCGGGTTCTTTCCGCCGGGCTGCGCGGACGATTTTTTAGAGGCGATTGTTGCGCCGGTGTACGATATGACTAGGATGACGCAAGCGGCGGAAATGAGGAAGACTATACAGGGGATTAACGATCTGGCCCCCCCTTCGGCCTTTTTGCGGCCGGCTTTAACGCGATTCATCTTGACGTTATCTGATAAATGTCGAGGACAAGCCTAACAGTGAGCTAACATGTGTGGCTGAGAATTGCAATGGGGATGATTTCTAGGCTGACGTTAGGTGTAGATAGGCGCCGATAGCGAAACGCGGGGATTTCGGTAGCGCAATTTGAAAGGAACCTTCCGCAGACGACCCCCCAAACCAGCCTATTTCTAGACAATCGCTAGGACAATTGTCAGTCGCTATTGTCAGTAGCTTCAGCGAGACAGCTAAAGCCGTAACAAAACTTGCTCTCCAATGAACTAGCGAGAGCTGCACACCCTAGAAGCAGGGGAAGTGCTGGGCCATGAGAATATGCTTCTTTGAAAATGACTGCCTTGGGGATTATTATATTCTGCAGCGCTGTTCTGCCGCCACTGTGCTAGTCGGTAGGTAGGTAGGTATTCTGGTCTGGAGCTTGGTCTGGACTGCCTTATTTGGTCGGTCTGGCGTGACCAAATTGGTCTGGCATGGCAGGAAACAGATGAACGAACCAGATTAGCTCTCTAACCAAACGAGAGGCTTTGCCAATATAGATCGAACGGTTCAGATTTGCGACGCTGCGACTTGGGAAACTCCAAGATTTGGGGTTGGGTTTGGTTGTAACTGGCGAGGCCGACCGCAGGTGCCTTGTGGGGAGGAACAGACAGTCCCCATGATCGGCTGAGTCACCTGCGAAGGTAGGGCGTGTTCATAAGTCTTGTCTATTATCCAAGGAATATATTCCCTAATTGGTAATCAATTCTGGTTACACATCGATTCACTCCGTTATGAATTAATCAGAGTAATAACAGGTAGTGTAATAAAGGAGTCATGATTCAAGAGTGCTGATAAAAATGAGGGCCTAGGCATTTATAGGCACGAACAGGGCTAGCCGAGAACCACGCGACAGGTTGGGGCGGTCCGGTTGGCGAAAGCTACGGAAGCGCCGCATGTCTAGGTTTGGGTTCGCGAAGTGGTTCGGGACCGAAGAAGTTGGCCGAGCCTGGACTTCCGAGAGTCGATGGCGTACGCGCTGTAGTCGAGCCCAGTAAGGAAAAGGGAATTTCCTTACACCACCCTGTTAAAATTATATAAGTTATAATTTAATATAGGCTTGGTAGGTTGTTACTGAACCTTTCTGTAGGGGGTACAAACCCCTCCTTGTACTCCCCTCTCTTCCTAATCCAACTTCCTTTCTTCTCGACATCCTCTCACCTCCTAGATCCGTTTTTCCTCACGCAATTCCATGGCGGTCTTCTTCCTAGTATCCTAGCCAACCTAGCCTCCTAAGTTTAAGAACCTTTAGTCCTAAGTTTCTAAGATGGTATCAGAGCAGGAGATCCTCCCTGTTGGATCGCCTCCTCACGCTTCCGCAATTTACTCCTCGCTCTCATTAGCTCGAGCGGCCATGGCGGCCGCGTTTTGCTGCAGTGGCGACGTCGCGCTGCCACTGGCCGCGTCGTGCCGCGACCGGCTCGACGCACTGCCGTGGCGTCGGGCCGTTGTTCTGCAGTCGCAGCGTCGACGTCCCGCTGCGGCATCGACGCTGCCTCTGCCGTCGCGACGTCGACGTCCTGCTGCAGCGTCGACGGCGCCGTCGGGCCGCAGCCGGTTGCGTCGACGCTTTGCCGTGGCAGCGTCACCTTGCTGACGTTGCAGCGTCGGCGTGCCGCCACAGCGTCGACGCCGCGCCCTGGCGGCGTCGTCATGCTGCCGCGGCAGCGTGGATGGGCGGCAGCGGGCAGCACGCCGTCGTAACCGCCACCTGCCCGCCCTCCTGCCAGTAAGCGCCGCGCCACTTATGGCGCGTCGCTGAAGACTCGCCTCGCCCCGCCCCCTCCCCTCCCCCCCCCACCTGCACCTGCTTCCCCTGCATCCCCCCCTTTCTTGCTGCAGCCGATGACTGCCATGTGAGGGACCTCTCCACCGCCGAGGAGACAGGACATGCCGCCGAGAGGGCGGGGGCCGCCGCACCAGCCTCTGTCGTTCGAGCCGCCGGCGCCGCCGCTGTTGCCGCAGGCCTGGAGCCGCCGCACACCGCCGCCGCCGCCGCCGTCGTCACTGTCGCTGCTGCCGCCATTGCCGTCTCAAGGGGCCGTGAGACCTACCCTCTTCCGGAGTCGTTGCGGCTCCTGCTGGGAATGGGGGTGCTGGGCTAGGGGGTGTGGGTGTGGGTGTGGGTGTGGGGGTGTGCGTGGGCTTGACACTACCAAGCCTAGGGGGTGTGTTAAAATTATATAAGTTATAATTTAATATAGGCTTGGTAGGTTGTTACTGAACCTTTCTGTAGGGGGTACAAACCCCTCCTTGTACTCCCCTCTCTTCCTAATCCAACTTCCTTTCTTCTCGACATCCTCTCACCTCCTAGATCCGTTTTTCCTCACGCCATTCCATGGCGGTCTTCTTCCTAGTATCCTAGCCAACCTAGCCTCCTAAGTTTAAGAACCTTTAGTCCTAAGTTTCTAAGACACCCCCCCTCCTTCCGGGATGAGACTACCCACATATGGGACACATCGTCGGTGTAAATAGTCCTGCACTGCCCTGTTTTCGCCGAGCCTAGTTGCAGGAACCCAAAGGTCGTCATCACTCGTGTGATTGACCCATCGTACAAGGAAATCAACGGCTGCTGTATCTCGATGTCCCCGTACGCGATGAGCGAGAATCTTGGACAGCTCTCTCCTGAGCTCTGGTGCTGGGTTAACCGTAGGATTGATGTGTTGACGGTCGAGATTGGTCGCACTCGGAACGAACGGTCGCAGGAGACTGACGTGGAACGAATCATTAATCCGCCAGTCAATCAGCAGTTGCAGCTGGGCGGTGACCGATGTCACCATGCGAATGATGTCGGATGGTCCACAAAATCTCGGTTGTAATTTATTTGGGAGGGGAATTCCCAAAATTCTGGTGTCGAGCAGGACCAAGTGCCCAGGGGCAAGTGTTGAGTTTCGGCGTTGTCGGTCAGCTTGCTGCTTAGCCCTCTTATTGGCTTTGAGGATGGCATCGGCTGCTTTTTGCTGAAACTGTGGGATGTTTTTTACGAACTGCTGAGATCTTGGTGCCGGGTTTTCCATCGGGGGCGATAGAGGGGTTGTCGGATCTATCCCGTAATTAAGGAACAACGGGGACTGAGTAGTTGTGACTGATGGGGCATTGTTGTACGCAAACTCGATCAAAGGAAGGGCGTCTTCCCATTGGTTCATATCTGTACATATTGTGCGAATCAGCTGCTCTATCGTCTGGTTGGTGCGCTCAGTTTGACCATCCGATTGCGGGTGGTACACCGTGGATAGATGCAGACGTGTGCCGTACTGCTGCCATGTATTTTGTTCAGAAGTTGGGCGTGAACTGTGGGTCACGATCGCTGATGATTGCCAATGGGATGCCGTGTAGCCACACGATGTTCATGAGGAACAGTTTCGTTGTCTGCTCGGCAGTAATTGTCGTCTTGCAGGCGGCGAAATGGGCCATTTTGGTCAACCGATCAACGACGACGAGGATCGCGTCGTTACCGCTTGGGCCAGCTGACAGGCCAGTGACGAAGTCCATCGTCACTCATTGCCAGGGTCGGCTGGGTGGCTCGAGTGGCTGCAGCAATCCAGCAGGTAGAAGCCAGGAAGACTTACTGGCGCAGGAGGTGACGTACTGCTACACGTCTGGTGGCAGATCGGGCCTGTAATAATTACGGCTCAATAATTTTGCGGTTTTATTGATGCCGTAGTGACCCGATAAATTCGAGTCTTGTGCCTCCTGGATCAGTATTTCCCATAGTGTACGGTATGCGGGAACCCAAATCCAATTGGTAACGGATTTTAGATAGTAGGCCCCTTACTTGACCGTCAGTTTGGGATGGCTGTTAGTAGTGAAGAATGGGTCAATACTGTATCCGTGCATGAATAGGCTAGTTAGCAGCGGATTAGCTTGGGTAATTAGGACTGTGGTGGTGTGGACCAAGGGGCGGGCCAGTGCGTCAGCGATGTTGCTAACCCCTCGCTTGTAGGTGACTCTGTAGTGGAAGTTTGACTGGAGGTAGTCGAGCCAGCGAATCTGTTGGGGATTCAGTGTCGGTTGGGCGCGGATGAACTGTAGTGACTTGTGGTCTGTTCGGACTGTCACGTCAGCGCTCGTCAGGTAGCAACGCCAGACCTTGAAAACATGAACGATTGCGAGTAACTCCTTGTCGTGGACAGGATAATTTAGCTCGGCCGGGTTCAGCTTTCGTGACTCGTAGGCGATCGGTTGTAGGCCTTCGCTGAAGTCTTGTAACAAGACAACGCCAACGGCCAGATTGCTAGCGTCGATGATGAGCTGGAACAAACGGTGAGGCTCTGCAATCCGAAGAACCGGCGGTATAGTCAGGAAAAGTTTGAGCTTTTCAAATGCAGCCTGCTGCTCTCCCCCCCCCACTCAAAAAAACGTGCCCTTCTTCAGGAGATCCATGAGAGGGGAAGTTACCATCGCCACGTTCGGAATGAAGCGACGGACGTAATTAACAAACCCCAGAAAACTCTGAAGTTCAGGTAGATTAGCCGGCGGCTTCCAGTCTTGGATTCTCACAATTTTGTTAGGGTCAATTTTAGCAGCGTCGATGGAAATCACGTGGCCCAAAAACTCCAGTTTGTGTTTGAGAAAATCGCACTTAGAACCCTCGGTGATGAGTTGGTTCTGCTGCAGGATATAGAGAACTGCTTCCAAATCCTTCAAATGCTGCTCCCGTATTGTTCTGTAGACTAGGATGCCGTCGAGGTACACGATAACGCACTTATCCAGCAGTGGCCGAAAATCTCGTTCATGGTCAACTAGAATGTCGAAGGGCCGTTTGTTAAGCCAAAGGGCATGACCGTGTACTCGTAACTCCCGTACCATGTCCAAAACGCCGTCTTGTAGCAGTCAACTTCGTGCACGTGAAGTTGGTGGTAACCGCCTCGCATGTCAATCTTCAAGAAAAATCTGGCCCCACGAAGTTGGTCGATGAGATCGTCGACACGTGGGATGGGGTAGCGAGATTTGATGGTAACCTGATTCAAGGCGCGGTAGTCGATACACATACGTAGACCGCCATCTTTCTTCAGGGTGAACAGGATCAGGGCTGCAAATGGTGATGTGCTGGGGCGGACGAAACCTTTCTCGAGCTGGTAGTCCAGATGGCGTCGAAGTTTATCTAACTCTAGCTTAGTCAGCCGCCATCGGGGTCGAACAATAGGCTGCGCGCCGGGCTCGAGCTCGATTTTGTGGTCATGCGGCCGCTGAGGTGGCAAGCCCGCCGGTAGGTCGTCTGATAAAATGCCGGCGTGCTTCCGAATCACTGTTGCCAAATCATCCGGTACAGCTGCGTAGAGTTTGTCGTTGTCGGTCGGCGTATCGACAGCCATTGATGTGATCCATCGAATGGCATACAGTTCCGCTTCTCGAATCATCGCTCGCTTGATAGTCACTGTGCTGACCGTCGATGTGGTTGAGTCTTGACTGCTCCACTTGGGTAGTCCTCGCTACTCGACACTCCACTTCATGCGACAATCGCCCGTCCGCGAGTCGATGCTCGGGTTGTATTCTCGCAACCAATCGCATCCCAGCAGCATGTCGCACCCGTCCAAAGTTGTCACCAGCATCTTCGTCGTGCAGTTGAAATTTTCGCCACATGTGACTCGCACGTGAGGCACGCACTCCCAAATCGCTAGTGGGGTGCCGTCAACCAACCTCGCGTCCATTTCGGGCATGCAGCGTTCCAGCTGCAATCGATGTTTCTTCGCTTTTGTCACATCCATCAAACTGTGGCTTGCCCCACCATTAACAAATATTTTTATGCGGGTGTCGCCAACTCTTCCTTCAACCAGCATAGGGTGATCAACCGGTTGAATCCCCTTATTTAACCAGGAAGGGTTGATAGCCCAAATCGGCACTATAACCTGGTGGGAGTGTTGGCGTTTGGGCGCAGTCAATTCAGTAGGCGGCCCATTAGCTACTGACTGTCTCCATTTTCCGACTGCTTCCCGTCGTTACCTAAGTTCTTCTTCAGCTTCGGGCAGTCCCTCACCATGTGGCTCGGCTGGTTGCAGTGGAAGCAACTTCCAGAAAATACTCGGGCTGCAAACACATCCATGCCGTTGATTGATGTGTGTTGGGGCTGGCCTTGAAAACGATTTCCCTCCCGGAAACCCGTCCTCGCGAGTCCACGCCTTGCGTCCAGCGCATCCGCGATTCGGACAATTTCGTTGAATGATGCCCGGGCTCGCAGCACGATCTATTGCTGAATCTCTGGCTTGTGACCACCCATATAGCGATCGATCCTCTCGTCTTCGCTAAGCCCTCTGATTTGATCGCATAACGCCAAGAACGAAGCCGCGTATTCTTGGATAGAGCCCAACTATTTCCATATCCGAAGCCTTGTGCGAGCGTTTTCGCGCATGGATATGAGCTGGAATCTGCTCTTCAATGCTTCGCCCTACGCTTTCCACGTGCGGATCGTGGCCGACCCAAAGATCGGTTCTGCCTGAGCCGTTGATGAACCGTGCTCCCCATCTACTGCTCGTTGATTCTCTGCTCGTTGATTCTCGTTGATCCCTCGTCCAGATGCATGTGCCACGAGTCGAGTGCCGGTCCCCGCAGCAGCGACACAGCCAAGTTGATACTTGAAGAGTTGTCATTAATACTTACTGCTGTGGAGAAGATTTCCATGGCGAACAGCCAACCGCTAACTGTAATCGTTCTGTCGGTCGAGTTGAACGGCGGTGGCATCGAATGTTTGATTTTAATGGCCGCACGCGACTCGCTGTGGACTTCTTCAACTACTTCAGGTGTCGCGAACGCCCTCGCTTCGCTCGCAGCATCTTCGTCTCAGGTAACAGGCCTTCTCTGACGCGTTTCACTCCGCGTCAGGCGAAGCGACGGGTTTTCGTTGCGCAGCATCTGCACTTTGCTTCCCAGCGTCTCAAACTTTTCGGCGAGTTGTTAAAGCTGGGCCTGCAATGTCGTCACCGTAGCCGCCCTAGCTTGCAACTCGTCAAACTCCTCCTGAGTCACGTTCCTAATACTATGACGGGCAGAGGTTTCCGGCGTGGTAGGCATGCTGGAAATTTTACCTGACAGATCTGAGGGTGCACACCCTTTTAGTTGGAGGAGCTTTAACGAGCTCACCTACCAACCACATGCCAACCCCCTATTCTGTCAGGTCCTCTCCCGATATAAACATACTACTCTAAGGAAGTTTAAGCGGGCAGGAACGGGGCTCTGATACCAGCTGTTATGAATTAATAAGAGTACTAACATGTTGTGTAATACAGGAGTCATGATTCAAGAGTGTCGAGACAAATGAGGGCCTAGGCATTTATAGGCACGAACAGGGCTAGCCGAGAACCACGCGAACAGGTTGGGGTGGTCTAGTTGGCGAAAGCTTTGGAAGCGCCACGCGTCTAGGTTTGGTTTCGCGCAGTGGTTCGGGACCGAAGAATTTGGCTGAGCCTGGACTTCCGAAAGACGATGGCGTACGCGCTGTAGTCGAGCCCAGTAAGGAAAAGGGAATTTCCTTACACACTCAAATACCTAAGTGTGCGTAAATGTATCTCTCTACAGACTGAAACTTTTCGTGCTCGCATTTGTTTGCCCATTACATATATCTATTCCAACCATAATTTGCTTTCGGAGAAAAATATATGAATGTAGTGTAATGCTGGCATGCTATGTTTAGATGAATGCAATGCAACCGTTAGTCGAGTCAATATGATGTGATGCTGAATCAGAACTGATGATTGCATTATTGCGGTGCAACGAAATTATAGAATAGATTTATGCTCTATGTGTAATGAACTGTGACTTAATAGTTCCATTGCTGGTAGTAGTTTGCATGGCATTGTGAAATGCTTGAAAGGTGGTCATGCCTCCATCGTTGCAATGTTTTCACTAGATGCGGAGAAGTTAATAGTGAAGAACAACGTCTCTGCACTGTGGAGGCGCTATCCATTTGGCATTTTCAGGTGTTTCTGACAAAGCCAACTCAACTCACCAACTTCTGTGATTATTCCTGCTGCGACTGTTCCCAGGGGAAGGAGGGGGGGGGTCGGTGGGGGCGTGTTGGCGGGGGAGGTAGCGGGGAAGGGGAGGGAAAGGGAGGAGACAGCACAGTTTTCCCATGCTAGGGCGGTCACTCGTCCTTGCTGGTCAGCACAAAGGCGAGAGCAAAAGTTTGACTAGTCGTCAGTCTTGAAGCAAGTGCGCTCCCTCCCCCACCTGTGTGGTGGGTGGTCTGCTTGATCTGGCTGGTTTGGCCTGGACCGGGAAGGAGTAAGTTTTACCGAACTGTAGCCATGCGTTCATTCCTGCCCGTCGAATTTCTTAGCCAACCACAGCGAACACAATTCGACATCCCACGAGTGGAAAGTTTGTCGTTCCCGCATTCCCTCCCCCTCACCCTGGAACGAATCCCCCCCGACGAAGGATGTCCGCCCGACTGTCCATCCAGACAACATCCGTCGCTCATTTGCTCCATCCGCCCGTCCGTCGGTTCGTGCGCAGGGATTCTGCCGCAAGCCTCCCCCCAGAGTCCCCCCCCCACCAATCTCCGCCTGGACTTTCACCCCGTTTCCCCGTCAGCCCTCCCCCGCCCCGGACCCGAGTTCCTCCCCGCCGCCCTAAATGGACTGGCGAATGGGCGCGGGGGAGCTAAAGAGCGGACAGCGGGGAGCGGAGCGGGGGAATGTTTGGGCGAAACCCTAGGCTTCTGGTTTTGTTGTTTTTAGCTTCCTCTCATCATCAGTCTCCTCTGAGTCTTCTCCCTTGAATCTACCTGAGCTGGCCTGTTCTGTTCTGTCGTGTGCAGTTTATGGCCATTTGGCATCTCTTGACGAGGAAGCAATGTGATTCTCCAGGGTTGGCTGGTGTTTGCGGGGAGAGGGAGGTCAGGTCATGTCATGGACCATGCGTGGTTGGTGGTAGTGTGGGTGGGGGGTGGGAGGGGGGGGGGGGGGGGGGGAGGGAGGGGGCACTGGGGCATGAAGGGAGGATCCCCTCTTTTCCAGGGTCGGACAAAGTGTACAGTAGAGTACTTCGACGGCACGTTCTTGCTACTCCTGCCTAATTTTCTGAATCTGCTACGCTGAGTGTGTGAGCTCCGTGGAACTTCACTCCGTACATCAACCTTCTAGTTATTCCCGTAATCAACTTCAGACAGGCGGCGCGATTTGTCGACATAGACATTTTTGCAGCTCGATGTAGTATCACCAGGACCAGTTCCTAGTTGCGTAGTTCTCTGTCAGGCTTTCCCGCCGTCCAGTTTCGCCCGTGTACCGCAGGCACTACCTTGTCCAATCAGAACGAGGCACGTGGTTTGCCGAAGCCAGCTGTATAGAGGCGTGAACCTCAGTCCAGCTATGGATAGAAATAGACGGCCTTCGAGATCATCGCAGCCCAGAGTGCTCTTCTCGCTCTGCGTCGTCATGGCTCTCGTCGCATCGTCTTCAGCCAACCCGGTGACCCTAAATGCTGAAATAAGTACGCCATCTGTCAGTCTAACTGCCGAAGCGCTCGTTAATGCCGGCTCTCATTCCCTTAACTCGCTTGCTCGAGCCGCCTCTGGTAGGAAGGGAGGGGGTAGGTGGGACCCGAGAAGCGTCACCGTTGATGTTTTATCCGTCTTAGTACCGCCTGAACATTCGCCCGTGATCTGGCTTCCGTTGGTGTTTCATGCGTTTCAAGTTTTCCTTCCGCTCGTTGATCGCTCCCGCTGCATCCCCCCCTCCCCCTCCCCCTCCCCCTCCCCCTCCCCCCGTCCACCCTCTCTCCCCCCTTTCCTTTCCCGTCCAGCGCCAGCGATGGCGAGTCTAGCGACGAGTCTTAGAGTGCCCGCGACGTTCGGCTGGGTGACATCGCGGCAATGCAACTCCGCGACCGGATGGCTAGGAGTCACGTGCGACGCTGACGGGCACCCTATTTCCATGTACGACTGACTGTTACGGTGTTACTCCAATAGCCTGTAGAGCCTGCTGAACCGTTACGGTGTCTCTAGTTCGTTTGTCTACGGTGCTCGAGCCTGGTCGGCGTCGTGGCAATGTAACTCCGCGACTGGATGGCTCGGAGTCACCTGCGACGCTGACGGCCACCCAGTTTCCATGTATGACTGGCGCGTTACGGTGTTACCTCAGTAGCATGTAGAGTCTGTTGCACTGTGACGGTCTAGTTTTTTGTCTAGGCTGGACGACATCGCGGCAATGCAACTCCGCGAGTGGATGGCTCGGAGACACCTGCGACGCTACCGGTCACCATGTTTCCATGTACGACTGTTACTGTGTTACCCTACACCATCACCACGTGCCGATTAACGCGTTGGTCTTGCGTCAGCGGTGCTACTCGGTTTCAGTGTATGGTACTCGGTTTCGGTGTAGGACATCCTCGTATCTTCCGCCATTGTCGCCATCGCCCCCACTCCCCCTGATGCCGCAGATCGTTCAACAAGCCCACGTGGACCGGCGGGTCTCTCCACACGTCCGTCGGCACCCTTAGCCGCCTGCAATCCTTGTGAGTGAGGGGCTGCGGTCCGCTCTTCGGGGATTCTCGTCGAGAGTGTTTGAAAATCCTGGGAAGCCGCGTATTCTAGGTTCTCTAACGCCGACGGTGTTTCTCGTGATAGACATGCTTTTATTTGGTGCGCTTCTACTCGGCGTTCTTCTAATCCATGTGCTTTTAATCGGTGTGCTTTTAATCGGTGTGCTTCTAATCGCCGTGCTTCTACTCGGTGTGCTTGTACTAGGTTGCTCAACAACCTGGACATGACTGGCACCATCCCTACTGAAGTCGGCCGCCTGGCGACCCTCACCGCGCTGTAAGCACCCTCGTTTGAATCACGCTCCAGTGACTTTCCCGTCGTCTTGCCACACCGTGCTGTTTGCTTATAACGAAGCTTTGTTACGCTTCTTCATTTCCCTGTCTGCTCTCACTCACTCTCCCTTTTTAACGCTTCCGTCTTTCCTCCTCTCGTCCTTTGTCCTTTGCAGCGCGTTAAACGGACTCGCCCTTTCGGGACCCATCCCCGATAGTATCAGCTCTCTTACCAACCTCGCGCTCCTGTATGTCGCTCGTTGTGCCTCCCTGTCGCCCCTCTGCCTTGGCCCGTCACCCCTCTGCCTTGGCCCGTCGCCCCTCTGCCTTGGCCCCCTCGCGCCTGCATCCGCTCCGCTTCAGCGTTAAACCGCCTCCCCCCCGTCCTCACCACTCTGCTTCCCCGCATTCCCCGCGTTCTCCCAGTTCCGCGCGTCCCCCCGCAGGTCCATCCCCAGGGGATAATTGAGTGCGCAGATTCCCCCCGTCCCTCGGGCAGCTCTCCCTCCAGCAGCACCTCAGCGCGGGCTTCGCCGCGGCCTTCCTCCTCCCCCGTTTTCCAACCACTCTCCCACCACCCTCCCCCCAGGTCCATCTCCGGCGGATCCCTAAACGGGCAGATCCCCGCATCCCTCGCGCAGCAGTCGCGCCTGCAGCAGCCTAGCATTGGCTCCGCCGTGCCTTTCCTCATTCCGCTTCCCCCTTTGACCTCCCCCCCCTCTTCCCCCCTCCCCCACACTCCTCCCCCCCCCCCCCAGGTCCATCTCCGGCGGGTCCTTAAACGGGCAGATCCCCGCATCCCTCGCGCAGCTGTCGCGCCTGCAGCAGCTGAGCATCGGCTCCGCCGCGGCGTTCAACCGCTTCTCCGCCGTCAGTGGCGGCATCCCTGAGGCGCTCTGCGACATCGCGCCGCTCGAGTACCTGTACGTTGGGGGAAGATGGCGGGGAGGGTGGCGGTCTGGGAAGTGTGCGTGGGGGTTGGGGGCGGTTGGGGGAGGTCGGCGGGGGAGGTGGGGGGGATGGCAGGTGGCGAGAGGGGGGAGGGAGTGCCGTTCTCTGCCATCGGCAGCGGCATTTCCGAGGCGCTCTGCGGCATCGCGCCGCTCGAGATCCTGTACGTGGGGGCAGGATGCGGGGAATGGGGGAAAGGGGGGGTAAGGCGCAAGTGGAGGGAAGTGTGGGGGCAGAATGGGGCGTCAGGTAGCGAGGGGAAAGAGAGAGCACGGAGGGGAAGGGAAGGGCTTTTGAGGCGCCTCAAGGTCAGGTAGCGAGGGGGAAGAGAGGGCACGGAGGGGAAGGGGAGGGCTTTTGAGGTGCCTCAAAAGACGACTTTTGAGGCGCCTCAAAAGTCAGGTAGCGAGGGGAAAGAGAGGGCACGGAGAGGAAGGGGAGGGGCGGGTAGTTAAAGGGGGGTCAAAGGAGAGGCTTACTGGCTGGCTTTGTTCCGGTGTTCGCTGTCTGCTACCCGCCCCTCCCCCTCCCGCACTTCGTTACCGTTCCTTCGCGCTACCCTCTCCTGTGCTCCTCGTTTATGTCCCCCCCTCACTCTGCGTCTCCGCTCTCTCTCCTCCCCCGTGCCCCCTTGCCCCCCTCTGCCCGTCCGCCCCTTCCCCTCCTTCCGCCCCTTCCGCCCCTTCCTCCCCTTCCGCCCTGCTGCCTCCTCTGCCCCTCCCCCCCTCCCTCCCTCCTTCCTGTCGCCCTCGGCTACCCTCCCGTTTTCATACCTGCAGCAACCTGGGCTTTAACCGGCTGCAGGGCTCGCTGCCTCTCTGCCTCAGCCAGCTCACCAACCTCTTCTACCTGTAAGCACTCTCGCCTCAAGCGCACCCGTTTCAAGCACACTCGCTCCAAGTACATGTCTCCTTCCTCCCGCTCTCTCCCTCCCCTCCCCCCTCCGCCTCCAGTGAAATAGTTGGTTCCTCCCCCCCCTTCTCTCTTTAATGTGTGTCTCCCGTGTCGCCCCTACCAGAGCCGCGCCGAGCAACACCCTCTCCGACGTCATCCCACCTGAGATCGCTGCCCTCCCGCACCTCTTCGAAGTGTACGTGCTACCCCCCTCCCCCCCTTCCCCCCCTTCCCCCCTTCCCCCCCTTCCCCCCCTTCCCCCCCTTCCCCCCCTTCCCCCCCTTCCCCCCCTTCCCCCCCTTCCCCCCTTCCCCCCCTTCCCCCCCTTCCCCCCCTTCCCCTCCTTCCCCCCTCCCCCCCCTCCCCCCCTTCCCCCCTTCCCCCCCTTCCCCCCCTTCCCCCCCTTCCCCCCCTTCCCCCCCTTCCCCCCCTTCCCCCCCTTCCCCCCCTTCCCCCCCTTCCCCCCTTCCCCCCTTCCCCCCCTTTCCCCCCTTTCCCCCCTTTTCCCCCTTCCCCTTCGGCCCCACACTCCCTTTCCCCGTCGCCCATTCTCTCCTCGCTGTTTTCCTATTTCTGATTCCTCCTCCCCCCGCCTCCCGTCTCCTCCTGCAAGGACCATCCCAACAACCTTTCTGCCCGTCGTCTCCCCTCACCCTAAGCTCTCTTTCCTCCCAATCCGCCCCCACCCCCCCCCCCTCCCCCCCCGCCCACCCTCTGTCCCCCCTGCAGTGATCTGTCCAACAACCTCCTCACAGGCCCCCTCCCCGACTTCTCCTCCGAGCTCGACTCCCTCACTCTCTCCAAGAACCTTCTCTCCGGCCCCCTCCCCTCCTCCCTCCCGCCCCTCCTCACCTCCCTCGCGCTCAACACCAACTATTTCACCGGCAACCTCCCGCTCTTCTTCCCCCTAAACCTCACTTACCTCGACCTCTCCGACAACTATTTCACCGGAGTAGCCAACGTGTTTGTCGGCAGCAGCCTGTTCTACGCATTCCCAGTGAAATGCGTCGATCTGGGTGCATCCCTGTCCAAGAACTGCTTCTCGGAATCGTCCAAGTGCACTGCACCTGAGGTGCAGCGCAACGCCACGCAGTGCAAGAGCGCATGCGGCACGGTCGTTTGGGATCGGCTGGTCCGGGGGAAGAGCCAGTGCCAGGGGTACGGCACTTGCTACCCCTCGATCCCCACCACCACCACTACTGTCGCCACCTCTCTTCTTCTTTCCTCCCCTTCCACTTCCACTGTGAAACGCCCGAGGCTCGCTCCTGGGTCCCTCCCCCCCTCCTGGTCCTGCGCGTGTGACACTAACGCTGTGATTGTACCGAATAGAGTTGACGCGTGTACGTGCAAGCAGAAGCGATCCTGGCCGTGCGTTGCCCCGGGGCGGGTCAACGGCGGCTGCCCGAAATTCGCCCGCTGCTACCCGTATTACTACTCCTGCCGCGGCGTCGGGTGCTTCTGCCTCAGCGGGTACACACCCACTTATAATGCCCGGAAAGAGGTAGTCCTGTGTACACCCAAGACTGACGCCGCCGCCAGCCGAACCACCACGAAAAGCACCTCGTTGAGTGCGCACGCAGCCTCGGTGGCGGAGCAGCTAGGCTCGGTGAGAGGCGGGGGGATGCTAGGGTTGGTGTCTGGTCCGGCGCGAATGGGCCTGGAGGTGGCAGGGGCGGTGAGGGAGGGGGTGGAGATGCTTCAGGGGAGGACGGAGGAGGAAGAGGAGGCTGGAGCGAGGAGTGTGAGAGGGCCGGCTAGGATCGACTTGGAAGTTGAGTTTGAGACGGCGGAAGAAGCAGAGTTAATGCAAGATCAGGAGGAAGCGAGGGAGGAGAGGGAGCAACAGCGGCAAGAGGGGGTGGGGGAGGAGCAGAGAAGAGGCGGCAGTGGTGAAGTGCTTCACTCGCTCGTGTCTTTCTTGGGGTCTTAGGGTGGTCCTACGTTATGGTGATTTGCCTTGGGGGTCATAAACTGCTTGCTTCTCAGCTCGAGACTCGATAGTCGCCGTGTATGCCTTGGGGTTGGGGAGCATGCATTGCTTCCTCGTGGTGGTGGTGCCTTTGCTATGTGTGTGACAGGCGAGCCGGGTGCTGCTAACTGTGTGGTGGGGCTTTAGTGGTTGCTTACAGGCTAGCTTTTAGACGCACAGCCCTTGAACTAAGGGCAACCTTCTGTGATTGACGGGGTTGGTTTGTTACTATGGGGTATGAATTGTAAGGGTACTTCTATTTAATTCCATTCTTTTGTATGAGCCAGTGCAATACTAAACGAAAATCATTTACTGTAGTGCTAGGTATACCGTAGCAGCAAAGAGCGGATGTCAATCAGAAGAACCTGCCTATTATGTCAGTCTCCCACAATGAGTCTTGACAGACGGTAGTCAGTCAGCCCTCTTCCTCCTCCCATGCATCGTCCACATCAGCACTCAAATGCGACAATCCAATCTTGGGCTTCTTTGCCGGCCCAATCTCCTGCTGCTGCTCAGATCCGCCTTCCTTCCTCTTCCCTCCCTTGTCTGCTCCTCCGCCGTCCCCCCCCTCCTCCCCCTGCCCCTTTCCCTTCCCCTGACCACCCCACTCCCCTTCCTCCTGTCTCCTACTTGCCCTCTCCTTCCCTTCACCATCTCGTTCCCCCTCTTCTGCCCCAGCAGTTGCAACTGCACTCTCTGTTCGCCCCTCCTGCTCCGCTCGAACCTCTGCACTCCTCTCAACCCCTCCCTCCTGTTGTCCTTCCTCCCCTTCCCCACCCTCCCCTCTTTGTGCCTCTTTTCTGTCATCCTCTGCTTTCTCTGCTATATCTCCATCCCCTCTCCCTGCTTTCTTCCCTCTCTCCTTGCCCTTGCCACTGCTGCTGCTAGCCAATTCCGTCTCTAGCTCTTCCAATAGTCTCTTAATCTCCTCGGTCTTAGCTAGATCCGTTGCTTTCTCCCCACTTTTAGTCCGCATACCTAGCAGGTTCGTACCTCCCTTCCTTGCTAGTACCCTAACTACTTCCGGAAAGTTCTTGGAAGCTGCAAAGTGCAGCGCAGTCATCCCCTTTCTAGTGGCAGCATTGGCTTTCGCTCCTTCGGACAGCAGCGCACGCGTGGCGCTGACGTGGCCCTTTTGGGCCGCGAAGTGGAGTGCTGACGTGTCGTCAGCTGCTGCGGCGTTGACTGCCGCCTTGCTGGCACAAAGTAAGGTTATGACGTCAGCATGGCCCGCCCAGGCTGCCAGATGGAGACTGCTTGCCAGTGTAACGCGAGGGGGCAGGGGGGGGGGAGTGGGGTGGGGGGGGCGGGGAGGGGGGGGAGGGGGGATGGGGGAGTTGGGAAATGGGGAGGGGGTGGGGGAGGGGGAAGGTTGGGGAAAGAGGGGAGGGGGGGGGGGGGGGAGAGCAGAATGATGGAGGTTGGGGTGCAGCTTTCCGGCCGGAATTAGGACAGACCTTGAGAATCATGGGAATTAGGTTTAAGAGAAACGCGGAGAACCAGGAGGTAGTTACTAGTCACGGACGGATCAGGAGGTTTAATCGGTCCTTACGGGGTGCGGTTCAGTTTATCGCGAGCGTTGACGTCCACGCCCTCCACCACTATCAGCCGCCGAGCCGCCTCCAAATCGCCGCTCCGCGCGGCCGTGTGAAGATCCATGGCGGTACTGTCCTCAATATAAGCGGTTTCTGCTTTCTGCTGTGCTGTTACTGAATTTCTCCGGCGACACTTCCCCTTTTCTCAGCAGGCTGCTGCGAAACTTCTTCGTCGCCTCGACCACTCACGAGCAAGTAGGAGACGACTGACAAGCTAAAGCTCGACGTCTTGTATGCAAAACTTGGACAGATCTATGAGACTTCGCGGAATGACGAAGGTTCTGTTCTGGATGGCGCGGCTCGTCCAGTGGAGCTACTCGTGAGAGCAAGGCTACAGAATTATGTCAGATCACCGTTATTGGCATTCTCGAGACATTGATTGGGGAAAGCTACTTTGTTACGGACGTTTTTCTATCTCTGCTGATCAGAGAGGAAAGTTCCTCATGGTTACGAGAAATGTTCGTGAGTTGTCGGATGATGTAACCAGAAATTCGAGCAAAGTTGGCGCCAGCGGTCTCGTTGTCTCCCAGTGTTACAGTACACAACACACACACACACACACACACACACACACCCTCTCGCTCGCACTAATGGACACCCTGCGCAAGTGGATCAACGGGCTGGCATGTAGGTTTGATTGAGCCACGTGGATGGCTGTCACTGGTTTGCTTTCCGTTTTCACTTCAGTCCAACGACGTGTGCAACATCACTTCTTGTCCTCTTTCGTGAGAGAAAATCGTCCGAGCTGCAGGGCAGCGCCGACGGGCCGACGAAATGAAAATGTCGGGGCAATCGGCAGGAAGGATGAGGCCAGCCAGAGGTGGAGTGGAGCAGGCCGATCAGGGTATTTACCCTTATTGATGGGAAATTAGAAGTAGCGTTTTCAACGATTCTGTTTTTTTACTAGTGCGGTTTTTTCCCGAATCCGTCCAACTTACTGAAACGGTTTCGCGAGATTCCTTAGCCTAGCGAGTCCCTTTTTTTAAATCCGTAAAGGCTATACTTGTAGTAGGGCAATCTGTAGGGGGCAGCGATATTCCACCCTCCCACACCCCCCTCCCCCCCTTTGATTCCTTGCTAGCCGAGTTTGTAGCGGCCGATTCCTTTTGGTAACGGGATTTCCCGGAGGAATTCCGTCTGTTAACGGGTTATCCTGAGGCGATTATGTTCCCTTCCGGAATACCCTGGGGCTTAGCGAGAGGCCTGGAGTGGGGTGGGGCGGCGGCCTAGGGTCGGTCACTTTCGGTGGTGTACAGAACGCTAGGTGGAAGACCAGCAGCACCCCATAAACAGTCGGAGGAACACACTTCGATGTCCGTGACTTGGGCAGTTGAGATTGCGCGGGACTGGCGCAGAAAAACTAGCGCGGACGTGCCAGATTGACAGTCAGCAAGGAGGAAGAGGGGATCGAATCGAATGACGACAAACACAAGAGACAAAAACGAGAGTCAGGTGGAAGGTTTCAAAACGCGGAATCCCTGGCAAACAACACTAGGACGTTCTCCCCATGAGTCCTGCGACTCGGTATCGCCTTGCCGCACCGACTCGAACCGATCAAAAAATACTCGTTCTCTCTCCTCCTGCACAGTCTTCGGTCCTTGCAAAATGCAAAGCCGGAGTTGTTATCGTGTCGCCATCTGTTTCGGCAGCTGAAAGGTTTTTGCTAGCGGCCCGTTCTTTACTCATCACCCCCCATCCACAGCTCAGTTGCCAGCGGTGTTCGAAAATGTCCGAAGTGCCAGGCACCATTCGGAAGGCTCAATAGGTTTTAAAAACGGCCTAAAACGTTTGGGCAGGGTATTGAGCTGGAAACATACGGGGGGACACGTCCTCCTCACCTTGGAATCTCACGCGACCCCACAGAAGGCAGCCACCGAACCGAAGGCACATGCAGCGTTCGTTTCTGACCCATATCTCACCGAACCGTTTTACGTAGTTATTTGATCCTTTCAAATTGCAATCCACCTCACTCAACCGCAACGCTTAGGACATGCCCTAAACACGATCTTACCTACAATGAAACGAGGACTCTTTAGACCAATCCCAATCCGTGGGGGTCCTTCTTCACAGGTACGGTACACGTGGATTACCTCGAACGGGTTTACCCCGAATGGTCTTGCCGATAGTGCCTGTGGTTCTTGCTTGTCCACTACTGTATATATACGCACACATTCTGCTCTCCTTCCGTGCTCCTGATTTATTGCCAGAGCTCTTTACACCCTCCCCAGTACGCGTTCTTTTTACTTTCCGCTGTGCGCGGTACCGAACACACACGACAATCAGTTGGTGGCGCCCACTAATACGGAGAAACTCGTAGACTGGAGTCGATTAAGAGGGGCCTTTCGTCGTGGCGCGAAATAGCTGATAGCGTTAGAGGGTTTCGTTTCCAGCACGAGAGCACAATTTGTCGAAATAAGAGCCCTGAAAGTCTTCACACTAAAGTAGTACGCTCGAGCTCGAGCCACGTGCCATCCATACTCTTAGAGCTTGCGATCCGCGTGTATTCCTGACGTCACGTATACATCCCAAAATTCGCTCAGTTGGCGTCTGACGCCACAAGGATAGTTCTCCATCCCCTTACTACCGAGAACGTAATCACTTCGACGAAACGTTGTCGCTACGCTGCACATAGTACGCGTTATAGTCCCTCTTGTTGAAGCTATACTTCCTCAAACTGAGAACGCGGCGCTAACTCGAAATGACCACTGATCGCCTTCACACGCGACAGAATCCGAGCAGCTCCGTCACGTCGTCAGCCACGTCATCAGCCACGTCAGAAGCCACATCAGCAACCACGTCAGAATCCACGTCAGAAGCCACATCAGCAGCGGTATCACCCCATCGCTGCCGGCCAACGCGACGTGCTTGCCAGGCTTCAGACCCCTTACGTCATTTTGCTACTAGATTTGGACCTCGTCGATCCGACGCGCAAGTTTCTCGACTTAACACCACCATGGCCTCTCGCACCTTCGCCTCTTTACGGATTGCGCTACTCGCGGCGTCAATCGCGCTGGTCGCAGCGCTGGGGAGACTTCCAGCGGCGGCTGCCGTCGCGCCTGCGCCGGTTGCGGTCCACTCGAGCATGTGTAAGCCGCCTACCTGTTCTTTCAGTGTAAAACCGCGTGCGTGTAATGAGTCTGCTTTTGAGGTGACTTTTGAGTCGACTCAAAAGAAACCGCGTGTAATGAGTATGCTTTAGAGTCGACTCAAAAGCGGTTGCGATCCACTCGAGCATGTGTAAGCCTCCTCCCTGGTCTTTCATCCCGTCTCCGCCTCCCCCGCATCCCGTCTCCGCTTCCCCTTTTAGGCTTTCCGGCTAAAATAAGTTGCGCTGCACTCGAGCAAGGGTACTACCCCTCCTCTTCGTTGCATCTCAGCTTTCCCTTATTGTCTCCCCGTGTGTAATGAGTCGATTTTTAACGAGGTGACTTTTAACGAGTCGACTCAAAAATCAGCTTTCCCTTATTGTCTCCCCGCCTCTCCTTTATCGCATCTCCGCGCCCTTCCCCCCAATCGCATCCCCGCTTCCCCCTCATTGCATTCGCGCCTCCCCTCCTTCCCCCGTTCCCGCTTCCCTTCAGCGCAGCCCCCCTGCTATGCGCACTAGGCAAGGCGCTCAGACTCCCCCTCCCCCTCCCCCTCCCCCCTGCCTCCCTCTTGCCCTTCCCCCCCACGATCCCCCCGCTATTAGCACTGGACTAGGCGTTCAGACTCCCCTCCCCCCTCTCCTGCCGCCCCCCCTTCCCCCGCCCCTTCTCTCCCCTTTTCGTTCACAGTCCCCCCGCTATTAGCACTGGGCAAGGCGCTGAGAGTGCCGAGCAGTTACGGGTGGTCGGGCACGCGTGAGTGTAACGATGGGTGGACGGGCGTTGTGTGCGACGCGGATGGCAAGCCGATTTCAATGTAAGCGCTACTTCTACAGTGATTTTTATATTATGATATTTATATATTGATACTCTTAGGACTGTCCCAAGGTGACTTTTGGGTCGATTCAAGGGCCAATTTCAATGTAGGGGTTACTTCTGTATTGATACTCGTGTGGCTGGGCGCGGGTAGGTTTCTAGAACTTTGCCAAGAGCACGCGCGAGTGCAGCGATGGGTGGATGGGTGGGTGGGTGGGTGGATGGGTGGGCGTGCGACGGTGAAGGCAAGCCGACTGCAGCGTTAGGGTTACTGCCATGGGTGTGCTATGGTTGCGATGGTTTCGATGGTTTCGATGGTTGCGATGGTTGCGATGGTTGCGATGGGTGCGATGGGTGCGATGGGTGCGATAGCATGATATGATAACTGTCATCTATGACTATGGCTGGATGTGCTCGCCGACGCTGTGCTGTGCCCCCATGCACCCATGCACTCATGCACTTATGCACCCATGCACCCATGCATGCATGCAGGCGACAGCTTTTAACCATTGTGCTCCCCACCATCCCCAACACGCATACCACACATGCATCCATGCATCCATGCGTCCATGCATCCATGCATCCATGCATCCATGCGTCCATGCATCCATGCGTCCATTCATCCATGCATCCATGCGTCCATGCATCCATGCGTCCATTCATCCATGCATCCATGCGTCCATTCATCCATGCATCCATGCGTCCATTCATCCATGCATCCATGCGTCCATTCATCCATGCATCCATGCGTCCATTCATCCATACATCCATGCGTCCATTCATCCATGCATCCATGCGTCCATTCATCCATGCATCCATGCGTCCATTCATCCATGCATCCATGCGTCCATTCATCCATGCATCCATGCGTCCATTCATCCATGCATCCATGCGTCCATGCATCCATGCGTCCATTCATCCATGCATCCATGCGTCCATTCATCCATGCATCCATGCGTCCATTCATCCATGCATCCATGCGTCCATTCATCCATGCATCCATGCGTCCATTCATCCATGCATCCATGCATCCATGCATCCATGCATCCATGCGTCCATTCATCCATGCATCCATGCGTCCATTCATCCATGCATCCATGCGTCCATTCATCCATGCATCCATGCGTCCATTCATCCATGCATCCATGCGTCCATTCATCCATGCATCCATGCGTCCATGCATCCATGCATACGTTTATGCTTTTTTCCATGCATCCGTGCATCCGTGCAGACAATTCATGTCAACATGGACTGGAGGCTCCCTCTCTGATGACGTCACCCAGCTCACATCGCTCCAATCCCTGTATGTGACCTAGGAAACCCCCACACATCCAAATTCCGATGTCCGTGTTTTGAGGCGCCTCAAAAGACATCGCTCCAATCCCTGTATGGGACCGAGGATACCCCAACACATCCAAATTCCCATGTCCATCTCCCCGTGCATGCATGCATGTCCAAATTCTCCCGGTGAATTCATGTTCATATCCTCGTGAACTCTGCGGGGTGTGTGTCTGTGTGTGTATACATACATTTATGTATGTACTATTGAAGGCCTTGTATATGTTATTTATATCCTATGTATCCCATATTCCTATATTCCCCCCCACCATGCAGGCTACTAGACAAGCTTAACATGAATGGGGAGATTCCCACAGGCATGGAGAGCCTACAGCTGCTCACAGCGCTGTGAGTCACTCGCACTCGTTATAGTCACGGCATTCGTTACAATCATGGCATTCTTTATAGTCATGGCATTCGTTACAGGCATGTACCACTAGTTACATACTCACATGCCGCTCGTTTTACTCGCATGCCGCTCGTTTTACTCGCATGCCGCTCGTTTTACTCGCATGCCGCTCGTTTTCCTCACATGCAAGTGGTTCTACTCATACTGTGCATTGTTGCCCTGTCCCACTCCGAACCTTATTCCGCTCTCCCATTCTCTCCTCCCCTCCGCCCTCCCCTGCCCCCCTCCGCCCCCTCTTTTCTGCAACGCCCAGGGCTCTGAACGGTAAATACTTGGGAGGGGATCTGCCGGCGGCCATAGGCCAGCTCACCAACCTCGCGCACCTGTGAGTGGTGATCTTGGAGGGAGGGGATCTGCTGGGAATCGCCAGTCATAGGGCACTCTCATGTGCTGCCGGCGGCCATAGGCCAGCTCACCAACCTCGCGCACCTGTGAGTGGTGATCTTGGAGGGAGGGGATCTGCTGGGAATCGCCAGTCATAGGGCACTCTCATGTGCTGCCGGCGGCCATAGGCCAGCTCACCAACCTCGCGCACCTGTGAGTGGTGATCTTGGAGGGAGGGGATCTGCTGGGAATTGCCAGTCATAGGGCACTCTCATGTGCTGCCGGCGGCCATAGGCCAGCTCACCAACCTCGCGCACCTGTGAGTGGTGATCTTGGAGGGAGGGGATCTGCTGGGAATCGCCAGTCATAGGGCACTCTCTTGTGCTGCCGGCGGCCATAGGCCAGCTCACCAGACTTGCGCTCCTGTGAGTGGCGGCTCAAGACTGAGGCTCCTTCAAATCCCTGGCGCCTCATGCGATATGCCCCTGTTCTCTCCTGTTCACCCCTGTTCACTCCTGTTCACTCCTGTTCACTCCTGTCCACTCCTGTCCACTCCTGTTCACTCCTGTTCACTCCTGTTCACTCCTGTTCACTCCTGTTCACTCCTGTTCACTCCTGTTCACTCCTGTTCACCCCTCTTCCCTTCAGTCAGCTCCACCAAGGTAGGCGAGCTCTCTGGCAGTCTGCCCCTCAACCTATTTACACCCTTCCTCACTCCTCTTCACTCCTCCTCACCCCTCTTCACTCACTGTCCCTTTCAGCTCCATCAGGGGGGGCGAGCTCTCTGGCAGTCTGCCTGTGCCCTGTTTCATCGCCTCTCTCCATCCCTCTCCATGCCTCTCCACCCCTCTCTTCTCCCTCCAGCTCCATCAGGGGGGGCGAGCTCTCTGGCAGTCTGCCTGTGGCATACAGTGCGCTCACTCGCCTCATACTCTTGTGAGCTGCTCTCCGCATTCCGGTAGTTAGACCTTGCAAAACTCAATCTCTCACTCTCTCACTCTCTCAATCCCTCACACTCTCACTCTCTCAATCTCTCCTAACCCCTCACACTCTCACTCTCTCACACCGCATGCACTTGTGTGCCACATACGTCGATCTCTACACTCCAGTTGGACACTTCACTATACCAGCCCGTTCACGTGGCTCTTAAATCTACTGCTCTCAACAACTGTCCTCCTCTCCATCCTCCCCTCCTCCCTCCTCCCCTCCCTCCTCTCCTCCCTCCTCTCCTCCCTCCTCTCCTCCTTCCTCTCTTCCCTCCTCTCCTCCCTCCTCTCCTCCCTCCTCTCCTCCCTCCTCTCCTCCCTCCTCTCCTCCCTCCTCTCCTCCCTCCTCTCCTCCCTCCTCTCCTCCTTCCTCTCTTCCCTCCTCTCCTCCCTCCTCTCCTCCCTCCTCTCCTCCCTCCTCTCCTCCCTCCTCTCCTCCCCCTCTCCTCCCCCCTCTCCTCCCTCCTCTCCTTCCTCCTCTCCTCCCCCCTCTCCTCCCTCCTCTCCTCCCCCCTCTCCTCCCCCCTCTCCTCCCCCCTCTCCTCCCTCCTCTCCTCCCTCCTCTCCTCCCTCCTCTCCTCCCTCCTCTCCTTCCCCCTCTCCTCCCCCTCTCCTCCCCCCTCTCCTCCCCCCTCTCCTCCCTCCTCTCCTTCCTCCTCTCCTCCCCCCTCTCCTCCCTCCTCTCCTCCCCCCTCTCCTCCCCCCTCTCCTCCCTCCTCTCCTCCCTCCTCTCCTCCCTCCTCTCCTCCCTCCTCTCCTTCCCCCTCTCCTCCCCCCTCTCCTCCCTCCTCTCCTTCCTCCTCTCTTCCCTCCTCTCCTCCCTCCTCTCCTCCCTCCCTTCCTCCCTCCCCTTTGGCCTCCCCTCCGCATCCCTTCCCACCAGGACACCAGGCTCCGTCTTGTGTTCTTTCCTCTCCTTCCCTTCCCCACAGGTCACCAGGCGTGAGGAGTCTATTGATAGGAGTCTAGTTTTGAGGCGCCTCAAAACTAGGCACCAGGCGTGAGGAGTCTATTTTTGAGGCGCCTCAAAAATAGACTCGTCTTGTGTTTTTCCCTCTCCTCCCCTTCCCCCCCAGGGCCCCAGGCTCTGAGGATTCTTTTGGCCAAACCTCTCTCGAGGCTACCAGTCTCAGCAATTCTTTTCCTCGTCTACTTTCTCCTCCCCCCCATCTTGTGTTTTTTCTCTCCTTCCCTTCCCCCCAGGACGCTAGGCTCCAAGGCGTCCTTCGGTCAAACGTCCAATATCCGGGGGACCCTCCCACCTGCCTACTCCTCTCTTGTCGCCCTACAATACCTGTAAGCAGCTGCCACTCCAAAAGCTCCCCCCTACTCCTCTCTCTACGCTCTCGGCGTCCAACGATACCTGTGAGCAGCTGCCACTCTGTATGAACCTCTGTTATTCGGGGAGCCTGGCTCCCGCCTGCCTACTCCGCCCTCATCGCCCTGCAATACCTGTGAGCAACCCCCACTCTAAAAGCCTCCCTTCTCCTCTCTCATCGCTCTCGCCGCCTTACAGTACTGGTAAGCAGCCCCCACTCGAAAGCTCCCCCCTACAGTCTTCTCCCTTCGACCAAACCTCAAGGATTTGGGGAGGCTTCTCCCCCGCCTCTCAATTCTTTTTCAAAGGCAACCTCTCATCTCATCTCCTCGTTCCCCCTCTTCTCCTTACCATACCATACCCCATGCAATGCGCTTCCCCCCACCCCATGTCCCCTTCCCCAACCCCCAAACCCCGTTCCTCAACCCTCATTTTCCAATCCCCCAGTGGTCTGGGCTTTAACTGTCATGCATGCTCTTCCTCGCGTTCTCTCCTCATTCCTCTCCATAACCCCAATCTCCATCCCACCACCCCAAGGACCTGGGCTTTAACCGCCATGTTCCCTCTCATGTTTCCTCCCCAACCCTAATCTCTATCCGATCCCCCCAGGGACCTGGGCTTTAACCGCCTTTCCGGACCCATCCCAACTTCATGGGGTGCTCTAGGCAACCTCTTTTCCTTGTAAGGAGTTCAGTTTTTTTTTTGGTTCGAATTCTTCTTGGTTCAATTTCTTTCTTTCTTTTTCATGTTCCTTTAGGTAGGGTTACTGGTTTGGGGGTTTTAAAATATGATCCAAGGGTGGGTTGGTGAGAATCCTGCATGTACTCCATGTGAATACAACCCTGTTATTTTCTTCTTTTCCGCTCACATGCTCGTCATTTTGAGGCGCCTCAAATGATATTCTGCTCACATGCTCGTCATCTTGCATATAATCCATGTTAATCTAATCCTGTAATTTTCTTCTGTTTCGCTCACATGCTCCTCACCCCTCTCCCCCCCCACCCCCCCTCCACCCCCCCACTTCTCTTTACTTAGGTCCTTTCCCAACAACCTCTTCTCGCAGCGTATCCCTTCCTCTCATGCTGGATCCCTCCACATCACCCCCCCCGCTTCCCCCCCCCCCCCCTCCCCTCCCTGCAGGTCCATGTCCAACAATCTGCTCTCGCAGCGCATCGCAAGAATTGCTCACACGCTGGAACCCTCCGTATCATCCCGCCCCACTCCCTCCCCCCAGGCCCATGCCCAACAACCTCCTCTCGCAGCGCATCCCTTCAATTCCTCACATGCTGGATCCCTCCACATCGCCCCCCCCCTCCCCCCCCTCCCCCCCCTCTCCCCCCTCCCCTCCCCTCCCCCAGGCCCATGCCCAACAACCTCCTCTCGCAGCGCATCCCTTAAATTCCTCACATGCTGGATCCCTCCACATCCCCCCCCCTCTCCCCCCTCCCCTCCCCTCCCCTCCCCTCCCCCCAGGTCCATGCCCAACAACCTCCTCTCTCAGCGCATCCCCAAGCCCATTGCCAGCCTGCCCCATCTAGACTATGTGTGAGTGGCCATCCTCCTGCCAATCGTGCATCCTCGTCCGTCCCATCACTGCTCAGCCCTGCTTTCCTTCCAGCCCTGCTTTCCTTCCAGCCTTGCTTTCCTTCCAGCCCTGCTTTCCTTCCAGTTCTGCCCTTCCGTGTCTTCCCCATCGGGTGCGGTTGGCTCTCCCAACTCTCCCAACTCTCCCGACTCTTTCCCAAGTCCTCTCCCAGCCTTCTCCCTTCAGTCCACATGCCGTTACCTGTTTGCCTCTCTCCTTTTGAGTCGACTCAAAAGCAGTCCACATGCCATTACCTGTTTGCCTGTCTCCTTGACCAGTCCGCTCCAGCTCCATTCCGCAATTCCCTCCCTCCCTCTCCCCCTGCCCCTCCTCCCCCCTTTAACATCCAGGAATCTAGCCAACAACGTTTTCACCGGCCCCATACCCGCATTCTCGGACACGGTGGACCGTCTCATGCTTCCCCGCAATCTCCACACTGGCAACCTCCCCCACCTCCCCTCCCTTATCACCGCCCTCTCCCTCGCCCACAACCTTCTCACCGGCCCTCTTCCGAACGTCTTCCCACCACAGCTCGAGTCCCTCGACCTCCGAGGGAACTACTTTGTCGGTGTGGTGCAGCTCAAATTCGGGCTCTCGCCTGCTTCTGCGGAGCCCCTGTCGTCGTGTGCCAATATGCAGCTCGCCGGTAACTGCTTGACTTCGGCGTCCGATTGCGCAAGCAAAAGGACGCAGCGGGCTCCGTTTCGGTGCAAGAACCTGTGTGGAAATTTCGGGTGGAATTCAAAATCGACTTCTGGCACCCAGTGCGGAGGACTGGGGAGTTGTCGGCCGCTTTTTCCACGAGGCCGGGCTTGGCTCAAAGGATCGTTGTCAAGGTTTCCATTCCTTGCAAATCGTGGCTGGTTGAGCTCGGTTGTCTGGGCGTGCAAGTGCAATGCCGGAGCAAGGCCAGCAATTCTTAGGGGCTTTCAAACATGTGTGAAAATGTAGTTCGGCATTTTAAATTCCTTTAGGTAGTATGTTTTGAGCCATGGAACGATGTACTTGGTTTGAATGCTCTGTTGACTCAATTTAAGTCATGTGAGTGTCAGCGGCTCTAGCTTTTCGTTTCGGCCAATCGGTGCCGTTCCCTCCGTCACATGGCCCACTGTGATGTGCTGTTGCCAGGTCAGCTTCCCATTATCCGACGTATGAGCGAATCAGCACTCAAGAAGCCCCCCCTCACTGCCCTTCGTTTGGAGTTGTCACGCATGGATGTCATATAACACTGGTACACCAAGAGCCTGACAGAGGAACACACTGTTCACGAGTCGCGCTGGATGAATGTGGATGGAATTATCCGTCGGGAGGGTGCACTTTGGGACAGAATTGGGCTAGGCATTTCGCGGACATCATGTGTAGAATCAACAAAAAAACTCTGTTTCGCCCGCTCATTTGGCTTCGTGAATTGTACAGATCTTGCCCCGTGCCCGTCCCTGCCCAGCAGAAATTCCGTTCCCCTTGTGACTCCCCCGCGCCGCTAGCCCAGGCGCCTCTAGTACCTCCCCTCCGCATGCGCTCAGTCCATAGCGGGGATGGCCGTCCTAGGTCCTGGTACATTCTGCTGGGAACTTGGAACACCTGAGGTCGTGGCAGGCTTCCAGTTGACTTCCAGTGTCAAGCCCGTTATTTTCTTCCAAAGACACAATGTAGGGCGGGAGGTTCACATGAGAGAGGAAACTGACAACTACCTGATGCTGGTTGTAGGACCCCGAACGGGCCTTGAAACAGAACAATTCCCCCGCTCCCCTTGACCTCCCCCTCTCGCGCGGAACGGGGAACCCTCGGGCAGCGGCATCAGGATTTTGGAAGAAAAGAACGGGCTTCTGCTGGTGCAAATGCTTGAGAAAGGCTGCTGAGCTGAGGACGTGGAATACTGCGTCCGGTTTGCAGGATCACGCTCCGAACCTCGTCGAGTACCGTATGTTACAGCGCTGAAATTGTTTTGTACCACATCCAAACCTTTTGAAACCCATAAAAACGAACCGGTCCGCGGTCGATTTCGGCAGAACAGACGCAATGTACCGCGTCCTGAGAAGGGATTCCTGCCCAGGGTTCAATACAGTATTTCGTTTCGTGTGACAGTTGACATGGTTCCCCTACATTGAATGGAAACAGGAGAGCATGCCGGGATTTGCCCCAGTATGTCACAAAACGGTTCAGTGTGGTTCGATATATTTATTGAACGACGACAAACGATATACTTCGGTCCCGTGACGTCACGAGCGGATGCCACAGAACCGTGCTGGCGTGGTGCTTTATCCAGCTTAGCAAAGCACGTCCCAGCTCATCTCCCAAGAAGCATTGATAGAAGCTTCGTGCTTCAGCCTTTCGTTCGTGCCTTCTTCCGCAGCCATTTCCCTCGCTACATTTTCCTCTAGTACAGCCAACACTGACCTCGAATAGATACGATCCACGTCACGTAGACCGTCTGTCGAGCGCGGTGTTCGAGCATCCATCATTCGCGCATCCTCTATTCTCGGATAAGTGAGGTCCCGTGAATCCGCCACGCCACGCCACGCCGCGCCGCGCCGCGCCATCTCCAACGAAGTTCCGTGAAATAAGTGGCGGACCGATTGTTTCTTCTCGCCGTCGCGCGCTAGAATAAGGCTCGTTATAAATGCGCGACAAAGTGCTTCCAGGTCCGCCTTTTTTTCAAGACCGTAAGGTCATTTCAACGACGCCGAATCCGCCCTGCCTCTCCGCCCCAGACTCGAACCGTTGTGTGGATGTTGGAATCGCACAGCGCGACGATTTTCAGCAATATTTGTTGCAATATAAGAGGCTCGTCAGAACGTCGTTCCGCGACAAGCTGTCATTTCGCAAGCGCGGTCGGCCTGCCATCTTTTGAGTCGACTCAAAAGTCTGCCATCCGGACCTAGTTGAAAATCTCCGTTAAACGGATCCAACAGTTTCCGTTCAAGTGATTCTACTACCAGAGTGCATCGAAGTAGCGCCTAGTTCCACAAGTCAGATAGGAGGATTGGGCGAGATCTCGTTCGAAACATCCAGCCGTTTCAACGGATTGCTTTTGAGGCGCCTCAAAAGCAGTTTCCGTTCCAAGTGATTCTACTAGCGGAGTGCATTGGAGTAGCGCGCAGTTCCACAAGTCAGACAGGGGGATTGGGCGGGATCATCTCGCTCAAGGCATCCAGCCGTTTCAACGGATTTGCGTTTCAACTCAGACGGGTTTCATCCTGAAGGAGGGTTTCAACCCTAAGGCGCGTTTCTACTCGCAGGAAAGCGCTCGAGAGGCAGGGCTTTAAAGATCTCGAGAGGCAGGACTTGAAAGTTGTCGACATGCAGAAGTGGCTGGGCGAGCTCCCGGAGGAGCGGCGCTCGCAGATCTTCAGCGGCGTCGCAGGCGCGGGGGCAGGTATACTTGCGCGCCTGCGCCGTTGTTAGCACCCGGCTGCTGTTTCTTCTTCTTCTGCTTCCTCCCTTCCTTCTTTTCATTCGCATTACAGTCGCTGCCACAGATCGGCAGCGGCATCGCTGGCGCCGAGGCAGGTGAGCTTTGAGTCGACGCAAAAATCGACTCATTGCGCGCCGAGGCAGGTGGGTTTTGAGTCGACTAAAAAATCGACTCATTGCGCGCCGAGGCAGGTGAGTTTTTAGTCGACTCAAAAGGCAGCGGCATCGCTGGCGCCGAGGCACGTGAGGATTTTTTAGTCGACTCAAAAATCGACTCGGCAGGTGAGGATTACACGCCGAGGCACGTGAGGAGTCCCTGAGAAGTCTGCCTCGGCGCCGCGCACAAAGCGCCGATTATACACGGTGCTGGAAAGTGTTTGTGATTGTGCTTGTATCGAGGTCGCCATTTCGCATCAAGCAAGCAATGCAAGCCTCACAGCGCCTTTATATTTCTGCAAACTCTATGTGTAGTATTCCGTTTTATTTCTACAACTCCTCCGCATTTGCCGTATCCTGACGCTAACAGCCTTCTCCTTGCCTCTCATTTGATTCGCATCTGTCGTATTCCTGACTATCCAGGAGCCATAGCTGCCACGTTCGTCGCGCCGCTCGACGTTGTCAAGACGCGGCTCCAGGTGCAAGCAGTCCCCCGCAGCCGACCACAACCGCCCGCCGGCAGCTCTACCGGCCAACCAGCCGGCAGCTTAGCTGCCGCCGCCCAACTTAACCAGCACTGCAACCCTACCCCAGCCCAGCCCTCCAACCGCGCAAGCGGTGGCGCTGGCGCTTCCGCCACCCCCTCCCCCTCCCCCTCTCCGCACGCGCAAGCGACGGTTCCCCCCTGCAGCTCCGCCAATGGCGCCTCCGCATCACCCCCTCAGTCAGCGGGGGCGCGCTCGGGCGCTGGAACTGTCCCCGCTATGAGCATCCTCGCTGCAAGAAACGGGCTGTCTATTATGCAGGCGGGGATTGGCAGGCAAGCAGCAGCGGCGGGGCAAGAAGCCGCCGCCAGTGCATTGTCGGGGGGCCCGCACTCCCGCCCCCCTGGGCCCCCCCACTCCCCGGGGCCCCCTGGGCTCCCGCGCGCCTCCCTCTCTCCCCTCTATTCGCATGGCGCGCGGCCGGGCGGAAGCAGCAGAGACGCGGGGAACGGAGCGGGGAGTAGCAGAGGCGCGGGGGGCAGCGTAGGGGGGAATGCAGGGGGGGGCAATGCAGCGGGGGGGAACGCAGCGGGGAGGACGGAGAGCAGGGGTAGCGGCGGAGGGGCGCATGGGCGCGCGGGGAGGGCGGGTGGCGCGAAGGGGGCGGGCGCGAAGGCGGGGGTGATTGCGACGACTCTGCGCGCCATCTGGCGGGAGGAGGGCGTCCGAGGGCTGTACAGGGGGCTCTGCCCTTCTGTCGTTGCGCTCCTCCCCAACTGGGCGGTAAGGGGTGGGGGAGGAAGGGGCGGTTGGGGAAGAAGGGGGAAGGAGATGACGGGAATGTACCCCATGTGCCTTACCCCATGTGCCTTACCCCATGTGCCTCACCCCATGTGCCTTACCCCATGTGCCTCACCCCATGTGCCTTACCCCATGTGCCTTACCCCATGTGCCTCACCCCATGTGCCTTACCCCATGTGCCTTACCCCATGTGCCTTACCCCATGTGCCTTACCCCATGTGCCTTACCCCATGTGCCTTACCCCATGCGCCTTACCCCATGTGCCTTACCCCATGTGCCTTACCCCATGTGCCTTACCCCATGCGCCTTACCCCATGTGCCTTACCCCATGTGCCTTACCCGATGTGCTTGCCAACCCACCGCAAGAAGATGCTAAGTGCGGACGAGACGTGTTGTGACTCATGGGCTGCATTCCGTGTGCCCCATGCCATGATGCCCCATGCCATGATGCCCCATGCCATGCCATGATGCCCCATGCCATGCCATGATGCCCCATGCCATGCCATGATGCCCCATGCCATGATACCCCATGCCATGATGCCCCATGCCATGCTGCTCTCCCGGGTATTCTGGGCCCCATCTGCATCCATGCATGCTGCATGCACCATCAGGTGTATTTCTCGGTGTACGACCACCTCAAGAAGATGCTAAGTGCGGACGACATGGCAGCCAGTTGCGGGGGGGACTGCTGTGGATCCACCTGCACAGGAAGATGCAGCCGAGCCTCCTCCTCCTCCCCGCTGCCCCTTCTGACCAGCGTCACCGCAGCAGCAGGCGCTGGCGCTGCAACTGCTGTGCTCACCAACCCCCTGTGGGTCGTCAAGACACGTCTACAGGTACAGTACAGTGACTATAACGAGTATTTAGAGGCAGCAGAGGAGTCTCCTCCTCCTCGCCCCCCCCGCCCCTTCTGACCAGAGTCACCGCAGCAGCAGGCGCCGGTGCCGCCACTGCTGTGATCACCAACCCCCTTTGGGTCGACAAGACTCGTTTACAGGTATAGTACAGGTACACTGCAGTGATTATAACGTGTATTTAGGGGCTGCAGGTACATAGGCAACCAAGGAGGATGCAAAGCGTTTCGGGAAGATTTTCAAGAACAAGTATGTGTAATCAACACGCCCTCGTTTGCCCCTTGTGTATTATCAAGTCTCGTTTACAGTTACAGTGACAATGAGAGTGGCAACTATATTGATTATTAAGGCTGTGCAATGGTGGTTGCTTTGGCTGAGGTCAACAAGAGTGCGAGGAGTCTATTTTTGAGGCGCCTCGCTGGGATTATGTCCAGCGATCGGTCAACAAGAGTGAGAGGTGTGGGAGCCGAAGAGAAGAAAGAAGTACCTCATCGCCCTTCTCTTCTCTTCTCCTCTCTTCTCTTCTCTTCTCTTCTCTTCTCTTCTCGTCTCTTCTCTTCTCTTCCCTTCTCTTCTCTTCTCTTCCCTTCTCTTCCCTTCACTTCCCTTCTCTTTTCACATAGCTCGAGAAGACATAGGAGGCGGCGCCGTGAATGTACAGTGAGGAGTCTATTTTTGAGGCGCCTAAAAAATAGGCCATGAATGTACAATGACGTTAGCTTTTGAATCGACTCAATAGGAGGCAACGCCATGAATGTACAGTTGTATTTTGAGTCAACTCAAAAGTATAATGACGTTATGCGCCCAAACTCTGTTGAACTTATGGGTTTGGTTAAATCCTGGGTTTGGTAGGCTTATGGGTTTGGTGCCTCACCCTCAACCTCCTCTCAGTTATTCCAGGTTTTTGACCCAAGGTCTGCGCCCAGGTGACTTTTGAGTCGACTCAAAAGTCTCTGCGCCCCCATCCCCTGCCCTACTTTTTGCAGAGTGTTTTTGAACCTAGGGTCTGCGCCCCCACCCCTGCCCTACTTTTTGCAGAGTGTTTTTGAACCTAGGGTCTGCGCCCCCACCCCTGCCCTACTTTTTGCAGAGTGTTTTTGAACCTAGGGTCTGCGCCCCCACCCCTGCCCTACTTTTTGCAGAGTGTTTTTGAACCTAGGGTCTGCGCCCCCACCCCTGCCCTACTTTTTGCAGAGTGTTTTTGAACCTAGGGTCTGCGCCCCCATCCCCTGCCCTACTTTTTGCAGGGTGTTTTTGAACCTAGGGTCTGCGCCCCCACCCCTGCCCTACTTTTTGCAGGGTGTTTTTGAACCTAGGGTCTGCGCCCCCACCCCTGCCCTACTTTTTGCAGAGTGTTTTGAACCTAGGGTCTGCGCCCCCACCCCTGCCCTACTTTTTGCAGAGTGTTTTTGAACCTAGGGTCTGCGTTCCCACCCCCTGCCCTTCTTCCAACTGCCTCCCACTCCCTCCTTCCCTCCCTCTGTTCTTCTCAGACGCAGGGTCTGCGCCCCCATCGCCTGCCGTACAAGGGCACGGTGTCTGCCCTGGTGCGGATATTCAGGGAGGAGGGCATCGCGGGATTGTACAGGTGGGTGGGTGTGAGTCAGTCAGAACATGAGATTGCGTGTGTGCTAGTGAGTGCTTGTTGGTGGGTGTGTTGCTTCGCTCCCATCGCCTACCGTACAAGTGAGAGGTGTTTGTTGCTGGGTGTTATGCGCATAACAGCAACGCCCTGCTTTGTTGGTGTGTCTGCCCTGGTGCGCTTCTTCAGAGTGGGGGACGTTGCAATGCTGCACAAGTGGGTGTGTGAGTGGGAGTGTGTGAGTGGGAGTGTGTGAGTGGGAGTGTGTGAGTGGGAGTGTGTGAGTGGGAGTGTGTGAGTGGGAGTGTGTGAGTGGGAGTGTGTGAGTGGGAGTGTGTGAGTGGGAGTGTGTGAGTGGGGGCGTGTGAGTGGGGGCGTGTGAGTGGGAGTGTGTGAGTGGGAGTGTGTGAGTGGGAGTGAGTGAGGGAGTGGGCGAAGAGAAGCGAAGGTGTTTTCTTCCCCTCATTTGCGTGTCTTAACACGTGCAATGTGCAAACCATGTGCAACTTGCCACCCTCTCTTCCCACCTCTCCCCTTCATCCTCCCAGTGGCGTGGTGCCTCCTCCAGCAGGAGTGAGCCACGTGGCCATCCAGTTCTCCATTTGCGGTCATCTCAAGCAGACCAGGGCATTCTCCCCACCTCCCTCCCCCTCTTCCCGCTCTCACGTTGTATTTTTAGTCGACTCGTATTTTGAGTCGACTCAAGTTGTATTTTGAGTCGACTCAAAATACAACCAGACCAGGGCATTTTCCCCACCTCCCTCCCCCTCTTCCCACTCTCACGTTCATCTCTCTTGTGCATCCCTCCATCCCCTTCTATCTACCCGCTCCCCTCCTCTCAGTGGTGTGGTGCCCGCTCTGGCAGGAGTGAGCCACGTGGCCATCCAGTTCCCCATGTACGAGCACCTCAAGCAGACCATGGCAGACAGGGCATCCCCCCTTCTCTCCCACCATTCATGCCATCTTGCCTTGCGCCCCTTCCCCTTCTACTAACCTCTCTCAGTGGTGTCGTGCCCGCTCTGGCCGGAGTGAGCCACGTGGCCATCCAGTTCCCCATGTACGAGCACCTCAAGCAGACCATGGCAGAGAGAGCAAACACGAGCGTTGATAAGCTATCGCCCATGGACCTCGCTCTGGCTTCTGCGGTCTCGAAAGTGGTGGCTTCCACTCTCACATACCCTCATGAGGTAGTTTTTGTGTGCTCTCACATGGCTCTCACATGCCCTCACATGCCCTCACATGCCCTCACATGCCCTCACATGCCCTCACATGCCCTCACATGCCCTCACATGCCCTCAAATGCGCTCACATGCCCTCACATGCCCCCACATGCCCTCACATGCCCTCACATGCCCTCACATGCGCTCACATGCGCTCACATCCTCTCACATCCTCTCACATGCTCTCACATGCCCTTGTGAGGTGGAGTGCTTTCGGTCCTCCCTTTGATGTGCCTCGTAAGCTAGCACCTCTTGACCTCGCTCTGGCTTCTGACTCGGGCTTTAAGTGGTGGCTTCCATGCTCGCATACCCGCATGATGTAAATTGCGTGCTATCTTTCTTCTAGTGATTGAATATTATCACCCATTGACCTCGCTCTGGCATTTGCGGGGTGTAAAGTGGTGGCTTCCACTCTCACATAACCCCATGAGCTGATTGGCATGCCATCACATGCCTGTATGAGGCACTTACACATCCACTCACAAATACACATTCAGTAGTCCACTCTCATTCCCCCATGCACTTGTATGCCAACACGTGTGGTGTGGCAGATGGTGCGGTCGCGACTGCAGGAGCAAAGCAGAGCAATAGCAGCAACAGTTGTGGTTCGAGTCGGCTCAAAGTACACCATTTAAGTCCGCTCATGCATACACTCGTGCACCTGTGTTCCAATACATGTGGTGTGGCAGGTGGTGCGTTCGCGACTGCAGGAGCAAGGAAGAGCGATAGCAGCAGCGGGTGCAGATGGCATGGCTCCCCGCTACCTTGGTGTTATAGACTGCATTCAAAAGGTGTGTTCATGGTTTAAGCTGTTACTGATAGGATTTACACCCTGCATATGGCCCCCTTCTCACAATTTCACCCATTCAATCACATGCTCCTCCTGCCCTCCCGTCTTTCTCCCTCGCGTTCATGCATGCTTCAACATCCCTGTGCCTTGTATGATGAATGTGAACTGCCGCTCGCGCTTGCGTGCAGATTGTGAGAGACGAAGGCGCGCAAGCGTTCTACAGAGGCTGTGTTGCCAACTTGTACAGAACCACGCCAGCCGCTGTCATTACTTTCACTTCGTTCGAGCTTCTACTTCGGTTTCTCCCAGTAGCATTTCCGATGGCAGACGCTCAAGTGTTGGTGGTGGATGCCCAAGACCATGAGTAGATTTCTCAAGGGTTTGCATTGCAGGTTTTGGTTGTGTAAGATAAGTTGTGATTCATGGTATTATCATTTTGACAACGTATTTCAACACTCAGAACACTGTCGCGTTCGGATCACGTGGTCGGTGCAATCCGCCACAGGCCATTCACTGCTGAGTGCTGCTGACTGCTCATTCAACGGAAGCTTCCCGCGCTGCTTGCAGAAATGGGATTTGCGCCGCTAGCGCCTCGCCAAAGGCCAGCGCAGGTGCCACATCCGCCAAGAACAATCCGAGCCTGCACAGCATGGTTCCCTTTCGTCTGGTTCAGTTCGGTTTGGTGCACGGTCTGTGCGGTACTGCAGGTTACAGTGATAAAGTCGACTGGGCTGAACCAAACACGCCCAGCAGCCACGACTTCCTGGATTAGGGTAAGGCAATCGCGAAATCGACGGCCCAGAAATCGATTCTTCTCCCCCCTGTCGACATCGGCGCTTCCTGGATTCTTCCTGGTCCGCAGCTTCCCGGGGGCATCCTGGCCCCAAGTATCCGCCCCCCAACCCAGCTCAGCGCGGCAGCAATCTGCCCCGCAACGCAGCCCGCGCTTCCCCCTCTCCCCCCTTCCCCTCCCAACGCACACACCCGCCACCACCCCCACCTCAACCTAAGTCCTGCCAGCCAAACCGCAATTTGGCACCATCACGCGCAATTTTGCAGCATCACCCGCCCAACCCCCAGGCTCCGCGCAACTCACAGGTTTTCCCGCTCTCCCCCGCCCACTGAACTCCCCCCCAGACTGCTGCGATGTGTGAACTCAGCAAAAATCCCCCGGTCACCCCCCAACCCGCCAAAATCCCCCTCCCAAGTCTTCCCCCAACCCCCTCTATTCCCCTCAGACCAACCCCTTTTCTGCTCCCCCTTCTCCTGTTTCACGGAACCCTCTCCATCCATCCCACCCACCCCCCCCCTTCCTCTGCCTGTTCTTTTCTTTCTGCTTCCTCGATTCTTCCGTGCATTTGTTATTTTCGAATCACCACTCACAACTTGGCAGGCAGGACCCTCACTGGAACCAGTGGCCTTTCGAACCGCTTTTTGATCGAGTACGAGCCGGTGAGCAGAGCACTCTGGTCAATTATTGATTCTGTTAATGCGCCTAGCCGGACTAATTTTTTTTTTGGACGATGTTGGCCTGTAGACTGGATAATTTTGACTTATCAAGGCCCAGAGCATGGATCTCGAACAACGGTACGGCGAGAAAAGACCTTACGAAGAAGGCAACGGAGAAAGTCAATCTCCCGAGAAGCGACATCGTGGCCCAACAATAGCTAAGTAGGTCACTTAGACGCTGGCTAATTCGCTACGTGCCGTCGCGTCCTGGCATCAGTACGAAGAATTGCGTCGTCGCTTCACTATCTGGCTACTAACTTCGCGCTTTCTGCTTCGTGCAGTGTCGTTGTGGAGACGGTTAAGATGGACAATCTCGCAAAACTCTGCACAGTTCTGGAGCCTTTGCTACGACGCGTGGTACGTGACAAGACTCGCCTCTACAAATTGCTTTATCCTTCTCTGATTACCGCCGCGACTTACTAACACGTCGACTAGTTTTGCAGGTGTCTGAAGAGATTCATAAAGCGCTGTCAACCTTCCAGCCGTCGTCCGGCTCTAAACCGCCATCACGGTAGGTTTTTGGCTTGGGAACTGGTCAGCTCTAGTGTCTCTCGTTCCGTTTCCTCGTTCCTGGCGGCAATGAATTCAGATGACGTTCGATTTGATTCAAAAGCGTCGTCGTGCTCCGTCGAAAGCCCAGGTGTGGTCGAGCGTAATTCTTCTCAGAGCGACTTGTATTAAATTTTGTAGACAAGTAGCGTGAGGAGAGTTATGCATGGTTTAGCAAAGATATGGAGTGTTACAGGTTCCGAGAAAGGAGGTAAGACAAGAACATGTTTTTCGGACTCCAGATGGGTCATTGGTCAACACGAGCATCCTTTTGTGTGACGTGTTGGTGAACTGTGGTAGTGTTCACATTGACGGATGGAGCTATCAGATGCCAGTCACAGCGCTAGATATTGTGGGTTGGTTATCTGTACTAGGACGGACATTGTGGGTAAAAGGTATGGATCAAGTCAGTTTCTGGTTTCTGGCTCTTCCTTGGTTACCGACCTGCACTTTATGAAGCATTTTATTCTCTATGCGCTTCTGCTCCCATATTTCAGAAGTCTCGAAGCTCCCAAGCGACTACCATCCAATGGTGTCAAGCGTGACCTGAGGCTGCAATTCCGCAACAAATTGGCACTTCCGCTTTTCACTGGAGGGAAAGTGGAGGGAGAAGGCAATGAGCCGATCCGAGTTTTCCTCCAGGATGGAGATTCAGGCACAGTGGTCACCACAGGACCAGAGGCCAATCTGAAGCTTGAGATTATGGTGCTTGAGGGAGACTTCAGCAGAGATGACGAGGATGATTGGCTACCAGTAAGTGATGCTCTCTGTCCTCGCTCTTTCGTTTTAGGTATATAAACTGGTGCTCCACTCTTCATTTCTTCCAGTCCTTGCAGACTGAATAAATTACTGCACTGTGCAGGAGGAATTTGACCAGTTCTTGGTGAAGGAAAGAGATGGGAAGAGGCCGCTACTAACCGGCGAGACATTTGTGGTGCTGAAGGACGGACTGGGGGTCATGGGTGAGATAACCTTCACAGACAACTCCAGCTGGATTCGGAGTCGCAAGTTCAGGCTGGGAGTGCGAGTATCGCCGGGACAGATTGGGGAGAGCAGGGTACGGGAAGGGAAGACAGAGGCGTTCACAGTGAAGGATCATCGTGGCGAATGTGAGTTTTTGGATTCCACAAGGATTTTTTAGCTGCTACTTTGGTTCGTTACATGTCGCTCAAATGCCGGTGGTTCTGTCGGGCTGGGAAATCGACTCCTTTCCTTATTATGTTTCTCATCTCCATTCCCCTTCCTGGCTGTCCACCAGTGTACAAGAAGCACTATCCTCCTGCTTTGACCGACGAAGTGTGGCGGCTGGACCGCATAGGCAAGGATGGCGCCTTCCACAAGCGCTTGAATCAGGCTGGAATCTTCACTGTGGAGGATTTCCTACGACTTGTTGTCATGGACCCACAAAAACTACGAAATGTAAGTGCGTTTTTCGTATGAGCCCCTTGTCAGTGATTCCCTCGAATGTTTTTTGCAACGATCTGATTTGTTTTGTTTTGCCAGATTCTTGGTTCCGGCATGTCAAACAAGATGTGGGAGAACACGGTGGAGCACGCTAAGACATGTGTGCTGAACGGCAAGCTCCATGTGTACTATGCTGACGACAAGCAGAACATCGGTGTCATCTTCAACAACATCTTCCAGCTCATGGGCCTCATTGCCGACAGCCAGTACATGTCCGTGGATCTTCTCTCCGAGAGTGAGAAGGTAAAGAGTTTCTTTTGTTTCTGTTAGTCATCCTGACTCTGGTTCTCTGCTGCAGATTTATATGGGGAAGTATTTTTTCCTGTGGGTAAAGCAAGGATCAGCTAGTTTTTATTCAAGCTATTTGTGGCAGAAGCTCGTGCATTCTTTTCACGCCTGTGTCTTGTCCTGCTGTGGTCCTTACCCTGTGGCCTGTCTGCTGCAGATCTATGTAGATAAGCTGGTGAAGGTTGCATATGAGAACTGGGAGAACGTTGTGGAGTATGATGGGGAAGCTCTTATAGGGGTCAAGCCGAACGGACTGACAACTCTTGACGCCACAACAGATGATCCCGGTGCTACACAAAGAAGCTACTCCTCTGGCCAATATACATGAGATACTCACAGCTGGCTGCAGCTTACCCGTTCCCTGGTGAGCCATCTCGCCCTCTTGTCTTTCTTGCTCCCTCTCCTCCACACGCGCGCGCGCGCACACACACACACGCTCAGTCAACGGCACACATGCCACAAAATAGTGCATGCAAGTGATGGGTGCGTGCCAGTGTTGTGCCAGTGATGGTTGGTGCCAGTGATGCGCCAGTGATGGTGTGTGCCAGTCGATGTGTGTGTGCCAGCCAATGTGTGCATGCCAGTGATTCACGCCCTCTCTCTCCCGCTTACTGTTTTGTCGTTTCGTTTCTCTCCTGTTGCTTTGCCCCTGATGTCAATTTTGTGTTTTGCAGGTTGTACAAATTTGTAGGGCGTTCGCATCTGAAACATCTTCTTGATATCTCAAGGAGCGTACGGTATTGTAGATTATCCCATTTCTAGTGCCTTAGCATCTTTTATTCTAGCTTCATCGATGAAGTTTTACGTGCAGGTAGATTTGACAAGCTGTTTACTGTAAATCTTCATTCGATAATGTCTCCACTATCGGATCATGTTGTGAGCGGGCGTTTCCAGCCAAGAGGCAACAGAGGCACCGCCCAAGGACAATCTTCAGAACCCCCGTCCCCATTGGTTCACACTACCAAATCCACATGCCGCATGCCACATCAGCCTGACGCAGAAGCAACCTCATACACGTCCCACTTGCGCCCATCATGGACCTTTTAGCCAATCAAGGACATCTCACAGAGAGGCGTTCTGGCTTTGAGAGGATGATGGATTTTTGCATCAGAGAAGCGCCTCGGCTGAGCCCTCCACCTCAGCCGAACAGCCGCATGGCATGGCACAGCCTGCCTGATGTGCTCGAAGTTCTTTTGAAGGCCGGGCAGGGCAGCCAAAAGAAATGGCACATGGTACATGAGGTGAATTCAGCCCATGGAGGGGCTTGGGAAATCCACAGAGCCAGCAATTCAGGGAGCTGTTCCAGAACACGACCAGGGCAGGCGGAAATGGGAATGCGGAAGGCCCCCGTCCCGTTGTCAGCCCTATCACTAGAGAATAAAGGGAACCCCCATGAGGCGCTGTGCTGGAAGGACGGGTAGTAGTGAGGGAATGCGAATCCACTGGCGGCTGGCGAGGTGAGCCGTGACAGCAGGTTTCGCCAGAAGTGGTGGGCAAGAAAGCTTGTTCTGCATCACCACCAAGATTGGTGCGCTGGTGCTGTGGGAGTTTCTCAAGCCATTCATCGCGAGATTCCGGCAAGGCCGGCTACCCACCTGGCAAGTTTCTGGATTTCAGCCTTCGCGGTTTTCGGTGGGTTCTCTCAGTGGCCACAATGGTGAAGAGTTGAGCCTTAGGCGAGGGATGAAATGACCGTAGAAGCGAAGAAAGCATGTATAAGGCGAGTTCTGAGACACGCGTAGCGTAGTGGAGTGTTTCGTCTGTCTTCCGTCACCCCTCTAGCCGCTCTTCGGCCGGCGGCAAGCGGAAGCTGAAGACATTGGAAGCGGGAGCGGAGGCGGAAGCGGAAGCGGAAGCAGGAGTGGAAGCGGAAGCGGAAGCGGAAGTGGAAGCGGAAGCGGAAGCGGAAGCGGACAGAGCGCGCGCTGGTGAAGCCACTGGGCTAAGCCAGGGAAGGGAGAAGGGAAAAGGAGCAGCAGGAAAGGCAGGGACGAGAGGGAAGAGGAGCGGACGCAACGAAAGACAAGCGCAGCGAACGGAAAGAGAGCCACAAATGGGCGGGGCGTGCTCCCGTCGACTTCGCCCCAACTCCGGCAGCTACGGCGGCATCCACGGCGCCACCACCGGCGGTGGAGGCGGAGCGATGGGGGGAAGCGCCAGCCGCGGGAGTGTGAGCGCGGCGGGCGTGTTCGCGAGCGAGCGGCGGCATCTGCACCACTGCCACCAGCACTGCAAGGGGCCGCGCTACCACTGCGACGGCGCGGCGGTGCACGTGGACTGGGACGATGCTGACGACTGGGAGGAAGGTGGCGAGGAGTTACCGTGGTCGACGACGTCGATTCCCATCGCCACGTGAGTTTTACGTTGGCTTTCCGTCGTTGGATTGGGGTTTCCACCTGTTCCCGTCTCCGATTCCCCGGCCGCTCTTCTCTTTCCGTTTTCGTCTTCGAATCGTTTCTTCGTTTGTGCGCTCTCCCGCACACTCAACCCAGATTCGTTCTGTTTCCTGCTTGTAACCCTTTCTGTGACAGGTTGAGCCAGCGAACCCCCTCAGGTACCAGCAGATGCAGCGCCAACAGCCGCCCAGGCAGTCTAACCACTGGAAATGGTGACAGCAGCCGGTGCGGCAGCAACAGCCTCGGCAGCAGCCTCGGCAGCATCTCCAGCAGTAGCCTCGGCAACAGCCTCGGCAGCAGCCTCGGCAGCAGCTCAAGGAGTGGCACCACCATCAGCGACGGCAGCATGAGCATCACTCGCAGCACGAGTGAGGCGGGTAATCTGCATCTGTCCGAGTCTCCTGGGATTGGAAACCTGCTTGGCAGGAACAGGCGAAGCGAGAGTGCACGCGTGAGCGCGACTGGCGGTGGCAGCATGCGCAGTGAAGTGTCGACTGGAGAGATTCGCAGGGGTGAGGGCGAGCAGAGAGGAGACAATGTGGTCATGTGGCTCGATGCGAACGTCACTGTCTCTGACAGTGATGGCAGTGGTGCTGACGGTGGTGCTGTCGCGGATTCGACCCCTTCTGGTGATCGTACTGGGCCTGCTTCTGTTACCGCTGCTGCTGCTGCTGCTGCTGGTAATTCTGCTGCGGCTGCAGCGACTGTCGCCAGTCTTACTGCCGCCACTGCCGCAGTCTGTCGCTCCAGAGGAGCAACGGTGACAGCAGCAGGAGCAGCACGAGGCACAGTGGCAGCACCAGGAATAGCACAAGGCACGGTGGCAGCAACGGGAGGAAGGGGAGTTCCAGTATTCACAGCAAGAGCAGCGAACGCAGGTGCGAAGCCGTGCGCTCTTACTTCCTATGAACCCATTGCTGCAACACCAGCCAACCGTGGAGGGCTCACCAGCGGCGACCCTTTCAGCAACCGGTTGTGCTCGTGCTGCTGCTGTCACTGCTGCTACGCCCTGGCGTTCCTCTCTGGCCGCTGGGAACCACCAGAAGAGCTGCAGCAGCAGCAGCAGCAGCAGCAGCAGCAGCTGCAGCACCAGGCGAGTCAGCAGCAGCAGCAGCAGCAGCTGCTGCAGCACCAGGCTAGTCAGCAGCAGCAGCAGCAGCAGCTGCAGCAGCTGCAGCACCAGGCAAGTCAGCAGCAGCAGAGCCAGCAGCAGCAGCTGCTGAGGGCGAGGAGCTTGGGCACAGGAGCAGGAGGAATGGCGGTGGTGAGGGCTGGTGGCGGCAGAAGCAATGCGGTCATCAGCAGAACCACCGTCAGGAGCAACAGCAGTGGTGGCAGCAGCAGCAGCTTTAGCAACAGCAGCGGCAGCAGCAGCAGCGGCTGTGGGGGCGGCAGCAGCAGCATGGGAAGGCGTGTGGCAGGAGGGCGGTGGCCAGCTGGCATGGCCAGGCTGTCACTTCAGGAGCTTGCCACGCTGGCAGTCTGTCGTGATTTAATTCGCCAGCCAGTAAGCAAATTTATATGCTCCCTTGCTCCCTTTATCCATCTCCTGCTGCCCCCCCCTCCCCCCCAACCCCATTTCCCTTCGTGGCCTGTAGTCAACCTACCCGCCCTCCAAGTGCGAGAAGTCTATTTTTGAGGCGCCTCAAGAATAGACTCCCTCAACCCCTTTTCCCTCCTTGGCCTGTAGTCAAGCTACCCGCCCTCCAAGCTCGCCCGGCTCTCCCCGGACGTGCTGAAGCCTCTGCTCAACGCCCTGGTGCACGTCAACGAACAGCTCTTGCCGCCTTTTATATCCTCTCCCTCCCCTCTCCCCCCCCTCTCCCCCCCTCTCCCCCCAACGCCCTCCCCCTCTTCCGGCCGCTTTCAGTCAGGCTACCCGCCCTCCAAGCTCGCGCGGCTCTCCCCACACGTGCTGCAGTCGCTGCTCAGCGTGCTGGTGCACGTCAGGGAGCTCTCCCTGCCTCTCCTGCGTGCTCTGCCCGCTCCTCTCCTTGAGGTAAGACTTGGGCTTGTGAGCTGAATTTGAACTAGCATCTCGCCTCACACGTGCTGCAGTCTCCCATCAGCGTGCTGGCGCACGTCAGGGAGCTCTCCCTGCCTCTCCTGCGTGCTCTGCCCGCTCCTCTCCTTGAGGTAAGCAAGACTTGGGAGCTTGTGAGCTGAATTTGAACTAGCATCTCGGCCCGCCCCACATGTGCTGCAGTCTCCCCTCAGCGTGCTGGCGCACGTCAGGGAGCTCTCCCTGCCTCTCCTGCGTGCGCTGCCCTCTCTCCAAACCTGGCTCGAGCTGCTGGCACCTCTTGCATCCGTTTTGACCCACCCAATTCCCCACGCATCCCCCCCCTTCCTCTCTCTCCCCTCCCCCCCTCGTCTGCGGGCCCTCCCTCTGGCGCACTACCCCAAAATCAACGACCGCTGGGTGGAGCTGCTAGCGCCCCGTGCTTCCATTCTGAGTCAATCAATTCCCCACGCACGCACGCTCGCCTCCCCCCCCTCTCTCCCCTCCCCTCTGCAGTCGCTTCCCCTGGCGCACTACCCCAACCTCAACGACGGCTGGTTGGAGCTGCTAGCGCCCCATGCTCCAACTGTGCTCTCTATCGACCTCTCCTTTGCTGCCACTGTCACCGATGCTGGGATACTCAAGCTGCTCTCTGGCGCGCCTCCTGCTGCTGCTGCTGCACTCACTGCTGCTGCTGCCACTAGTGCTGCTGCAAGCAATGCTGCTGCAAGCAATGCTGCTGCCATAAATTCTGCTGTTTCTTGCTGTGACGGGGGCTATTGCAGTGGCTACGACAACAACACCCCTCCCTTCTGCTCCCCGCTTACCTCCCCTCTCACCTCTCCGCGCACCCCTCCCCTCTCTCCCTCCTCTCTCAACCCCCCCTCCGTCTCCATCCCCCGTCCCTCAACCCTTCCCTCCTCCTCCTCCTCCTCCCTCCCTCTCTCCTCCACTCCAACCTCCACTCTCGTTCCTCCCGCCCCATCCCCCCTCTTAGCCTCTCGCCCCACTCCTCTTAGAGGGCTAACCACACCCCAGGGCCGAGCCATGTCCTCGCCCACACTGCCCACCATACCCCTTATGGGCAGCCCTGCTAACAGCAGCAACTCTCAGGAAGACCTGTCGGACGGAAGCTCCTCAGAAGGAGCGTTTCTGGAGCTGAGTCTCGGGGGGGAGGACGAAGGGGTGGAGGAGGGGAGGAGGGGAGGGGAGGTGGGGGAAGAGAGGGAGGAAAATAGGGTAATAGAGGAGAGTGAGGCGCGGATGCGTATGCTAACAGGGAGGATAGAGAGGGCTGGGGATGCTTTTTACAGCAAAAAGCGACAGAGGGAGGCTGGAGCATCATCATCAGCATTAGCATCAGCTGCAGCCAGCACTACAGCTGCAGCTACAACTGCAGTTGCAACTCTGGCTACAGCAGCCTCTCCGCTGCATGCTTCCCAGCTTCGCTCCCTGTGCCTTGACTGGTGCCTCCAGATCACGGACGATGCATTTGAGCCTCTCTCTGGTAAATAGCTTGCACCGCTTTTTGAGGCGCCTCAAAAATCGCCTCCATATAACCTGCGATGCGTTTGCGCCTCTCGCTGGTAAATAGCATGCACCGTATGCTGGTAGTCACGTGCACTTTGTCGTATCCTCTCCCTCAGCACCCATGGCTGCAAACTCCTGCTGTTCAAACATCAGTATGCTTCCCCTCCTCTCCACCCCCCCATTCCTCCCCTTTCCCTTCACCCTCCCAACCCTTCTACTCTAGCCTGCCACCACCTCGCCTCTCTCAGCGCCCGGGGCTGCAACCGCCTGTCTACTGCGGCTCAAGTATCAGTACGCTTTCGCCCCCCCCCCCCCCCCCCCCATTCCCCCGCATTCCCCCAGTCCTCCCCCTTCACCCCTACCCTCCCGCTCCCCCTTTACACAACAGCCTGCCTCCACCGCGCCTCTCTCAGCGCCCGCGGCTGCAACCGCCTGTCTGCTGCGGCTCAAGTGTCAATACGCTTTCGCTCCTTCCCCCCCCTAATTCCCCCCATTCCCCCCATCCCCCCCTTCCCCCCCATTCCCCCCCATCCTCCCCCTTCCCCCCATTCCCCCCCATTCCCCCCCATCCCCCCCCTTCCCCCTACCCTCCCAACCCTCACACAACAGCCTGCCACCACCTCGCCTCTCTCAGCACCCGGAGCTGCAACCGCCTGTCCGCTGCTGCTCTCAAGTATATGACTTACCCTCCTTTCCACATCCTCTCCCTTCCCCTTCTCGTCCCCTCCCCTGACTCCTACACAACAGCCTGCCACCACCTCGCCTCTCTCAGCGCCCGTGGCTGCAACCGCCTGTCCGCTGCTGCTCTCACCCACATCGCCCACCTGCCCTGCCTAGCCCACCTCAACCTCGAGATGTGTGGCCTGCTCAAGGGGGGCATGCGCCACCTGACAGGTAGGGGGCTTAGGGTCTGCATAGTTTCAGGGTATTGACAGGTACGTGCCTAGGTTCTCGAGGTTCAGGGGTTAGGGGGAGAAGGGTAGTCACCAACTGCCCTGCCTTCGATGACATGTCTAGGGTTTAGGGTTCAGGGTTTAGGGTCCTCATGTCCTTCGACGTCATGTCCTCATCGTCCAGAGAAGATGAGGACATGGCAGCCATTGCCTTCGAAATCATGCATCTCCCTTCTCCTGCCTCTCCCCCTCACTCCCATCCCTCCTCCCAGGCCTTTCCACCCTCCTCTCCCTCAACGTCGGCTGGTGCACGTCTCTGGACGATGAGGACATGGCAGCCATTGCGCGCCTCTCCTCGCTGCGATCGCTCAATGTCTCGCGATGCAAGATCACAGACACAGGGCTCACAGCGCTGCTCAGAGGTAAGGTGTGAGGTGTGAGGTGTCAGGGTGAGACGTGAGAAATGATCGCCTCTCCTCGCTGCAGTCGCTCGACGTCTCGCGATGCAAGATTACGGACACAGGACTGACAGCGCTGCTCCAAGGTAAGGTGTGAGGTGTGAGGTGTGAGGTGTGAGGTGTGAGGGGTGAGGTGTTGGGGTGAGACGTGAGAAATGTACGCCTCTCCGCTTTGCAATCGCTCAACGTCTCGCGATGCAAGGTATCAGACTCAGGGCTCACAGTGCTGCTCCAAGGTAGGTGTGAGGTGTGAGGTGTCAGGGTGAGACATGAGAAATGATCGCCTCTCCTCGCTGCAGTCGCTCAACATCTCGCGATGCAAGATGACAGACACGGGGCTGACGGTGCTGCTCCAAGGTAAGGCGTAAGGTGTGAGGTTTGTGAGGTATGAGTGAGGATTGTGTGAGGATTGTGAGGCACGAGTGATGTTTGTGAGGTGTGTAGGCGAGTGTCGTGTGTGCAGTGCAGTGTATGAATGTGCCAGGTTTTTGAGAATTATACAAAACCTTCCCCTCTCATTTCCCTGCACAGGCTACCATCCCTCTCTCCCGTCCCTCCCACCACATGTCACATCACATCTGCACTTGCAGCTCTCTCCTCACTCTCCACCCTGAGCATGGCGGGCTGTCAGCATGTCACAGATTGCTGCTGCTCTTGCTGTTGCCATACACTTTCCGCCACCCCTCCCATCACATCCACACCTGCAGCTCTCTCCTCCTCACTGCTCTCAGCATGGCGGGCTGTCAGCCCGTCACAGATTGCTCTTGCTGTTGTGGTTGCGGTTGCTGACGTACACTTTCCTCCACCCCTCCCCATGCCACCTGCAGCTCTCTCCTCTCTCACCACTCTCAGCATGGCAGGCTGCCAGCACGTCACAGATGCGGCCTTCTCTCTCGTCTCCAGTAAGCTTCCACCCGCTCTCTCATCCCATCACTATCTCGTCTTCTGGCTTGTGTCGTGGCTTGTGTCGTGGCTTGTGTCATCTCAATTTGCATTTCCGCCCATATGCCGCCGTTTTCCGAGACGCCTCAAGTCACGAATCCTCTGTCAGATCTCCGCTATCCCCTCTTATACACGTGTGCCACGTGTCAGATCTCCATGGGCTGACGGAACTCAATGCGGAGTGGTGTGCGCAGCTCACCAACACAGGCCTCAAGCACCTGCAAGGTGGGGTGGACGGGCGGGGGGGGGGGGGGGGACATTGGGTTGGGGGGGATTGGGGAGGATTTGTGGGGGATCTGGGGGGGGGGATGTGGAATGGTGCACGCAGCTCACCAACACAGGGCTCAAGCACCTGCAAGGTGGGACGGGGGGGCGGGGGAGGGAAGGGGGGGGGTGGGGGGAAGGAGATGATGGGGGGAAAAGGGAGAACGAAGGGGGAGACTTTTGAGTCGACTCAAAAGTCACCTCGGGGGGGCGGGGGAGGGAAGGGGGGGGGGGTGGGGGGATGGAGATGATGAGGGAAAAAGGGAGGACGAAGGGGGAGGAGGTGGGGACACAGGGGAGGGGTTGGGGAAAGAGTTGGGGAAGCGGGCAAAGGGAGATGGCAGGTCGGTCGGATGATGCTGGCTGGTTGTATCCCTCCCTTGTTGATGCAACTCCCGTTTCCGAAATCAACTCAATGCTTCCTCTTGCCATCCCTTCCTCCGTGCACCCCAATTCGCCGATGAAGGTTAACAGCTGAGACACGCCTTGCACCCCTTACCTCATCTTCCCCTTTTTAGCCCATTCCCTCCACCAAATCCTCCCCTCCCCCCTTCTCCCTGCTCTTCCTTCTTCCAGCTCTCGCGCGCCTCACATCTCAACCTGGCATACACCCGCTTTGGCGTCATTGACACCTCTCCTATGCGCATACCTCCCTTCACCTCCAGCAAAATTACAGCGTCTTCCCTTTCTCCCCTTCTCTCCTTGCAGCTCTCACGCGCCTCACATCGCTCAACCTGGCGTACACTCGCTTTGGAGTCATCGACACCCCCACCAACCGAAGCATGCAGGCCGCACCTTCCTTCCTCTCCTGTACGCCTGCACCTCCTTCCTCTCCTGTACGCCTGCACCTTCCTTCCTCTCCTGTACGCCTGCACCTCCCTTCCTCTCCTGTACGCCTGCACCTTCCTTCCTCTCCTGTACGCCTGCACCTCCCTTCCTCTCCTGTACGCCTGCACCTCCCTTCCTCTCCTGTACGCCTGCACCTTCCTTCCTCTCCTGTACGCCTGCCCCCCCCCTCCGTACCCCCCCTTCCTCTCCTGTACGCCTGCACCCCCCCTCCCTACCCTCACCTCCCCCTCCTACCCCCCCCCCCTCCTTCGCCCCCCCCTCCCCCTACGCCTGCACCCCCCCCTCCTACGCCTGCACCTCCCTTCCTCTCCTGTACGCCTGCACCTTCCTTCCTCTCCTGTACGCCTGCACCTCCCTTCCTCTCCTGTACGCCTGCACCTCCCTTCCTCTCCTGTACGCCTGCACCTTCCTTCCTCTCCTGTACGCCTGCACCTCCCTTCCTCTCCTTGCATCTATTTTTGAGGCGCCTAAAAAAGCCTACTTGCATCACACACAATTTCCTGTCTCTGGCCTTCTCTCCCCTTTACCACCCAGTTTGCCCTGTTTTTGAGGCGCCTCAAAAACTATCTGGCCTAAACTCCCTTTGGTTGGCGTCAAAGATCCAGTTTTCTCTGCCAAACCAGGTCTCGCCACCTCACTTACCCCCCCCCCTCCCCCCCCTTTTTTCTTCCCCACAACCCACGCCGTCAAACCCAACCCCATGCCACGCCATGCCATGCCATGCTCACTCGTTTATTAGCCGACTCTCTTCCCTCCCCCCCCCCCCCCCCCCCCACCACGTCATTTCCCTCCCTCTGTTCCCACCTCCCGCCATGCTCCATTACAGCCTTGCGCTCGCTCCGCCACCTCAACCTGGATTCGTCGCGGGTCAACGACCTTTCCATGGCAGAGCTGGCTGGTAATGCGTTGTAACCTGGTAACCGTATCTTTCCTCACTGGTCAATGGTCTTTCCATGGCAGAGCTGGCATGTAATGCGTTGTAACCTGGTAACCGTATCTCTCCGAACTGGTCAATGGTCTTTCCATGGCAGAGCTGGCAGGTAATGCGTTGTAACCTGGTAACCGTATCTTTCCTCACTGGTCAATGGTCTTTCCATGGCAGAGCTGGCAGGTAATGCGTTGTAACCTGGTAACCGTATCTCTCCGAACTGGTCAATGGTCTTTCCATGGCAGAGCTGGCAGGTAATGCGTTGTAACCTGGTAACCGTATCTTTCCTCACTGGTCAATGGTCTTTCCATGGCAGAGCTGGCAGGTAATGCGTTGTAACCTGGTAACCGTATCTTTCCTCACTGGTCAACGATCTCTCCATGGCAGAGCGTGCAGGTAACCATCCGTCCCGGGTGGTTATCCCTCCTGCGTAACCATTCCTCCTGGTAACCGTATCATGTTTCATGGGTCAACGATCTCGCTATGGAAGAACTGGCTGGTAACATTTTTTTAAAGTCAAGTCGAATGCAGGTAACACCTGCACCAGTAGCTGATTGCTCTTAGGCGGACCCACTCTTTGAACGGAGCAGCGAATTTGAGGCCTCTCGACAAACCAAATTTCCCTCCTCTCCCCTTCCCCCCCACACCACCAACTTGTCCTTGTATTAAGTAGGTGGTATGGTCCACCTGTCTTCCCCGAACCTTTTGCTATCTTTCATTCCTCACAGGTCTGACTGCCCTCAAGTCTCTTGGTCTGTCGGACACCACAGTGGGAGATGCGGGCATTCGCAACACCACTGGAAACTAAATGCCATGCTCCCCTCCCTCCCTGCTTCCCCCCCACCACCCCTCCCCGCCCCCCCCCTCCCTCTATTTCCGCTCCCCTGCCTCCCTTGCAGGTCTGACGGCCCTCGAGTCGCTTGATCTGTCGGACACCACAGTGGGAGATGCGGGCATTCGCAATTTCACTGGTAAGATCACACCCATTCCAACCCTCCCCGCCCCCATCACCCCGATCCCCCCCATTCCCCCTCCCCCCCCCCCGCCCCACTCCCTCCCGTCGCCTGTTTTTGAGGCGCCTCAAAAATGGACCCCTCCCCCCCCCCACTCCCTCCTATCACCTGGCTCACATCGGCCATGGGCCAACTGCTGCCCTTAATCCCTCTTCCCTCGGCTCGGTCCATCCCTTCTCTGTGTGTAATGACTTTTGAGGCGCCTCAAAAGCCGTGTGTAATGAGTCGAATTTTTAGTCAACTCAGTTTTGAGGCGCCTAGTTTTGAGGCGCCTCAAAAATTGAGTCGACTCAAAAATCGACTCATTACACGCTGTTGTCCACGATGCCTTTCCCCCCAATTCTTGAGTCGACTAAAAAATCGACTCATTACACACCAACTGCTGCCCTTAATCCCTCTTACCTCAGCCCATTCCTTTTCCTTCTCCTCCTGTTCCCCCGTAATTCACCCCCCCACCCACCGTACAGCCATAACTCGCCTCTCAACCCTCAGTCTGAGCTATTGCAACGTCACCCACGGCGGTGTTGCCAGCATCGCCCCTTGAGCCGCTCTCAGCCCCTCCCTTCCCGTTACCAACCCCCCCCCCTCTTTCTCTCCCCCTCTCCCCCCTCTCCCCCTCTCCCCCTCTCCCCCTCTTCCTCGTTCTTACAGCCATGACCCGCCTCTCATCTCTCAGTCTGAGCTACTGCAGGGTTGCCATCATCGCCCCTTAAACCACTCTCAACCCCTCCCTTCCCGTTAATCATCTCCACTCTGAGCTATTGCAACGTCACGGACGGCAGGGTTGCCAGCATCGCCCCTGTACTCAACCGCCACCCCTGCTTGCTCCCCTCTTCCCCTTCACCATCTCTTCCCACTCTCAGCCATGGCTCGTCTCTCCACGTTGAGCCTGAGCTACTGCAACGTCACGGACGGCGGGGTTGCCAGCATCGCCCACCTCTCCGCCCTCTCCTCTCTCTCGCTCGACTCGCGCTCCATCTCCGATGCGGGGCTCAAGCGCCTCTCAGGTGAGACGAAGCTGCCCCCTTTGAGCCGACTCAAATGGTCTCTCTTCCCTCTCCGTCCTAGCCCACCGCTCCGCCCTCTCCTCTCTCTCGCTCGACTCGCGCTCCATCTCCGATGCGGGGCTCAAGCGCCTCTCAGGTGAGATGACACGGCCCCTTCCTTCTCTCCTCCCTCGCCTACCTCTCGGATTTGCAAGGTCCCCTCCTTCTTTCCTGCCTCTTCTCCCTCTCGCTCAACTCGCGCTCCATCAGTGATGCTGGGTTGAAACGCCTCTCCGGTGAGATGTAAGGAGGTGAGATGAAACGGCTGTCAGGTGAAATGAAACAGCTTTCGTGTGGAGATGAAACAGCTGTCAGGTGAGATAAAACGGCTGTCAGATGAGATAAAACGGCTGTCAGGTGAGATATAACGGCTGTCAGGTGAGATAAAACGGTGTCAGGTGAGATACAACGGCTGTCAGGTGAGATATAACGGCTGTCAGGTGAGATATAACGGCTGTCAGGTGAGATACAACGGCTGTCAGGTGAGATACAACGGCTGTCAGGTGAGATATATCGGCTGTCAGGTGAGATATAACGGCTATCAGGTGAGATATAACGGCTGTCAGGTGAGATATAACGGCTGTCAGGTGAGATATATCGGCTGTCAGGTGAGATATAACGGCTGTCAGGTGAGGTATATCGGCTGTCAGGTGAGACATAACGGCTGTCAGGTGAGATATAACGGCTGTCAGGTGAGATATAACGGCTGTCAGGTGAGATACAACGGCTGTCAGGTGAGATATATCGGCTGTCAGGTGAGATATAACGGCTGTCAGGTGAGATACAACGGCTGTCAGGTGAGATATATCGGCTGTCAGGTGAGATATAACGGCTGTCAGGTGAGATATAACGGCTGTCAGGTGAGATGGAACAGCTCCCAGATGAAATGAAATGGCTGTTGACCACATGGACCCGGGCGACAGCTCAACTCTCAACTTTCCCCTCATTTTCCCCCAGCCCCTCAAAAGCACCTTTCCCCTCATTTTTTCCAGCCCCTCTAAAGCAACTTTCCCCTCATTCCCCCCCATCCCCTCAGATTCCCCTCATTTTTCCCCACCCCCTCAAATGCAACTTTCCCCTCATTTTTCGCCACCCCCTCAAAAGCAACTTTTCCGTCATTTTCTTCCACCCCCTCAACCAACTTCCCCCTCATTTTTCCCCACCCCCTCAAAAGCAACTTTCCCCTAATTTCCCCCCACCCCCTCAAATTCCCCTCATTTTTCCCCCACCCCCTCAAAAGCAACTTTCCCCTCATTTTTCCCCAACCCCTCAAAAGCAACTTTCCCCTCATTTTTCCCCACCCCCTCAAAAGCAACTTCCCCCTCATTTTTCCCCACCCCCTCAAAAGCAACTTCCCCCTCATTTTTCCCCACCCCCTCAAAAGCAACTTCCCCCTCATTTTTTCCCACCCCCTCAAAAGCAACTTTCCCCTCATTTTGCCCCACCCCCTCAAAAGCAACTTTCCCCTCATTTTTCCCCACCCCCTCAACCAACTTTCCCCTGTTTTTTCCCCACCCCTTCCCGCCACCCCTTTCCTGCTTTCCTCCTCTTGCCACACCTGACCCAGGGCTCACTAACCTCACCAGCCTGGACCTGTTCGGAGTGCGGGTGTCTGGCGAGGCTATGGCACAGCCCAACCGCCACGCCTCATCTCTCTTCTCTGTGTTTTCCCACCCCACTCTCCCACCTCCCTTTCTCCAGGCCTCACTAACCTCACCAGCCTGGACCTGTTTGGTGCGCGTGTGACTGATGAGGGCCTGGCAGTGATTAAGGGTGAGTGAGTGTGGGAGGGGAAGGGATGGGACACGGGTGGGGGGAAGATTGAGGGAGGGCGGTGCTAGAGTGGAGTGACTGTTGAGGGACCGTGTGACAGTTGAAGGCATTGCATTGATTAAGAGTGAGTGAGGGAGGGGGAAGATGAACAAGGGAGGGACGGAGGGGAAAGGGGAGATAAGGGAAGGAGGAGGGGGCGAGGGGTGGGTGGGGGGTTTGGGGAAGAACGGGGACATTCTTTTTGACAATTCTCGCAACTTCTCCATCCTATTCGCCCTCTCTTCTCCAAGCGTTCTCAAAAACGTTTTTGGCAAACCCTCTGACCCACACTCTCACTCCCACTCCCACATTTCGGCCCTCTTCCTTCCCACCCGACAGGCTTCAAGAAGTTGCAGGTGTTGGAGGTGTGTGGGGGCGGCATCACCGACAAGGGAGTGAAGCACCTCGCGTCACTGCCTCGACTGGCCTCCCTCAACGTGTCTCAGAACCAGCGCGTCACCGACACCGGCATTAAGGCTCTGGCAGGTGAGAGAGGACAATTTTACCAGGTGATCACTGAAGTAACATGTACTGCTGCCTCGACTGGCCTCCCTCAACGTGTCTCAGAACCAGCGTGTCACCAACACTGGCGTTAAGGCTCTGGCTGGTGAGAGGAGAAAAGGCCGCTCAGTCAACTCAACGGGTTACGCTCAACGTGTCTCAAAACAAATGCATCACCGTCACAGGCATTAAGGCTCTGGCAGGCGAGGAAGGAAAAGGCCGTTCAGTCAACTCAACGGGTTACGCTCAACGTGTCTCGAAACAAATGCATCGCCGTCACAGGCATTAACGCTCTGGCAGGCGAGGAAGGAAAAGGCCGTTCAGTCAACTCAACGGGTTACGCTCAACGTGTCTCCAAACAAATGCATCGCCGTGACAGGCATTAAGGCTCTGGCAGGCGAGGAAGGAAAAGGCCGTTCAGTCAACTCAACGGGTTACGCTCAACGTGTCTCGAAACAAATGCATCGCCGTCACAGGCATTAAGGCTCTGGCAGGCGAGGAAGGAAAAGGCCGTTCAGTCAACTCAACGGGTTACGCTCAACGTGTCTCCAAACAAATGCATCGCCGTGACAGGCATTAAGGCTCTGGCAGGCGAGGAAGGAAAAGGCCATTCAGTCAACTCAACGGGTTACGCTCAACGTGTCTCAAAACAAATGCATCACCGTCACAGGCATTAAGGCTCTGGCAGGTGAAGAAGGAAAAGGCTGTTCAGTCAACTCAGACAGTCAACTCAAGAGGTAACTTGCGCTGCTGCATCGACTGGCTATGCTCAACTTGTCTAAAAACCAATGCATCACCGTCACAGGCGGTAAACCTCTGGCAGGTGAGGAAGGAAAGGGCATTCAGTCAACTCAGACAGTAAACTCAACGTGAGGTGACTTGCGCTGCTGCCTCGAATGGCTACACTCAATGTGTTAAAAAAACCAATGCATCACTGTCACAGGCGTTCCAGCTCTGGCAGGTGAGGAAGGAAACTGTTCCTTGAAAACTCTGGAGTTACTTGTGCTGCTGCCACTCTGCCTTACTCTTCTATCACTTACTCATTTGTTGTGTCTTGCTTCCTCCCACTCTCTTGTCCTCCCACCACCCCGCCTTTCTCCCATGTCGACCACCCCCTTTTTGTACCCACAGCGCTCACTTCTCTCGAAACGCTCAACCTGTCGGGGTCAGGGGTTACCCTCAACGGACTCTCCCACCTGCTTCCCCTCTCTCGCCTCACCTCCCTCTCCTTGCACGGATGCAAGGTCTATCGAGCCCAGCTTAACCACCTGCTCATCTCCCCTCTCTGCGACTGGGACCCAAGCCTGACTGTCACAGGAGTCAACTAGAGAGAGATGGAAAAACCGTTTCGGGTAGGGGCCGAGCGTCTTACCATAGAGGGTGTTGCTGTTGGTGTTTGTAGAGCATGCAAGGGACGCGTTGAACGTGGGCGCGAGCTGAAATGCCTGATCCGAAGCTACCGGTACATGCTGTATAGAAGTGTCTCTTTGTACATATGTAATAAAAAAGGTTCATAGCCTCACCTCCTTTGTTGCACATTTGGTCAAACATTGCATGTTTATAAGCGGTGCTTATAAACACATCCAAATTTATCGTGGTTCCCAAGGAGCCCGTCCCGACCGAAGAAGTCGGGAGGCTGAAGCCTTGTGATGCCTGTTCGGCAAAGTCGCACACATCGTGGTAACAGAGTCTGCGCGTTTCGTGAAATAAACCCACGGTGCAGATGCCTGAGCGATCGCTACACAACAGAGGCGACATTCGCGACGAAAAGGGGCCAATTTGACCAACCACCAGCACACGCGGCCCGTGCCGTACAGCGTGAGTCATACCTTAGAACGGCTCGCTTCTCATTGGCTCGGCAGCAGTCGCGTGGGCAACATTAGTGCAGCGTTTTTATTGTCGCCCTTTCACCAGTAGCGCGCCTCTCTCGCAGGGCCAGGGCAAAGCGTCTAACACGCACATGCCGCAGCGTCATTCCCTGGGAGCAACCACTCTCCCGCCTTTCTGGTAGTCTCTCCGCCAGTTTAGACGCGCGTCTTCGCGTGAACCCATCGTTTTATTCGTCACGGCTCCCGACGGAATAATGACACGTGGGGGGCGCTTAGAGGAGCTGCTGGAAAGCGGGATGTTCGCGGACGTGACGCTGCGAGCGGGCGACGCGGATATTGCCGCGCACCGATGCATCCTCTCGTCGTGGTAAACGTCTCAAAGGCGACCTTTGAGACGCTCAAGAGCCATCTTGTCCCCCCCGATGCATCCTCTCGTCGTGGGACGATGTCCGTTTCTTCCGAAATGACTTCAGGGTGGAAAACGACTCTCTGCTGAAGGAGATAGTAACGCCTTTCTAGCCCTCGTCCCTGGCAGAACGACATTGTCATAATGCGGCCTATGAGTCGCGTCCTATTGATACGGTTTACCAATCGGATTAATCTATTTACAAGGGCCTCACGCTGTATCTTCTCTTTGTCAGGTCTCCCGTATTCAGGAAGATGTTCACGAACGGCTTTCTGGAGACATCGGAGCAGCCTATAGTGAGGATGGACGACATGGACGAGTGCACCCTGCGCCTCTTCCTCCGCCTCATCTACTCGGGCGGATGCGACCTCCCCCAGAATTACCTGCTGGTGCGCCCTTCCTGCACTAGCCTCGAAAAAAGCTTCGCTTTCGTATGTTCATTCACAAAATCTTTAGTGTCTTGTAACGGGTACACTAACGGGGGGAGCGACTGTGCGTCTGTACCTTGAACTCATCTATACATGGTCGCACTTTGTCTGCCCAACATGCGGCAACTAATGTTATAACATCTATGATGATCGGGCCCGCGACTTTTAACCTTATCTCCGCGTCTTGCGCGCGTCTCCGCTCTCGTTCGCCCAAACCTTTTCCCAGAGCCACGGGTTGCAGCTGCTGACGTTAGCGAACAAGTATAACATCCTAGAGCTCGTGCACGCGCTGGACAGAAATCTGGCGGCTGTGGCGGCGGAATCTGGGGACTTGCAGCTGGCGTTTGACGGTCTCCACGTGGCTGCTGCTCACGGGGCGGTGCAGTTGGCTGCGTGGTGTAAGGAGAAAATACACGAGTGCAGTGGGGAAGAAGCTTGCCTCGACAAAATCAAGGTGCGTCAGCAGGAGCTGAATGTAGAATTAGTATGGTTGTTGATGGGGGCTTATATCTACTCTACGTACTATATGGGGTAGCTTATCTTCCATGGCTATGAGATACGTAGTTGCATAGTTCTTTTAAATTTCACGTGTTTACACTCTCTGAATATGCTGCAGGAAATGGTTATGAGCGAGTCATTCCACAAAAGGATTCTCGCATTGGACGTTGTGGAGTTTGTTTTCAAAAGGGCTTCTCAAAAGCAAAAGCCTAGTGTGATGGATGGCTCCGTTTTTTATCGCTAGTTGATTCCCATCTTATTCGACAAATGCATGCGATGATAAAAAGCATGCAACTGCTTCTAGAGTGCACTAATCTTTCAAATGTTTTCTCTAGGAAAGCATATATGAAATGTGATATGAGAGTGGGAAGCAAGGTAGTGGTGAGGCGTGTGCACGTGCACCATTTGAACTAAAGTGCATTCTAAAGTGGGTATGGGTTAGAGAAACGGCCCTTTGTAAGGTGCGCACAAGTGTTTTCGACCACTTATAGGAACCTGAATGCACATCATGTGCAACAACTCCATGTTCAGAAGACGACAAACCATGGACTGCAGAGACACCTGGCAGAATTCAGCACACGGAGCTCCTGGCTCACACCAAGGTAACTAGCCTCAATGCCGTGAAATAAAAGCTGTTTCCGACCCGATTCCCCTTTTTTCGCGTAGTAAATTCGCTTGATCCCGTCTCCTAGCGGATTACTATTCGTGTGATTCCTTGACATTACGGGCTACTCTTGACTGATTTTGAAACAAGTGCATTTGTAGTGGGAGATCTGTCCATAGTGGTATTGCATCACCCCCCCTCCCCCTCGCCCTCCCCAGACCTGTCCCAACTCATCCACTAAACTAATGAGCAGTTTCTACCCTGACTGATGTTTCGCAGGTAGATTAGCACGATGTTTTTCCTACTTTCCCAACCGTGCGAGAAATAGTCCCCGAGGGTTCCAAGATTTTTCCTAGGTCGTGGGGAAGGCCATTTTTCCTAGGTCGTGAGGATGTTAGTTTCAAACCGGGTGCTCTTCGAGGAATCCGCACGCTAGCGGGTATAGTTTCTGAGATTCCGTCCGCGTAGGGATAATATCGGGGGCGATTTCGTCACCTAACGGAATTACCCTAGGCATTAGCGAGAACGCTGGCCCCTGGCTCGCACTGTTGCCTACCCGACGACAGAAGAGACGAACTGCCCCTCCCACGACAGGCATTCACGGATTGGTTGAATTGGATGCATTGCATCAGAGCAGTTTGGCGGTTGCGGCCTCTAAACATTCGCAATATTTCCCGCGTGCGGTTCGCATCTTAGTTCGTTCGCCGTCGCGAGTCCTCCCACCAGCCTAGTCGTCGCTCGACAGCAATTGGGGCTGCCGGTTTGCTGTGACTGCTATTCCGCAGAGTCGCAGCGAGTCGCACTAACGCTGCGATGCGATGGAGCGCATCGGTCGGAACACACACCTTGCTGCAGATCGCCTGCGAAAAGTGCAAGGTTCAAAATTTCGTTGGCAAAGATGCACGGCTGTCGCCTCGTTCCATATTTCCTTGTGATTTCCGCTTCACAAGGAGACAAGCAAACCATTTCTTTCGATTTGAAACCAATGAGGCAGCAGAGGAAACGTTTCCAGTCTGACCGCGCCATTACAATTTGAAAATTTTGTTTGCATTTTTCAATCACTGGATCTCAAATGCACCTTTGTTGCCTGACCGGATCGAGACGCGGCGTGGATTGATTGGGCAACATCCATGCGCATGTGTACACTGTACCCCTTCATGTGGCAGAACGACGTTTGCTGTGCGCAACCCTGGGCCTGGCGCTTATCATTCGCATTCCCGGCACATGAATGAACTCAAATCCAAGCCGAAAGGCTGTAATTTGGGGTTGGTTTGGAGCATGCCTCTCTCCCCCCCCTCCCCTCAACCCAGACCAAAAGCTGCTTTTCCAACAGCCACAAAACTCTTCCTCCCTCATTCCATACCATCCCCCTTGCAATCGCTTGCAGCCGGTACAGTCGCTAACTGCAGTCGCTCGCGTCGTCGCTCGGTCGCCCTCCCTCCCAGCCCCTGCCTCCCAATCTGACCCATTCCCAGCCACGGCAAAAGCGAGCCCAGCGACAGGGTGGAAGTTCGGGCACATCAAACAGGCAGCCCGATCTGTATATTCTTTTCTTCGCTTCGAGTACCAGCCACCGACGTGTTCCTCTCCCTTGCGTCCACTCTCCTGCTGACTCAACCCTGGGCACTGAATTCCCGCGTATAAGTCCACGACTCATCTCACCTCACCACCAGAGACCACCACATCGAACGCCACGCATTTCGCAATCTTCCTCCTCACTTTTTTTCCAGCAGCTAGCCACGCTGGTAGAGACAGCTTGCACTGTATAACTGTTGCCCATCCCCCGTCTGCTCTAGGGAACCACCAGACAGCGAAACAAGAAACATCGTCCTCCCCACTGCTCGCGCCATTGCCTTATACAGCAGCAGCAAAACCCTGGTGGCTAAACGCAATCCGGAACCTCGGCCTGTTCTCGACTTACCAACTAAGACCGAACACGATTTTTTTTTCGTACAGATTTTTTGCCGCCTACCTGTTTCTGCATTAATCGCAACCAGGACATTCGGTATCGTAGGGGTCCAACAGCCATTAACTACCATCCCTAACGATATAACGAACGGCTAGCGGGTAGTTTTTTTTTCTCTTACCGCTACACCAGTCGGTTTGGGAGCGTGCGTATTACCCAGAGTACGCGCGTAGTACCCCATATCCTAATGGAGGCGCCGTCGGGATTGGCGAGAAAATCGGGGGGACTCGCGAGCGAGTCGTCCGTGTCGCTCGACTCGCGGTTAAACGACGAGGAGAAGGCGTCGTCGTTCGGCTCGACAGGCAGCGAAGACAGCGCGGTACGTTCCTTTCCTTTCCTTCCCTTCCCCTTCCCTTCCCTTCCCTTTCCCCCTTCCCTTTCCCTTTCTCTTTTCCGTCCATTTTCCTTCCATTCCCGTCGCTCACGTATTGGTGCTGTCAGGCAAAAACGTATTGTTATATTTTTTCGCGAGCATTCAGAGTCGACGACCCAGGCTCGACAGGCAGCCTTGAGGACTACGCGATATTCCTACGGCGTGTCGCCAAGCTCTCAAACCCTAGACTGTGAAGACTCGTGACCTGGCGTGATTATGTAGAGTATCTCACAGTGTAACGTCGCATTAGATTTTGCCGGCTCTCAGCTCGGTGTTTATCGTTATTAGCAGGTAGCCCTTAAGTCGCCCGCTTGAGCGAACCCTGTGCGCCATGCCCGTCGTCCCTCCTGCGCGCTATATTCCTCCCTATTTGTCTTTCTCGTTCGCTCGCTTTCTCGCTTTTGTGTCGACCGTAATCATTTCTACTTCCCGTCCCCGACTCGTCAAATCTACCGTTTACCATGTGTCTCGCCGCCCTACACGGTATCCGTGCACACCATATAAGTCGGGAAACCCTTCCGTTTGCCTTTTGCGTATTGCGTTTTTTGTTTTGCTGTCTTGCCGCGACTTCCCGTCAAGTGCCCGTCTCGTCGTCCTTCATGGCCCGAGAGCCCGCGTCCCGCCTCGCCTTTCCTTCCTTTCCATCGTCCCTGCGGTTACAGGAATATTCATGGCTTCAGACAAGCCACAAGTTGACTTTTGAGTCAACTCAAAGGAAATGTTCATGGCTGCTGTTAAAGAAATGTTCATGGCTGCTGTTAAAGAAATGTTTATGGCTTTAGACGAGCCACAGCTGTCAATTTCCCTTTTCGATTCCGTTTCCCGTTCCTTCGCGTTTCCATTCCTACAGGAAGACGACGACGTTGCATTGCCGCCGGACAGCAAGCTCGTCGTCAAGATTGACGGAAAAGATGACGGGAAAGATAACGGGAAACTCGCCGGCGACGGCAAGTCAGAACCGGCGAAGAGAGATCGGACCGCGCGGATGTGGTTCGGGTTGCCGTGGTGGCAGTGCGGCCTTTGCGCGGCAGCCATGGTGGTCGTGCTGTTCCTCATCGTCTTCGGCGCTGTTCTCCTCGGCCTCGCCCTCGCCTTCCATACCGACGTATGTCTCCTTCGCCCTTACCGATTTATTTTTTTCTCCGCATGTCGCCTATCCGTTTCCCGCCTTATCTTTCTTTGGTTACCATCCACCTTGGCGGTTGTTCTCTTCCTCATCGTCCTTGGCGCCGTTCTCCTCGGCCTCGCCCTTTCCTTTCATGACGACGCAATACTCACCTGGTTTTTCTTATCTTCGTTTACCTACGTTTTTCCCTACAATCCTGGTTGATTTCTCCGATGCGGCGTACGTTTTTTCCCCCAATCCAATCCACTCGTTCGTACGCCTCTTTCGTACGCCTTTTTCGAGCCCACGGTTCATCTCACCGTCCTTTGTTGAGTACGCCTACGTCAAATCAACACACGCACCTCCTCTCCTTTCCTTTCCGCCTCGTCTCATCTCGTCTCGTCCCTCTTCGCCCCTACAGGACGTGGTAATCCGGGTAACCAATCTCGATTTCTTCAACATGTCCTTCTCGCAATACCCGTTTTCGACGGCGCGAGCAGTGGCGCGGACAGCAAGACGTCGATGCTGAGCGCGCACCTGAACGTACCGGCGAACGTGTTCAACCCGAACGTCTTTTCCCTCTGCTTTCCTGTCCCCCTCTTCGCCCCTACAGGACGTGGTAATCCGGGTAACCAATCTCGATTTCCTCAACATGTCCTTTTCGCAAATACCCGTTTCTGACGGCACGGGCAGCAAGACGCTGATGCTGAGCGCGCACCTGAACGTATCGGCGAACGTGTTCAACCCGAACGACAACACGATGGTGGTGGAGCAGCTCTTCGTCGCGATCGACGGCATGCAGCACCCCATGACCAACACCACGGTACGCGCCTCCCATCCCCATGAAAAGCTTCACGGTACGGCTTTCTTCCGCCGCTTGGTAGGGCTCTCACATCCCAAACACCCCCCCTCCCACACACTGACGTGTCTGCGAGCTTGTTTGCTAATAAGCCGCGTGTTTCCTAATATACCGTGTTTAGCGCACACCACAATCCCCGCAAACCCTAACAACTGCCCGGATTCACGCTCGCCCCCAAGGGCAATCAGACGCAATGCATTGAAAATATTTCGCCCGGCGCTGCATTGCTTCCTGCTCTTACCTACCCTCGCTCCCCCTGAAACTTTTTTGCTGCTACCCTGCAAACCCTAGTAACTGCCCGGATTCACGCTCGCCCCCTAGGGCAACAGGACTCGGACCCATCCCCTAGGCTTTTACGGCACTTCACTTATTTATCGCCCTCCTCCCTGCATCCTACCTGCAAACCCTAACAGCTGCCCGGATTCACGCTCGCCCCCAAGGGTAACCGGTCGCAGCAGGTCGACTTTGTGGTTTCGGGGTACCCACTGTTCGACATCGCAGCCAATACGAGCCTGCTACTACTCGCAGACAACACCAAGAATCTCCCGTTCAGGGTAACTGGGGTGTGGGGTACATGGGGTGTGGGGTAACTGCGTAGTCATTTCGTTGAAGTCAAAAGTTGCCCGGATTGATGCTGGGTCCAACTTGCAATCAGACAAAGGTCCATGTACTTGCGAGGAAGTCAAGTGCATAAACCTTTCTTGCATTAATGATATTTGATAGCCCATTCCCCATTGCCTCTCACAACCCCTTCCAACCTCCCCTCACCCCCCTCCTTCCCCCCTCGCCCTTCCCTCTCCCCCTTTCACTATGCCCCCCTTTAACGTGCTACAGATGGTAGTGAAATCGCTAGGGCACGTTATGTATCGTGGCTTCGCAACTCCCTCGTACTTTGTGAGCCTTTCTCTCTCAGCTGCTTCCTTTACTTATCTCAAACCTCCCAGTTCTCATGGTTCTGCCCTTGTCTCACCTTACTGATTTCTCCAAATGTCTGACATTACCTCACTTTCCCTTTCCCTTTTTTTTTCATATGTGCTGCTGTGTACTGTATTGTACAGTACACGTATGCATGCAATGTGACATACACTCCAGGCGTCGAAGGCATGGACGTCAAGTCATGCCACAAGACAAGAGTCAAGGCATGAGCAGAAGCAGCAGCAGCAGCAGTAACAGCAACAGCGTGACGTAACAGCAATTCTATTATTTGTTGCTTTCAGCAAGCAGCTGTCCCAGCAGGCACAGCAGCTGCCACAGTGGAATCTTCAGTAACCGCAATTCTGGGCCACTGCTGGGCGCTGATGGATGCAGCAGCAGCAACATCAGCAGGTGGAAGCAGCGTAATTGCTGCATGCCACCGCGTAGTCCAGACACCTCTCCTTCATGGTAGTTCGGTGCACACCTTGGAAACTTCGAATTAATGGGTCACTAATGTAGTGACTTCCGCAGACATCATTTCTCCATTTGCACTGTACTCGTGCAATTTGAGGTGAATTATCGTGGCAAGGGAATAAGAAAGTAGTTTCTCTTTCTTCCTGCTACTATCCCTTTTTATAGTAACCTTTTTGGGTAGCTGGTCAGTAATCATCATTGGTTTGTTATATTTGGCCCAATCTCTACCACGTGAATTAAGTCTCAGTAGGGATGTGAATAATCTTGATATAATCAGAACGCGGATTAGAAAAAGGTTCACCATAACGGACCAGACCAGAGTCCCTATCGGAGGCTGCATGCTATTTTCCCAGCTTTGTGTCTCAGGTATTCCCAAGTACTAACGGACGCTGTTCGGACACTAGGCTACGTGCCCGAGTCCCTTCAAGTTTCTCTCTGCTTGTCTCTTCAAGTTTCTCTCTGCTCGTCTCTTGTGGAGAGTACCTGAGCCTCGCCTGATCATGTATGGCTCTTCTAGGGCTGCTCACCCCACTACCGCCATGCAGACATGGGGGGATTCGCCTCCTGCCAGGTCAGCACATCCCAGTCCCGCCGTGCCTACGTGGGGCGACCCGACTTCCCATTCAGATGCTTCTTATTTAGGGCCACCCATAGTGGAACCTTACCTTGTAGCACCTCCAGCTGTAAGCACCTCGCCATTCGCGTTTCAGCCAGGGGATCCGTCTCGCCACGTCAGCATGACAGCTCCACCGATGGATCCTCAAGGACCGTCCGATGCAGGTTCTGAGCCGAAATCGATGGACGAGCGTTTCCGTAGCATTTTGGCGCAGCGAAACCGCCAGGTTCGGGCTACCGAGGCTGCGGCTCGGCAGGCAGCGGCGCGTCAGGCGCGGATCGCGTCTCAGCGGCAAATCACAGTCGAAGACGTCCACGCCGTCGCGGACATGGCGCCGCCTTTCCCGGCGCGTATTACGGTTCCTATAGCGGGGAACACGGGGCGCGGTACTGGGCAGTATGAGGCGTACCCTGCTCCGACTGATCAGCCAGGCGATCCGTTATTGGACGATCCGTTTGTAGGTTACAGAGGTCGAGTTCCTGACCGTCCAGATGAGGAAGATCAGGAAATGGACGATCCGATTGAAGCGGATTACCACAAGAGAAGCGGCGGCTCCAGGAACAAGACTGCTGGTACTAGTCCGGCATATAGTAGAATTCAACACTTCACAACGGCGTCTGGTGCTCCAATCTACTCTGCCAATCCCGCAGGCAAGCACGCGGCCAATCACAGCGCGCCTCCACTCAAACCCCCCTCAGCATCCGCCTCGAAAGCTGCCACCGCCGCTGCTGCTGCTGCTGCAGCCGCTTTGGCCGGCAGTCGCGCTAAGAGGTCCTCATCAACAGCCAATCAGCCGTTGATAAGATCCGACCCTAACCGATCCGATCCTAAACGATCCGATCCTAAACCAGCCAAACAACCTCCTCCCGCTCGTCGACGTTCGTCCCCTCGTGCCTCTCGCTCTCCTCCCCGTGATGTGCCGTCCCCTGCTGGTCGGACTGAGAGGCCAGGAGGATCAGGAAATGTTAGGGTTGACTCTGTACCCGGTAAGAGCGGTCCCCCTAAGAGAGCATCAGTGAAATCGCGGCTTCGTGTTCCCGTACACATGAGATTGTCGCTCCCAGGCTCGGTCCCCAACTCTTCCCCAGCAGCAGCAGCAGCAGCAGCAGCAGCAGCAGAACCAGGAGGAGCAGAAGCAGCAGCAGGAGCACGAGCAGCAGCAGCAGACGCACCACTTCGCCTGGTCTCTTCTGCTACCGGCATCTTGCCTCCTCCTCACGCACGCTCTCTTGTGCCTGCTTTGAATGCTTTCAATGTTAATGGCATGGTGACCTTTCATCCATCCCTTCCCACCCCCTTCGTTGCTGCTCCCGCCGGGCCTCTCCTGCCCCAACCTGTGCTGGTCCGGACCATACCTGTTCCTGTTGGAGGCCTGGTTAGAGGTCCCATGCTGCCCTTCCATCCAGGTCTGGCGATTTCAGACCACACTTACAGGTTCGGCGCAGGAAGGGTAGGGGGACAGGGGGGGGAGGGGGGGAAGGGGTATGGCTTGGGGAGGGAGAGAGGAGGTGAGAAAGGGAGGGGGAGTGTGGCGTCTAAAGCAGCGCTAGATGATGAGATCGACTCATACATGGTTGAGAAGTATGCTGGCAAGGGAGGGAGGGCCTGACTGTATGCTAGGCTAGAAGGGAGGAGAAAGGGGGAGGGGGGAGGGGGGGGGGGGGGGGGGGGGTGGGGAATGTGATGTAGGGGATGCGCTTTTCGTAGTTCTGGAAATTCTGTCACTGAGGAAGGAAATGCCTAGTAAACGTGTACTGAAAGTGTATATGTTCTGTTTGTGTCTGACGTTCGCCTTCTTGGTTAAACCTCGCAGTGGGGTGTGTATCACTGCAAATATGGAGTGATTGGCACTAAGGTAGCATGGATGTTCCATTTTCACATTAGCATGTTGCTTAGTAACATCTTCAAGCGTAAGCGGGCTGGCGTGTGGGTGGGGAATGGTTCTTATATCATGACAGTTTTCAACGAATCAAACTCGGGGGAAGCATGTAGAAATTTGGAATTCCATTTTGAACTTCGCTGGGAAAGTCTGCGCGCCTCGGGTAAGTGGGAACGTTTGGGCGCCTCCGACCACCAATCACAGGCCGCACCCTTCTGAGATGAATCCGTTGACGGTTGAGATTTCACGATCCAAATCACAGCTCTACATGTCGGATTGAACATTGAGGATGTTCGCCCCATTCGCGATTCGCGATCCATTCGAAGTTCCTCCAACTTGCGCATTCCCGTTCAGAAAGAATTTGCGCTGTCTCCAGAGAAGTATTGGGCATGGGAGTGATAAATACCTGGGCCATTCGCTGCTTTTGACGTTCCAACAGTGACGCGTACTTCCCGGAAGTTCTGCTATAGTTGCTTACCTCGAGCCGTGTTTTGCCACCTCGTCTACGATCAAATTCCCAGACGCCGATTTTGCCTCTCTTTCAGTAGTTCCACTCTCGGCTGGAAAACTCATCTCGTGACATCCACGTGGCAGATCCACCAATGGGGCTCTCACAACCGCCGGATGAAGACCTTGAGCCGAAATCGCTGGACGAGCGTTTCCGAAGCATCTTGGCTCAGAAAAACCGCCAGGTTCGGCGAGCGGAGGCTGCGGCTCGGCAGGCAGCGGGGCGTCGGGCTCGGATCTCATCTCAGAGGCAAATCGTTGTAGAAGTCGACCAATCTGTTGCGGACCTGGCGCCACATTCCCGCCGCATGTTGAGCGCACAGCGCCAGAGACGCCGTATAGTACGGTGGCAGCTGAACGGCACTCCTTTCCGCCTTCTGTGGGCCCCGGAGGTCGATTTCCAGCTGTCGATTTGCTTAAAGAAGAGCCGTATACCGAGGATGTGAAGTGTGACTGTAAAGAAGTGATTGTAGAGAAGCTCGTCTTGGAACCGAGAGGGCGCACGCGTGTCCCGTCCACTCCAGCAGCTGATTCCTCTGATCCGAAGCACATCCCCCAGGCTTGGGCCGAACCTGCAGGTGGAGGCTCGGGCAATCGCCGGGCGGCTGAAACTCCTCCCGCCGTATACCCCTCCAAAATAACCGCCGCGAAGGCGGCCGCATATGCCGCTTTGACTGGCATCCGGCTTAGCAAGACCTCATCGTGTCCCCGTCGTCCTCCCTGTCAGCCTTCTTCCCAGACTCCCCCCTTTCGCCCGTCTCCCTTTGAATCAGCGGGAGGGTTGGGTGGCGAGAGGAGCAGCGGGAAGGAGGGGAGGAGGAGAAGGAGGAGGGGTCAATGGAGAAGAAACGAGAAGGAAATCCCTCTTTCGCTCTCGCTCTCACTTTCACTTGCAGTTCCGAGGGGTTGGCTGAGGGCAGGAGGGTAAGGTGTATTCTGCACCTAGATTGTTGCGCGGTTGATAAGGGTGAGATAAAAGCGCGGTGTACAGAGCACTTCGATAGCTGAGATGGGTACTCGCAGTGCACGCCGCTGGAGAGGGGGAGTGTAAAGTAGCACAGAACTTTAAGTTCCGCTGGTGACGTCACATAACCTAAGTGTAGTGCTCTTTAACCGTTACAGAACCATGGTACACCGTACTGTACTTTCTGTGACGTCCCAGGACGTCACCATGCCCTTTTTTGGGTTGCGGAGCAACCTATTGCAATCGATCGGGCTGGTTTTTTTTTTCAAGTTTGTGAAATAAAAATCAAATGTTTATTGTGATGGAAATAAAACATTTTATGTATAATAAAGTCTCATCATGAAATGCTCCGCAACCCTAAGACGATCTCGCCGCCTCTTGTTTCTTTTATACACCCCCGGAGGGAAATATGGTGTTCAGGTGTTTACAAATAGTGCATACAAACCGTTGGGTTTTCGCCCTTGACTTGATTGTGCACAAAATTGTTTCGAGGTGAATATTCTGCAACCAGAGAGGCAACAAACAATAAAGAAGCAATGCAGCACAAGCTGCTAGAACTTCTGTACACCAAAACAGATCCAGCAGCAATTTCCTCCTGACAAGTTGGCACTTAGCCGGGCAGGCTTTACTGCCGGATTGCTTCACATCAATTATCTGAGTCATCTGGCGCTGGCAGGCACATCAGTCACTGCTGTAAACATGCTCTCACAAAGTGCCTTGCTTGGGTTCCACTGCAGCGTTGCCAGCAGCGTGGTGGCCAGAGCTTCATGCATCTCGGAGTGCTACGACGCACCTCACCTCGGTCCTACAGGCAGGCATTCCCTATGAGCTGTCTTGCTTGGGTCGCATTTGCAGCGTTGCCAGGAGAGTGGTGGCCAGGGCTTCGCACATCTCAGCAGCACTCGCCTCATGAACATGTGCAGAACCAACTTCCACCTCCCCCCCACTCCCTCCTCCTCCTCCTCCTCCATTCCCCCCTCCCCATTTCCCCCACCTCCACCTCCCCTCCCCCTTCCCCTCCCCCCCCTCCCACTCCACTGGTGGGGGGAAACACCATAAAAGCGTGGTCCAGTTTTCGTCTGCTTCTCACCACCACTGACCCCGGCACCTCTGCATCTGCTCTTGTTACCAGACCATCGCTAGGGGCTCCGTACCTGGTAGGGATGGGGAGGGGTGGAGAGCGGTGAGCAGGGGGGTGGAATAGGGTGGAGATGGAGAGATGAAGAGGGGTGGGGAGGAATAAGAGGGGGAGGAAAGGGTGCCAAGCTACAAGACAAACGATCCACAGTACCACACAAAAGCACCTGTATTCCAGATGGAGGGCCATGATCCCACCTGTATTCTAGATGGAGGGCCATGATCGCAAGACCGGCAGACAGAGGAAATCCGACGGCCAGCCGCGCATTCTGCTGCGCCAGCCACGGCACCTCTGTATGGGCGACGGTCGACAGCGAAGCCACCACCGCCGCCGCCTTACTCGCCTCTGTGTGAAAGGATAAAGTCGGAATTTCCCCCACCGGAAACGGGTGCGCCGCCAAAAACGCCTTTCTCTTCGCGTGTGTGAGGTCGTCCAGGCACTGGATATCCCCTTTGAAGATCTTATCCATGAGAATCCCGAGGATTGTGCGCGATGCCACGTCACCCCACTGGCCTTCTCTCAGCAGGTCGGATGCCACAGGGCTGCCGCCGTACGGGCTTTGGATAAAAACAAGACCGGCTACTTTGTCGAGGAGCAGGGGTTGGTACAGGGAGATGGCTGCCGCTGCATCCATGGCGCCCTTGCTGTGGCCTAGAATTAGGACTTTCTTTTTGGTTGCCCAGAAGAGTTCTTCGATGTAGTCACGGATGACAATGGCGTTGGCTTCTATGGGGGCCTGGTGGGCAAAACGGGAAGGAGGGAGGGAGGGAGGGAGGGGGAAAGGGAGGAAGCAGGGGTTGGTAGAGGGATTTGGCTGCCGCTGCATCCATGGCGCCCTTGCTGTGGCCTAAATTAGGACTTTTTTCTTTCTCGCCAAGAAAAGCTCCTCGATATAATCACGAATGACAATGACGTTGGCATCTATGGGGGCCTGGTGGGCAAAAAGGAAGGCAAAGAGGGGCACACGCGGGGGGGGAGGGGAAGGGAAGGAACAAGAATTGCGAAGTTATGTGGCCCAGAGAAGTTCTTCGATATAATCACGAATGACAAAAGCGTTGGCTTCTATGGGAGCCTGATGGGATAAGGCGAGGGAGGGAGGGCCACCCACTCGGCCAAGGGGTTATCTACTCGGCAATGAGTCATGCACTCGGCTCGGCCATCGGTCATGCACTCGGACATGGGGCCACGCACACGGCCATGCTGCCATCCACTGAGGGGTCATCCACTCGGCCAAGGGGTCATCCAGTCGGCCAAGGGGTCATCCACTCGGCCATGGGGTCATCTACTCGGCCATGGGGTCATCCACTCGGCCATGGGGTCATGCACTCGGCCGTGGGAGGTCATCCACTAAGCCAAGGATTGAGCAAATCACTTGGAAAGTTCTAGGATGACTATAGAGTGGTGGAGAAGGGAGGGGAGGATGCTAGTTAGCCGAGCTAACAAGCACCTACTCACGATTTTTTGTAACTTACTGCTTGCCCTGCCTCTATACATCCCGCCTTACATCACCCATCTGACTGTGACTCTTGGCAATATAGCACACTAGGTCAATGGATTATAAGTGCTGCTTAGTTTCCAATAGACAATGCAAGGGTTTCTTGCATTTGCTATATAGACAGCACAGATGCAGTGTTTTCCCACCTGCCACCTGCAAAGAGGCATACACTGCGCACACCCCAATGTTTCGAGGCGCCTCAAAACTCGACTCAAAAGCTTCCCACCTGGCACCTGCAAAGAGGCATACACTGCACACACCCCAATGTACCTCCATCACCTCACCACCCACCTGGCTGTGCTTTCGAGTCGACTCTAAAGGTGACTTTTGACTTTTGAGTCGACTCAAACGTTTCCCACCTGGCACCTGCAAGGAGGCATACACTGCGCACACCCCAATCTAACCCCATCACCTCACCACCAACCTGGCTGTGGATCTTGGCAATGTGGCACACAAGGCCGATGGACGAGAAGTGCCGCTTGCTGTCAAACAGATACAGAGAGCTGAGACGCACACTTGGTTACCCTGCCCGCGTAGCACGTACACACGATAGATCCAGCTTTCACCACCCACCTGGCTGTGGATCTTGGCAATGTGGCAGACTGGTCCAATGGAAGAGAAGTGCCGCTTGAAGCCAAAGAGAGGCACACTTGCATGCCCTACATGCACTGTGCACTCTGGCGCTTCATCCCTCCCTTCCATTCACCACCCACCTGGCTGTGGATCTTGGCAATGTGGCAGACTAATCCAATGGACGAGAAGTGCCGCTTGGTGTCAAACAGGTAGAGCGGGCTGAGGTTGCTGAAGAGCCCGGGGATCAGGAGGTAGACGAGGTCGTCGGGTAGGGTGTGAATGCCGGTCCTGCGGTGTTGTGAGGGGTACGAGCAGGTACATGGGAGTGGGCGAGTAATGATTCGAGCAGCAGATAGAGCACGCTGAGGTTGCTGAAGAGCCCCGGGATCAAGAGGTAGACTAGATCGTCGGGTAGGGTGTGAATGCCGGTCCTGAAGGGCGAAAAAAAATAAGAGCAGCGAAGACAAAAAAAGGCGGCGGGAAAAAGAAAACCAAAAAAAAAAATCAGCGACGAGAAATAAGTCTGGCGAAGGAAATTTTGTGCCGCGAAGAAAAACAAGAGCAGCGAAGAAAAATAAGTGCGGCAAAGAAAAATAAGAGCAGCGAAGAAAAATAAAATCAGCAAAGAAAAATAAGTGCGGCGAAGAAAAATACAAGCAGAGAAGAAAAATAAGAGCGGTGAAGAAGAAATGTAATCGGTGCAGCCTCTTGCCAAAAAATGAACAGTTGAATAAAATAGCAACAAGAACGCACATTACACACTGTAGAATCGCCTCATAGTTGTCGGTAACATCAGTCACAGGAGGTAAACCAGGGGTCCTGCCCAGCCACCCAATGTCATCCGATGATCCCTTTATAAGCGCTTCCACTCCCCCCACTAACCTGCACGCACGTTGTGTAAGGATTTAGCAAAAAGAGGGGAAAACGGGAGCATATGTAGGAATTAAAACAGCCCGTCAAGAAAGGCGTGCTTCAACAAGCTGTCCCGAAAGTGGAAATAGGAAAATGAAAAAGAAAAAAACGGCTATTAGAAAGGCACTCTTTACAGCAACAAAGACATGGTTATATCCCATCGCATATATCGCAAAAATGTGATAGTGATATTTTGTTTTCCTGAAAAAATATCGCGTGATGCGATGCGATTAAATCGCGCGATATTTGTTTATAATCGCACCCAAAATGCGATGTGCGATATCAGATTTCTGGAAATTTTATCGCATCGATGCGATATTATATCGCGCGATATAAAATGCGATATGGAGAAATGCGATGCGATATTATATCGCATGCTAAACTTTTGCCAACAAGCAACGAGCACTTTACAGTACCTTTGCCAAGACATTGAGATGAGAGGCAAGGGACCCATGATCTGCTGCTGCTGCTGCTGCTGCTTCTCCTCCTTTTGCCGTAACCACCCTTCCTTTGCCATGCGTACCAAATCCCCTTCCGAGAAGAAGTGCGACTCCATTGAGTGTGACTCTGACGAATGTGAATTCGCAATTCTTGCTGCAACTGACCCCCCTGGTGCCTCCTGATCTCGGCCGTCGGATCTAGGGGAGGACGGGCTGCTTGCTGACATGGCCCGGAAAATGGACGGCCCAGATGGCTGGGAACCTGGATGTTGCGAACTGCTGCTGACGTCAGCATGGTGATGGTTATGAGATCCTGCCATGCCACGTGGAGAAATATCACACATTTTCCAGGGGCCAATGAGAGGGATGATATGAGAGGGAAAAGGACGGTATTTCAGGGGCGTGCTAAGAGCGAGAGCCATAAATAGCTGGTCGTGTGAACTACCAGATCGCATGTGGTGTGACCCATTTGCATGACCTATCTGAGCGCATGTAGGCGCATATCACATCAAATCACATACCAGTGCTGCCAAAGCTCGGCGAACTTAGACTGTGGGGAAAAGCCTGGCAAGGACGGGGGATTGGGGGTGAGGGGGGACGATATTTGAGTCGACTCAAAAGAAAAGCCGGACAAGGACGGGGGATTGGGTTTGAGGGGGGACGATATTTGAGTCGACTCAAAAGAAAAGCCGGACAAGGACGGGGGATTGGGTTTGAGGGGGGACGATATTTGAGTCGACTCAAAAGAAAAGCCGGACAAGGACGGGGGATTGGGTTTGAGGGGGGACGATATTTGAGTCGACTCAAAAGAAAAGCCGGACAAGGACGAGGGATTGGGTTTGAGGGGGGACGATATTTGAGTCGACTCAAAAGAAAAGCCGGACAAGGACGGGGGATTGGGTTTGAGGGGGGACGATATTTGAGTCGACTCAAAAGAAAAGCCGGACAAGGACGGGGGATTGGGTTTGAGGGGGGACGATATTTGAGTCGACTCAAAAGAAAAGCCGGACAAGGACGGGGGATTGGGTTTGAGGGGGACGATATTTGAGTCGACTCAAAAGAAAAGCCGGACAAGGACGGGGGATTGGGTTTGAGGGGGGACGATATTTGAGTCGACTCAAAAGAAAAGCCGGACAAGGACGGGGGATTGGGTTTGAGGGGGGACGATATTTGAGTCGACTCAAAAGAAAAGCCGGACAAGGACGGGGGATTGGGTTTGAGGGGGGACGATATTTGAGTCGACTCAAAAGAAAAGCCGGACAAGGACGAGGGATTGGGTTTGAGGGGGGACGATATTTGAGTCGACTCAAAAGAAAAGCCGGACAAGGACGGGGGATTGGGTTTGAGGGGGGACGATATTTGAGTCGACTCAAAAGAAAAGCCGGACAAGGACGAGGGATTGGGTTTGAGGGGGGACGATATTTGAGTCGACTCAAAAGAAAAGCCGGACAAGGACGGGGGATTGGGGGTGAGGGGGGACGATAGGGGAAGGGAACTGGGAAAGAAAATGGGGGTAGGAATGATGGAAATGATAATGGAAAACCCGCTAATATAAGCCAATTGTATACATACTAGCAATACAAACCGAGGTGTAGACGGGGCACACAAAGCACAAACCACGCACCATCTCAGCCGTTTGTCTCCCAGTCACTCCTCCTCCATCGTCCACATTGGCATTGAGACTGACACTGTATACAGCTGCTGCTGCTGCTGCCTCTCCTTCTCCCACGCCCCCTTTCAACTGCTGCTGTTGAATATCCCGTACTCCTAGATCTTCCCCACTCACGACTGCACCTTCGACTGCCCGTTCAGCTGCCCGTTCAACTGCCCGCTCCCCTGTCCCTCCACTCCTGATCCAATCTTCTCTCTAACGTCACCGTCCTCCCCGCTGGACTCCACACCAGCCTCAGCCTCATCGAGCCTTTCCCACCCTCCCGCCCGCCCTCCCCCATCCTCCTCTCCACGTGTCCTGCTGTCATTGGCTTGCAACTCCGTCGCCCTTTTAACCCCATCAGCCACCGTAGACTCTCGTTCCGGACCACAACTCGCCTCTGCTACAGCCGTTACCTCAGCAGACCCAGCTGGGAAAACTTCCCTGATGGTAACTTTCGCAACCTCATTCGCTACAGTCGCCTTATCACCACCACCAGTCAACGTTTCACCCCCATCAGTCACCCTATCACCAGAATCGCTCAACTGAGCCTCTCGCCCAGACCACAGCTCGCCTCCGCTACCTCTACCGTTACCTCCGCAGACCCTGCTGGGAAAACTTCCCTGATGGTAACTTCCGCACCCTCATTCGCTACAGTCACAGCGCTTGAATCACTCGCTACAGGAGCTTCCCCAGTATCCGTACTGGTTTCCCCGCTCCCTCTGCCGATAGACAAGAGGCTAAACGGCAGGTCTTTGATAAGGCTCCAAGACATGACACAAGCTAGAAACGAAACAGGTTATAACGAAGCTAACCTATAACTCGCGGAAAGAAATGGAGCATTAGCGAAAAGCGTGTAATCGAGGAGTGAGCCACCACAATTTGAACGACTCTTATGGCCGATGTAGCATTAGGAACTCCCAAAAAGTACACGATATACATGCTACAGTACAGCACTACTGGTGCAACCAACCCCTCGACGAATGAACCGCCATCCGTTCGTCCTCGTAGCAGTGGCAACTGCGTTACTGTCTCAAGCGAAGTCGCGAAAGGGGTGAGAGGGCATTACCAGCGAGGCGAAAAGCTACGGTGGCGAAACATGAAGAGTTCGAGCGAGGGACCGTGCGCGCAGGCTAACGGCGCCAGGCGGGGGAGAGAAGGGGGAAAGAATCGGGGGAGGATGTTGAGGAGGCGGTTGCGGGAATTAGGTATAATATCGATGTTGATATGTCAGGCGCTAAGCGACCCGAGGAAAGGGGCAGGGGTGACGCGAAAGGGACTCAGCTACGGGGCGGGCCGACGGAGGGGCGAGCTGCCACGTAGTGCTTGCTCTCGCGAGCAGGAGGTGCGCTGGCGTCGCGAATTGCTGACGTAGCGCCACGCTATGTGGTGGGCTAGAGGTAGTAGCTGCCAAAATTACCTTCACCCATGTTGCTTGTAGAAGCTGGTAGGAGGAAATAAAAAGAACGACATTGTTTCATTCAAACCTCGACATTGAAGCTCTCGCTGCAACTTGTAGGGATAACTCGCCGGTTTTCGTTTTGCCAATAATGAAAATTAAAACTCCTCTCTTTTTCCAATGTCGAAACATGCTGCCACTGGCAGCCTGCCACGCGTCATCCCGCGAGGCTAAACTGTGCTTCCCAAACATGCATCCGAAACCGAATCGCGACTCAAATGTGCGACGCGAGAAAAGCATCTCGCCAAATTTCAGCCCCAAACCTGTCCCCATGTTTCCGAAATTCCCTGTCTCCCCAGGCTCAACCTGGTTGCCTTGCCAGATCGCCTCGCCACTCCCCTTCCATCTCACTCACCTCCTCTCTTTATCCCAAATCAGCGACATCCGGATTTCTTGCAGCGCGCAGTCCCTGCTCCGCCTTACCTCCATTATTTCTCCTCGTTCGAATCGCACGAGACCAGCCGCTAGGCGCTGATTTCAGTATTTCTCAACAGATTTTCAGTAGCACTACCACCAGCAAAGCTCGAGCGAGTCAATTTACCGAAACCCTGACTACAGATTTAGGCGATAAAGGACTCATCTGCTGAATCCGTTTCTTTCCAGATTAGTCCCGCTCTTGTGTTGCAAACAGCGCCTCCTTTTTCCTGCTGCCCGCCACCATGTCCACGTGTCCTGATTGGATGGATCTGTCTGTGGATGACCGCAACAGGAAGCTGATGCGCCCTCCGCCTGCAATCAACGGTGAGCAAGGAAGGATGACACGTTCTGAAGAACGAAATATGATGCTGAAGCTTATTCAGAAACATGACACGTGGAACCACTGCCAGCGGTGGGCTAAGATCCACAATGGTTGCGTTCTCATCCCCAGCTCTTTTTCCGCGTTCTCTGTGCAGACGAAAGCATAATGGAAGTGGCAAAGCAGGAGGAGCAGCAAGGTGGATCCCTGGATCCCTCCTCACTGTCTCAAGACGTGAAGCACCATGGGGACACAGCCGCTGCTGAGCGCTTGCACCTGGGACTGCCGCATCACCAACCTAGCAGCGGTGGTAACACAAGAGGACACACAGTCTTCACCACTGAGCAGGAGCTTTCAGGGAAAGCTCCATTTGAAGCATCCTCGTTTCAAGCACCTCCTGTAGAAGCCCCCATACCATGGAGGCCAGAGCAGGGGTCTACTACAGCAGCAGTGGCAGCAGAGCAGCAGCAGGCCAGGCAACAGCTGACACAGGGAGGTGGTTCCTCTCTCGAAACGATCACAGAGGGAGGAGGAGGAAGCGGTGGTGGCAGAGTGACTACAGAGGGGGGAGGAGGAGGAAAGGGTGGGATGGCTGGTGTGGGGCCCACCTCACCAGGGGGGGAAGAGAGGAAGGTGAGGCGGGGGGCACTTGGCCATGTGAGGAACTTTCTGGGGAAGGTGGAGGAGAGGATGCATCGCAGCCACAGGCAGCAGCGGCAGGAGCCAGTCAGACAGGTCCACGTGGAGGCAGCAGAGGGGGAGAGGCAGCTGCAGCTGCAGCACGAGCAGCAGCAGCAGCAGCACAAGGGTAAAGCAGTGGTGCCAGAAGCAGCAAGGCCGGCTGAGGCGTTGGGAGTAAAGGGCGTGGAAGGAGTGCAGAGGAGAGCGGGCTGGGGGCTGGAGGGTGGAGCAGTAGGAGAAGGGTTGACTTTCGACCTGGGTGGAGAGGAGATCAAAGGGGAGGGCAGAAGGGAGGGCAGAAGGGAGGGCGAAAGGGAGGAGTCTGGCGGCAGGAGGAGCCCGCAAGGTACGGCTAGGAGGGAGGAGAGGGTGGCAGGTGCGGGGAGGAGCCCGAGAGGTAGAGTCATTGGGGAGGAGGGGGTGGCAGGTGCAGGGAGAGGGCCGAGAGGGATAGCCACAGGGGAGGAAGAACTGGCGCATGGGGCAAGGAGCCCAAAGGGCAGATTTGTAAGGAGGATGAGGGAGAAGTTGGAAGAGGTGCTCCACCCCCAGCGCAGGGCTGCAAGGAGGCGCGAGGTATGGTGGGGTCAGGGCAGTACTGAGGTGAGGTGCATTAAAGGTGCAAGATATGGCGGGATTGTGGGTAGTGAACCTTGCACCTTTTCTTCCCAGTCAGTCTCAGCCTTCTCGTGTGCTCTCCCTCCTCTTGGCCTTTCCTTAACCAGCCATACCCTCAGTGGCATGCAGTTTTGAGGCGCCTCAAAACTAGACGTCTCGATCCTGGTTAACGTCATCAGCCATACCCTCAGTGGGATGCACACAGCATGGAGCAACGGTATCCCCATGCGCACCCCTCACTCTCCCTTTACCGCTTCCCTCATCCGGCTTCCCTCGGTGTGAATGCTCCCTCTTCTCTCTTCTGCAGCCGGCTTTCAGCAGCATGCACACGCCTTCCAGCAGCGGCTGTAGCCCCCTGCTCACCCCTCGCTCCCCACCTGAGCCCAGCCGATTCAGAAGAGGGGGCGGGGAGGCGAGAGAGGTGGCAGGAGCAGGGGAGGGGGAGCGTGAGGGCGGGGTTCTGGGAGGAAGTGGGGGAGAGGGGGCAGGGGGTTGCTAGGTAAAAGGTGGGGAGAGGGCGAGAGGGGAGTCGTGGGAGCAAGAGTGGCATCACCTGAAGCACAGATGGTTCATGCGGCACGCGCAAGCCCCGCGGTACCCCGACAGTTCACGCCTGGAGAGGTGGGGGGGCGAGTAAGCCCTGCATCGCATCGCCCACTAACACCTGGAGAGGCAGCAGGGCTGGCAGCAGCAGGTGCTGACGCTGAGAGGATAGCTGCGGAGGAGGAGAGAGAAGCGGCTGCAGAGGCAGCAGCTGCGGCAGCAGCAGGAGCTGCAGCCAAGCCACCGATACCCAAGATGAAAAGCCTGGGAGCTGGGGGAGGGGTAGTTGCAGGAGGAGGGGGAAAAGGTTTGAGCGCAAGGCAACAGGTGGAAGCAGCAGTGGCGCCACCACTAGCGGCAGCGGGAGCAAGTTCAAGTTTTGGAGCAGCACCAGCAGGAGCAGCGGCAAGTGCGAGGTTTGGAGCACCACCAGCAGCAGCACCAGGATGGCTGACTCGAGCAAACAGCGCTCCCAACATCCACACTTCACAGCGAACACTCGTTCCCAGGGACTTCTCCGGGGCGTTTGAGAAGCGTCCCCCTGCCACCCCACCCCTTCCTGCCACGCCGCCTCCCTCCCCTGCTGACGTGGGCGATCTGGTGGCAGCTGCACCGTCGAGCGTGCTGGCGATGCAAGGGGGAAGAACTGGTGACGTGGCAGGAGAGGAAAGGGGTGACGTGGCAAGGCTGAGGGCGGTGGCAGACGACCTTATCCGAAAAGGGGTGAGTGAAGCAGAGGCAATAGAGGCTGCAGCGGTATTGGAAGAGACGGAAGGGGGAGAGGGAGAAATGGCATGGACCAAGGCTGTGGAAGGTGCAGGAGGAGGGGAGCGACCTGTGATGGGGGAGAAGATCGGAGGTGTGGGAGGAGGTAGGGTGAGGGCGGGAGAGGGCAAGGAGACTGCAGCGTTATTGGAAGAAATCGAAGGCAGAGAGAGAGAAGAAACAAGGACCAAGGCTGTGGAAGGTGCAGGAGGAGGGGAGCGACCTGAGATGGGGGAGAAGATGGGAGGTGTGGGAGGAGGTAGGGTGAGGGCGGGAGAGGGCAAGGAGACTGCAGCGTTATTGGAAGAAATCGAAGACAGAGAGAGAGAACAAACAAAGACCAAGGCTTTGGAAGTTGCAAGAGGAGGGGAGCGACTTGAGATGGGGGAGAAGATGGGAGGTGTGGGAGGAGGGAGGGTGAGGGCGGGAGCGAGTGAGAGTGAGAGGAGAGGGAGGGTGAAGGAGGGAGAGGAAGGGAGTGAGGGAGGAGGAGGGGTGAGGGAGGGGAGGAGTGAGAGTGAGGGGTCTGAAGAGGTGTTCTACGATGCTGAGGTGTCGTTCTACGGACCGTTGGATGCAGCAGGGCAGGAGAATCTGAGGGCGGCCGTGCAAGGGGTTGTAGCAGAGGCTGTGCAAGCAGCAATGGAGGGGGAGGAGGGAGAAGGCTCTAGAGCCAGGGGGGATGTGTCTGCAAAGGAGGCTGTAGCAGATAATATGGAGGAGAGGGAGGAACCGGTGGCAACCAGAGAAGCGCCTATGGCAACCAGGGAGCCGCCTGTGATGATTGGTGAAACGCCTACTGGCGTGGGGGCAGAACGGGGGCTTGGGAAAGAAGAGAGAGAAGTTGAAGAGGGAGAAGTTGAAGAGGGGAGGGGGGGGAGTGAGATATCAGGGCCGGGATACGAGGGATAGGAGGGATAGGAGGGACAGGAGGGATAGGGGGGTTGGTGGGGCAGTGGGAGCAGTGGGAGCAGTGGGAGCAGTGGGAGCAGTGGGAGCAGTGGGGGCAGTGGGGGCACGGATGGCAAAGGGGGGTCCAGAGATCGAGGGAGGGCAGGAAATCGCGGGAGGGGGTGAGATGGTGGGATTGGAAGGGGCGAGAGGAGGGGGCGAGGGGGTTGGAGGAGGGATGGAGTGGCCTACAAGGGTAGCATTGGCAGAAACACTGACAGGAGCATTGGAAGAAGCACCACCAGCAGCTTTGGCAGGAGCACCAGCAGAAGCATCAGCGGCAATAGTAGCAGAAGAGCTGCCAGAAGAACCTGAAGCATCACCTGAGGCTGGAACCCCACCTGGTTTGTGGCAGCTTCCACATGAGGAGACTGGAGCAACAGCAGAATCGGCAGCACTACTGGAAGCAGCACCTTCATTGGAGTCCTTGCCTTCACCACCATCTCCCAGTGCTGCTGACCTCCCTCTCTCACCCATCGTGGCACCTCCTGTTGAGTCACATGCTCTCCAGTCAACAGAGGAGACGGCAGAGGCAGCTGTGGCAACCCCTTCCCTCCCACCCAAGCCTACTGAGCCACCTGTTGCTGCTGCATTTGCTGCTCCTGGTGTGTCCCCAGAAACCAAACCGTCGCCTACCCAGCACTTACAGATTGAAGGAGCCCCTTCCGAGCCTAAGGCTGAACCAATCGTTTCCGAACCTCTGGCCCAACCTACTCCTACCGAGCCTCTTGCCCATCCCATCCCCTCCAAGCCTCTGGCTGTACCCATTCCTTCCGAGCCAACTGCTGCTCAAGAGCCAGCGGGGAATGTGGTAACAGAACCACTGCTCTCATCAGCTGCTGCTGCTGCTGCTGCTTCAGCCAAGTCACCTGTTGCGGTTACTGCTAAGCCTACAGGGCCGCTTGCTGCTGACAGTGAACGGGACGCAGAGAGACATAGGCTTACTGCGGCTCTGGCAATCGTGGCGCTGACAGCAGCAACTGCTATAATTGGAGCGAGAACTATAGCAGGAGAAGAAGCCGCAGCGAGGGGTGCTCGAAAGGGAATGGAAGGAGGGGCGGCAGAAGTACCTGGCGCAAAGGTTGTGGCCATATCATGTGCACCTGAATTGCCAGTTGTAGCTGCTGATGCTGCTGCTTCTACTGCTGATGCAGCTGGTGCTGGTGAATGCATCTCAACGGTGCATGCTATTATGGCTGTAGCTGGTGCTCATGCCGCTATGGGAAGCTTGAGGGGGGGAGCGAGCTCTGCAAGTGAGTGGAGCAGCCAATCGCAGGAGGGATCGCCAACTGTTGCGAGAATGAAGGAGCTGAGGGAGGTGGAAGAGATAATGGGAGAGGGGAGAGTGGGGGGGGAGGAGATGCCGAGAGAGGGGAGCACCGGGAGAGAGAGGAAAGAGGAGAAATTAGGGAGATCGGAGGAGGGGAACGAAGTATTGGAGATTGAGGAAAGGGAGGGAGGAGTAATGGGAGGGGAAGGGATGGAGGGAGCGTTTGGGAGGGAAGCTCGAAAGAAAGCACGGGAGCAGGGAGCAGGTGGTGCGTGTGCTGATGAGGCGTTGGTTGGAGAGGAAGGGGGTTTCGGAAGGGGCAAAGGGACGGAGGGGAAGAGCGTGCTCGGGGCGATTGTGGAAGGAGAGGAGGGGGAGGAGGGAGGGAGGGAGGAAGAGGCGGATGAAGGTGAAACGCCCCTCGGATCGAGTGCACTGAAGAGAGAGGAGGATGTATCTGCAGAGGAGGAAATGGAAGCATCAGAGGGAGCAGAGGGAGAAGAGGGAGCAGAAGACGCAGCTGCACTGCACGCTGCAACAGAGGGAGCCGAGGAGGCAGGGGTCAAATCACCAATCGCTTCAGTGGTAACAGCCATATTGCCGTCACCAGTGCTGCATATGATGCGGCTGGAGAGAGGGGGCGAGAAGGCGAGCCCGGAGGGTGTGGGAGAGAGTGGGACGGGGGAGGGGGAAGTAGGGGAGGAAAAGATGGAGCTGCTGGTGGAGCGAAAAGAGGAGGAGGAAGAGGAGGAAGAGGAGGAAGAGGAGGAAGAGGAGGAAGAGGAGGAAGAGGAGGAGGAGGAAGAGGAGGAAGAGCAGCAGCAGGAGCAGGCGATGATTGGTGTCAGAGGCATTGCTGAGGAGGGAGTGGAGGCAGGAGGGGAGGAAGAGAAGCCACCTTCGACTATGACTGCACTTACAGCCGCTGTGCTCCCTTCCTGGCTCTCCCCCGCCACAGGGACTGAGGAAGGAGCTGCGGAGGGGAGAGGTGGTGAGGAGGAGGAGAAGGAGCCGCCGCAGCAGCAGCAGGAGCAGGAGCAGGAAGAGCAGCAGCCGGAGCAGGCGATCATTGGTGTCAGAGGCATTGCTGAGGAGGGAGTGGAGGCAGGAGGAGAGGAAGAGAAGCCGCCTTCGACTATGACTGCACTTACAGCCGCTGTGCTCCCTTCCTGGCTCTCCCCCGCCACAGGGACTGAGGAAGGAGCTGCGGAGGGGAGAGGTGGTGGTGAGGAGAAGGAGCCGCCGCGGCAGCAGCAGGAGCAGGAGAAGGAGCAGGAGCAGGAAGAGCAGCAGCAGGAGCAGGCGATGATTGATGTCAGAGGCATCGCTGAGGAAGGAGTGGAGGCAGGAGGAGAGGAAGAGAAGCCGCCTTCGACTATGACTGCACTTACAGCCGCTGTGCTCCCTTCCTGGCTCTCCCCCGCCACAGGGACTGAGGAAGGAGCTGCGGAGGGGAGAGGTGGTGAGGAGGAGGAGAAGGAGCCGCCGAAGCAGCAGCAGGAGCAGGAGCAGGAGCAGGAGCAGGAAGAGCAGCAGCAGGAGCAGGCGATGATTGGTGTCAGAGGCATCGCTGAGGAACGAGTGGAGGCAGGAGGGGAGGAAGTAAAGCAGCCTTCGAGCATGTCTGTCCTTGCTGCTGCTGTGCTCCCTTCCTGGCTCTCCCCTGCCACAGGGGCAGAGGAAGGCGCTGGAGCTGTGACCGAGGAGGAAGAAGGTAGTCAGGAGGAGGAGGAGGGGGAGCAGCAGCAACAGCAAGAATGGCAGGAGGAAGGGAAGGAGATTGGTCCCAGTGGTATGATTCAGGAGGAAGCAGAGGGAGAAGGAGAGGGAGAGAAGAAGCCTTCAACAATGGCTGCCCTTGCAGCCGCTGTGCTTCCTGCCTGGCTCTCGCCTGCCAGGAGGACAGAGGCAGGGGCTGGAGCATGGAACGAAGAAGGGGAGATAGAGCAGCAGCAGCAGCAGCAGCAGGAGGAGGAGGAGGAGGAGGAAGGGCAAGGGGAACAGCAGCAGGAAGTTGGGAATACTAAGGGCCTCACAAATCAAGGAGGGGCAGGGGAGGAGGGAGAGGAAGAAGTGCTTGAAGGGACCGGTGAAGAGTGGTCGCGTATGGTGTCCCAGGAACCGGTTGAGCGTGTGAACAAGGGATTGTATGCGAGGCTGCTTGAAAGTGTGATGCCTGGAGTGGACTGGGGCGACATGCCAGCAGCAGTGCAACCAGGTGACATGCCAGCAGTGGTACCAAGTGACATGCCAGCAGCAGCGCAACCAAGTGACATTCCGGCAGCAGTGCAAGCAAGCGGCATACCAGCAGCAGTGCAAGCAAGCGGCATTCCAGCACCAGAATCGACTGACACCTACAAGGAGGCACCTGCTGCTGAAGGAGAGGAGAAGAAGCAGCCTTCCACCCTTGCTGCTATGGCAGCAGCTGTGCTCCCTCCCTGGCTCTCCCATGCAGTTGGTGCAGAGGGAGGAGGAGTGCCTGAGGATGAGGAGGAGGAGGAGTTGGAGGAGGAAGAGGAGGAAGAAGAGGAGGAAAGCGAGGAGGAGGAGGAGGAGGGGGGGGAAGAGGAGGAAGGGCCGCAGGAGCAAGAGGAGGAGGAGGACGATGAGGACAGAGACGAGCAGCAGCAGGAGGCGTGGATGATGGAGGGTGCGGTACCACGCGGAGAGATAGAGGCTGCAATAGCTGAGGAGATAGCTGAAGAGACAGGCGAAGAAGAGGCAGTACTGATGGCCCATGACATGGCTGAACATGCCATGCGAACCATGCATACAGAACAGCAGAGAATGGTGTTTGCAGGGGGGTCAAGTGACATTGCTGCCACGGAACCGAGTGCTACTCACAAGGAGACCCGTGGGGAAGGGGAGACCCTTGGGGAAAGGTCAGGCGAAACCTCTCAGGTGGCACCAGGGTTGATCCCTGAAAAGACATCGTCTCAACTGCCAGGAGAAGGTACGACCGGGACAGGAGGGGGTTGGTTTGGATGGGGCCGCTGCAGCAGATCGGAGGAGGGAGGAGGGGATGTGACTAAACCGGGGAGAGAAGGGTGGGATGTGGGCGAACCGGGTCAAGGTGGGTCGGATGTGACTAATTCAGGGAGAGGGGAGCGGGATGTGATTGAATTGGGGGAGGAGCTGGAGGAGCCAATGAGCGTGGAGGAGAGTGCATGGCTGGTGGAAGTAGCAAGGGGGGAGCTGAGAGGGGCACGGGAAGACATGGGCAAAGCACTGGAGAGGCAGATGCGGATGCTGGCTGCATAAAAAAATACTTGGATGCACGAAGGCCTGGCTTGGCTGCACGAAGGCCTGGCTTAGCTGCACTGCACGAAGGCCTGGCTTGGCTGCATAAACGCTAGGCTACATGGTGGTACACCCTAAAGTTGGGAGGAGCTGGGAGGAGCAAGGAAGACAGACCCAGATCATTGGAGGGGCAGATGGCTATGCTGGAGGTGAGTGAGGGTTTGGAATGATGAATGATGAGAGGGTTGGGCGAGGAGCTGAGAGGGGCCAAGGAAGACATGGCAAGGGCAGTGGAGAGACAGATGGCTGTGATGGAGGTGTGAGAATTAGGAATGATGAATAGTCAGCAGAGTTACCAGGCGAAGGACTGAGAGTGGCCAAGAAAGACGTTGCAAGGGTAGCGGGTAGGCGGGTGGAAACGCTGGCAGTGTGGATGACTGGAAGGATGGATAGTGATGTGACTGGGATTGATGGTTGATACTTGGTGAGGGATATGGGGCTGAATCAATCTGAGTAGAAGGAGAGATGATGTGGAAGGGGTGCACAATCTGATGGTGTGTGAGGATATGGTGGAGTAGTGAGCAAGCTAAATGCCCAAGGGGGGGATATGGGGAGGAGAGGGAGGGTTAGCTGCATAGAACAATCTTCACCTGCAACGTGCCTGCATGCTTAGTTCACATTACCTATAAATACATAAATGCATGTCTGCATGCCTTTCCGTTGTAAATACATGATGGGTGCATGCTGTTCCATGAAAACAGGTCTTCTGCTGAAGAGCTCATTGAGCGGTGGAAAATTAGATTAGTAGGGAAAAAATGAACATACACAAAATATTGCCATGTGAGGCAGCAACATACAGAATCACGCCATGGGAAGCAGCAGGTGCCCCAGCAGCACGGCTGAAAACGGAACAGTGAAATTGTCATCTAGCTTCTCGCTTATGGGACATGATTCCATAAATGTCGCTCCTGCAGCTATCAGGAAAATTCTGAAGCAGATATCTGCAGACCACCACTGGGTGCGGAAGAACCCGAACGAGCAAAATATATAGACAAACCTGCACAATGGAAGGAAGAAATCTGTCATGATAATGCTGGCATCTAGAGTACACTACAGAAGTATCTGAGGGCAGGATTTACAGAAGCGGGAGAGGGGAGATTGCTTACAGCATTGAGAGCAGCGAGCCACAGAGCAGCATGGCGACGCTTCCAGCCCAGCTCTTGCGGCTATTCCAGGGAAGCTTTTCAGAACGCACTCGTCTGCCGACTATGTCAGCCATTCCTGTACGAGGGGTTGGGGCCGAACCGGTAAGAACACAGAGAGACCCTTATTCAGAAATGGCGTCTGACCCACCAACAACAAAATCGATACAAGCATGTGGTGGAATACTGTGCATTGGAATGACACAATGGGTAGACGGCCACAAAGGCGTATGAATTAGCAACAACAACGAGATGACTGACGCACCGTCACCACCACACATGAGCACGAGGGCTATGCCTCCAATGGGGGAGCTGCGCCAGAAGATGGTTGTGACTAAAACGATGGTGAGCACATAGTAGAGAGGCCCCCGAAGCAGCTCGCTTGAAGATAGCAGGCAACCAGTGGAGACAACAAGGGAAGTCTAAATTTGAGGCGCCTCAAAAGCAGGCAACCAGTGGAGACGACAAGGGAAACGGAAGGAAGGGAAATAGACCGCATGAATTACTGTTTTGTCGAGAGATAAACTAAATAGGAGGGAAATGGATCCTTCAAGTGCCAGCGGGCTATGGTGGTATGTAGGAAGAAAGTCCGGATGCTCCGTGCAACTCTCCCAAACCCCAAGGGACGCTAACCATTCGAAGCAGGAGCTTTACCTCGCACTGCCTTCTCTGCTAATCGACTTGACCACTCCCTCGTTCTTTGTGATTCCCGTGCCCAGCAGCACTATGCGGACAGCATTCGCCACTGGGACAGCGACAGCAAGGAACCTGGCTGCTGGATTGAAGCTGAACACAGGAGGGAGGAACGCACCACAGGACAAGAAAGGTCGGAACTTGAGGACAATCGTAGTGACAATGGTAGTGACAATCGTAGTGACAATCGTTTCAATCAAGGAGTCCCTTGAGAGTCGATCTGAAAGGAAAGACACCATCGATTTCGGTCTGCAAGCAGGCTGCATATTATAATTTTGGCTTAGAAGCAATCTTCAAGCCCTTTCCAGACAGAATTTACCTGAAGAGAGGCCAGGAGAGCATGAAAAGTAGCCCTGTGGTGATGTGCACAATCTTCCGACTCAATTTCTGCAGCAGAGAAACAGCATCAGGGAGAACAAACATCCAAGGACGATGGAATGACGACTGAGAAGGACCACTATGGTAAGGCCTCGAGGCAAGCAAATTCGGTCTCATGTAGAAATATCTGGAGCAGCAGAAACATTGAAGCAGCCAATCAGGTAGCTGCTCACCTGTTCCAGGACGTTCCGTCTGGCGAGCTCGTCAAAGACGCGGACCCACGCCACGGACCCCAGGAGGGTGAAAAGCGTAGCGGCCACGTCCTGCTGCCACGACCCTGCTAACGGCAGCAAGCCAGACGCTAGAGCTAGAATCCCATCGTTCGCGGGTGGAAAACTTGTCACAACATCGGTCAATGCAGGGTGAAAGCTCGACGGCTGGAGGCTGAAAAACGAAGCTGGTGCCTGAAGAGCCTCGAGTGCAGATCCTCCGAGACTTGTGGCGAGTTCAGGAGCAACTGTTATCGCGGATTCGGCTGCTGCTGTCGCTGCAGGGACCTGTAGGGCGGCCGAAACAGAGCTCATTTTCAAAGCAAGCTGCTTCGGCTGTGCCCTTACAGTGTAAGGGCGTGCGTACAATGTGTGTAGACATGCTCGGCTGTGATGCAAATTAGCAGCCGAAGAGACCATGGCCTGAGACTTAGAAAATGGGTCAGTCTTAGGAATAAAGTTTCCGGTCAGCTGACAGTGCTGTACAGCGGTCGCCATACTATGGGACAGTACTAGTCCCTGGAGGGACTAGACTACCAACTGTGCTGCTGAGCCGAAAAACTTGTTGTTTTTTATGGAGCAGGGAATGTCAATTGGGGAGGACAGCGGCCTCTGCTATCCGAAACAGAGACCGACAATGAGGGACGGTCTCAGGCAGAAAAGAGCTGCCGAATCAATTCAGGCAAACGACGCCTCGAGGATGCACGCACGGCCAAAAAGACTCCAGGCAGACCGATCTGGTCTGGAGAGCCCATTGGGCAAAATCGATGGCTCCGAGTTATCCGAGAAACTCGGTGGCTGGAATCAGGATTTCGGTTTCACCCATCAAGGGATCGCAGAGGTGATCAGGTCGCCCAGGGGTCATCGGCCTGACGTGGATGCACTCAACCTCGCGCTCTGATTCGCCAGCGAGGGGGCCAGGCAATCGCAAGCGGATAGCGCTCGCGAAAGCCTGCCACTCGGATCGCGGAGAGCTGTGATGCAGTGCAGGTCGAAGCGGCTATCTCAGGATGCCTTGTGCTTGGCTCGGACAATGGGCTGGCTCGAGCCTAGCAGGTGCTCAGGGACAAAACCATACCCGCAAGTTCCTAGGTTGCTCAGGAACAAGGGACAGGATGGGTGAACTTGTAGGTTCCAAATGAATACACTCATCCATAACCAGTTACTTTTCGACCCTACAACACTCACGTTTGTCGATCTACTTCTTAATAGCGACATGATGTGTTCTCCTAGCAACTTCACCGAGAGCCACTTCACTGAGCCACAGCACCGAAGGTTAAATTCTGGTAGTGGAATGAACATGTCACCTTGCGAGCACAAACATGCCTTACATCAGCCCACCTAACATCCTACGGCCTGCTTTCGTATAAACCTTATCAAATGCCACGAATTCACGACAGCTTCACATCGACCTCAACACCATAAGGCAGCTCCAGCTGCATCAGCGCATCAATAGTCGTCGCCGTTGGGTTCTCCAGATCAATCAGCCTCTTGTGCGTGCGGATCTCAAAGTGCTCCCGGGAATCCTTATCCACGTGGGGGCTGCGCAGCACACAGTACTTGCGGATGTGCGTTGGCAAGCGCACCGGCCCCATGATTCCCGCACCTGTCTCCTTTGCCACGTCGAGGATCTGCTGGGACGCCGTCTCGAGCTGAGGCACCTGGTACGACTTGAGCTTGATGCGAATCCGCTGCTTCTGCACAGCCTGATGAGAGGAGGGAAAGGGAGGTGGATGGAGAAAGCGGTGGGGGGGAAAAGGGTTGTGGTTGGGGGGGGGGGAGGGGGGAGAGATAGAGATGGATGAGAGGCTGGTGACTATGCAATAGAGCGTCTAATGAGACTGAGATGTGAAGGGGGAAGAGGTCAGGTGAAGCCGATGTGACAGTGCAAGGAGGAAACCGAAGAGAGCAAGCTACTGCACAGCTACTCGCGCGGGCATTCTGAGTGAATCTAGCGCTGGTTTGTCCCCTGCTTCTGCCCAACCCCACCCCTCCTTTCCCTTCCTCCCCCCTTCCTCCCGTTCCCTTCTAGCCCTCCTCATCGCTGTAGGCTTTGCTTGTCGGAGCCTTTCTCGGTGCGTCGCTTCTGGCGCATTCCAGCTTCCTGCTGCCTGTACTGCGTCGATGACAAACCCTTAAGCCGGCTGCTGCCTAAGCCGATACCCCTAAGCCGTTCTTTTACCCCTAAGCTGTTCTATTACCCCAAGCAATTCGCTTCTCGCCACTACCTGATGCCCGTACAGCGTCAATGACAAAACCCTTGAGCCGCTTCGATATCCCTAAGCCGTTCTACGCCATGGACCACGCCCTGCTCTACAAGTCGCGCATTCCGCGGCGAACCAATCCCTAAAAGCTGCATTGACCAACCAATCCCTAAAAGCTGCATTGACCAACCAATCCCATGGAGATCGCTACCAATCTATCGCGCTCAAGGGGTGGAAAACGCAATCCCACCATAAGTCTTCCTTCAAAGAATCCAGTCCGTAAAATCAGGTAACGCCGACTGCTGCCGTGCGACAACCCATTCGACCACTCAAAATCCCACAGGCCTGTTTCACTCAGCACCCTCATTTAACCCCTTGACTCTGCCGATGAGCTACAGTGTTTCCGTGACGCACCGGGGGTGCGACACCAGCGGCGGCTGACTTCTGAGTCGACTCAGACATCATTTCAGCGCTGTCATTCAACCCCTTGACTCTGGCGGTGTGTTACAGTATTTCCGTGACGCACCGGAGCTGCGACAGCAGCGGCGGCTGATTGCGTGGCGGCGGCGGCGGCGGAGGCGGCGACCGCGCGGCGGTGCAGGCGCGCGGAGGGGGAGGTGGAAGCCGCCGCGAGCAGCGACCGCTTCGCCCAGCAGCCCGTGGCCACCTGGCACGGCGACGAAGCTTCGCCGAAGAAGCTAGATTTCAGAGCTCCCTGGTGGGTTGGAGGGAAAACGCTAGGGTTAGGAAAGAAGAATCTGAACGACTTCCAGGCAAAACGCCATCATGAGAAGTAATCGTGTCGGAGGCAGCACAGTCGAGAACTAGGTAGCCACAGACAGAAAAAAACGGCCCGAACGGGGGTGCGACTCCCGAGCCCTTCGTTGTTTCTACGGATCGAGTCACGCAAGAGACTGCTCAAACGGAAGATCTTGCCTGTGGAAGCGCGGGAGCTGCTCGAACGGAAGGAGCGGTTACGGCGGCCATGGCGACACGTGGAACGGCAAACTTAAGTCGTGGTTGGTCGCAGAAGGGCCGAACACACTAGCTCTCCCCTTGACCTGCCGAAAGGGTTTAGGAGAAATCTCTGGAGGGAAAACTTGTTGTAGGGCTGTTCGGCGCGTGAAACGGGGAGCGGAGCTGCGCGCGCGGAGAGATGACGGGCTTGCGGAAGAAAGGAGCGCATTCTGGATGAGGTCGCGGGCGGAAAAGGGTAGGGCTTGGCTGTCGCCACTGTGTTAGGCCACGTAAGCCCTAAGTGCACTGCCAAGTGGCTGCAGATGGTTGGTTTCCAAAAAATCACATTTACGAAAGTGACTATTCTGTCTCCTTTATAGCACACCCGCTTCTATTGCGGCACACGCCTCAAGTGCATGGTATTCCGTGAAACGTGCACCTACAACCGAGTTCCCTAAAAGTGGCTTGTTGGGTTGCCGAAGCTGTGAAATCATACGTCTTTTGGCTTGGCAAGCCCCCACGAACCTCACGTCCCCAAGCTCTGCCTTGCTGGGCCCTGCCCAATTGAAAATCTCCGCGATCGGTCATAGCCAGTAATATAGGCGGAGTATGACGTGGAAAATAGCGCTGGAAGATGGATGAAGCAGTGACTCTCATGTCGTGATTCGTAAGTCACGCTTTGGGTTTGCTTCGGTTGAGGGCGGCGCGAGCCGCATCAGTTTGAGGGGCGCAGCAGCCGCTCCGCTTCATCCTCCTCGCGTTGCTGTATGCACACGGCCCCGGCAAGACCAATCACGCGAACCGTTCCGCCCACAGCAACTAAGGCCCGTGTAAACGTGTACACGCAGACCCAGCCCATAGATACGCCCTGCCTGGGCTCCCCTGCGAAGGGTTTCAGCAACTTATAGGAGAATCAACTTTCATAGCGAGACCAGAATGCGTGTAGAACAAAAAGTTTGGCAAAATAAAGGCGATGGGAAGGCAACAGATCGATCCCGGAGGTACACTCTCAACTATAACTGAGTTTTTTCGCATCAATCGAATCTGATTCCTGGCTGAAAGCTACTGCACCTTCCGGATCCATAGGGGTTACTACCTCCCCAGGCAACGGTCTGGACGGTCACCTGACCAATTGCATGCCAGAATCCCAAGGGGCGCCCTTCTGCTTCGTTCTGCGCGGCGCTTGGCTCGGCCAAGGCTGGGTTTTAGTCGAACCGTCGTGGCAAGGCAGGCAGCCGCCATTTGTCGAACCAGGCCTTGGTTGTTGGCTGCCCCACACCTGCCTAGCCCTCTCCCTCTTGTTGACCCACACTCCACAGACGACCAGACCAGGGCAGCTGGATTGAGTTGAGCCATGTGCTTACTTCACACACCCCCTTACAGCTCAATGTTGCCACAGACCACTACCGTATCTTCATTTCTGCGCTCTGCATGTTGCTCTGTTCCTGCATTAGTGACATTGCGAGAGGCTAGAACGTGCCGTCGCTGTCCGAACGTGTGAGGCGCCCCATCAGCCAGGCACGTATAGGCACATTTGGTAAGAGATTCACGTTCCTGGCTGCTGGAAGTCACGAGAATGCATTGCCGGCCGGCTCGACCCACACTGTCTTCGTAATAGAACGATAGGAACAAATTCGCGTGTAAGTTGCTCTTCCCTACGCAGTGCGATCCCGTGAAGAGTTGAATACTTGGTTGCAACGAACGAGTAGAACTTCAGCGTGCAGCAGTTGCTCTGGCGTTGCACCTAGTGCAGTTGTGTGAAGGCTTCTGGCGCTGACCGGCCGAGTGGAACTTCAGCGTCCAGCAGCTGCTCTGGTGCTGTAGCCAGTGCAGTCCAGTGTGGCATTTGCGTTCACAGACGCGTGTCAGGCGCTGACCCGTAGGTGATTTTTGAGTCGACTCAAAAATCACCTGTAGCCAGTGCAGTCCAGTGTAGCATTTGCGTTCACAAACGCGTGTCAGGCGCTGACCCGCTACGCCTGCTCTGACTCCCGCAAGAAGCCACAAACGCGTTTTGCGCTTCGTAGGCTTCGCGAAACCGAATTTCTTCGCGCCACGCCGCCAACTCGAGCTGGAAGCGCGACCTTTCGAAGAAAAACAAGCTATACACGTCAGAGAATCTCCTCGGACGCGTCGGCTCGCATCGCTTGATATGGGAGGAGCCATGGACGCGTCGGTCGGGTTCTGGGACCTCACGGTCGCTAACTTCCCGCCGCTGCTCCGCCCGCTAAGAGCATCCTCGCTAAGAACACTCAACGGAAGCAGCGGCTTGGGGAATAATACTCTTCTGTTAATGGGTCCTCTCCAGCACCGCTATCATTCGGAAGTTAATCTCCACTCGGGGGTTCATCCCTTTTTCGATGGCTCCTTCTGGCGCCATTTCCTCTCCGGATTTGTTAGCCTTTTCGATGGCTTCGTCTGGCGACGTCTGCTCGACGCACTGCGCTACCCCGGCCTGTCGCGCGACGTGTGTGCGACCGTGCTGACGACGGGGCTCGTCGTCGCATGGCTGCGACTCTTCGACTTCCTCGCCCGACGAAACTTGGTCGAGCGGGTAAGCTTCTTCGCGCGTTTCTTTCATTTCCTTGTCCGCTCATTCCTTCCTTTCCTCTTTTGAGTTGACTAAAAGTGTTGTGTGACATTGTAACGAGGTGACTTTTGAGTCCACTCAAAAGTCGTTTCTTTCATGTCCTTTTCCGCTCAGTCCTTCCTTTCCTCCTCTTTCTTACTTCCTCCTCCTCCTTCTTTCGCCTGGCGCCAACCATAACGCGGTAAAGCGACCAAATGGCTGGCCGCAGAAAGCTCACGCGCACAATATATTGCCGCGGTAAAACCTCCGACTGATAACACCTCAGAGTAGGAGAAGTGGAAAATGAGAAAGATCACGCGTTTTCTTCCTGCTCTCCTGAGGCGCCTCGAGAGTCGTCCCGGATGGGCTATGCGGTTTCTCTCTCCTTTTCGGCCACGCATGTTTTCCGACACACTATGTTGATTTTTTAGTCGACTCAAAAATCTTTTCCGACACACTATGTGTCGGCCGTTCTGCATATATCGAATCTCACGCATCGCAAGGCCCTTACCTTGTCCCCATCCCCCATCTGCTCGCGCAGAAATTGAGTCGCAAGATCCTCCACGTCACCATCGGCCTCTTTTTCGTCTTCGTCTGCTGGCCGCTCTTCAGGTATGGCCGCTCTTACATAAGAGTCGGTCTTAAGTAAGTCGCTTTTAGGTAAGAGTCTTTTGTAGGTAAGTCTCCCCTTTCGCCCGTCCACCATTACCCGCCTCGATCAGTGCGCACTGCTGAAAGCAAGCGAAATCGGCGAACCTGATGGCTTTCGTACAACTTCGTTAGTCGCAACTTCGTTAGTCGTCTCGATAGTGTTTCTGAGTCGACTCCCACCGCTTCCCACTCTCCCCCCTCCCCACTCTTCCCCCTCCCCACTCCCCCCCCCCCTCTCCCACATCCAAGCGCGTATCCCGAGGCCCGTTTTTCAGCAGCCGCTGCTCCTGTGGCGACAGCGAATCACGTCGGCCCCCTACACATTCCTCCCCTGTCCTCACTTCCCCCTCCCCTTCCCCTTCCCCCTTCCCCCTTTCCCCTCTTCCCCGCTCCCCTCTTCCCCGCTCCCCCTAACCCCTCCCCCCAGCGCGTATCCCCAGGCCCGTTTCCTAGCTGCCGCCGCCCCCGTGGCGACAGCGGCGCAACTCGCGCTGCTGGGGCTGGGGTTAGCGCGCAGCGACGGGATTGTCAAGTCCATGAGCCGGGGCGGCAGCGCGAGGTGAGGGGAGGAGCGGGAGGTAGGGGGGAGGGAGGGCGGGAGATAGGGTGGAGAGCGCTGGTGCCAGTTGTTCTGGGGGGGGTGACGCGCAGCCAGGGGATTGTCGTCAGGTCTATGAGCCGGGGCGGCAGCGCGAGGTGAGGGGAGGAAGGAGTAGGAGCAACTTGGGCCGAGTTTTGAGGCGCCTCAAAACAGGAGCAACTTGGGCCGAGTTTTGAGGCGCCTCAAAACAGGAGCAACTTGGGCCGAGGGGATTGCGTGCTGTCAGTGGCGCTGCTGGGGCTGGGGCTAACGCGCAGCGACGGGAGTGTCAAGTCTATTAGCCGGGGCAGCAGCGCGAGGTGAGGCAGAGTGTTATGAGTCGATTTTTTAGTCGACTCATTACACACGCAAGGTGTGGTTAGAGGGTCAGAAGCAACGGGGAAAGAACGCACGGGAAAGGTATTTTCCAAGTGCCGCTTGGGATCGTGCTGCTTGGGCTGGGGATAATGCGCAGCCGAGCGGGAGGTAGGGGGGAGAGCACTGGTGGCAGTCGCGCTGCTTGGGCTGGGGATAATGCGCAGCCGAGCGGGAGGTAGGGGGGAGAGCACTGGTGGCAGTCGCGCTGCTTGGGCTGGGGATAATGCGCAGCCGAGCGGGAGGTAGGGGGGAGAGCACTGGTGGCAGTCGCGCTGCTTGGGCTGGGGATAATGCGCAGCCGAGCGGGAGATAGGGGGGAGAGCACTGGTGGCAGTCGCGCTGCTTGGGCTGGGGATAATGCGCAGCCGAGCGGGAGGTAAGGGGGAGAGCACTGGTGGCAGTCGCGCTGCTTGGGCTGGGGATAATGCGCAGCCGAGCGGGAGGTAGGGGGGAGAGCACTGGTGGCAGTCGTGCTGCTTGGGCTGGGGATAACGTGCCGCGAGGGGAAGGGGAAGGGTTGGAAGCAAGCGGAAAGAGCGCGCGGGAAAGGTCCTTTTGAAGTGCCGGTCGTGCAGCT